>OW388085.2:14916788-15508390 GCA_936449025.2 Sarcophaga subvicina | reverse complement strand
ATTACTTAAGTTCCATTGTATCTCATTATATGTATATATTTTAATTTGTTTGTATTTTTCTTTATATTTGTATTTTTTCTAATTTACTTTTTTACATATACTCATTTTCTTATCCTAATTTTTTTGTATCGATTGCTATTTTCTTAGGTTAAAGCATGTTCTTATTCACTTTTATTTCTACTGTACTTCAAACAATTCATTACTCATATAATCAATGATTTGTTATTACTTTTTCCTCTCTGATGTACTCCCATAGCACTCTTATTTATAAGATTATTACCTTGTTGTGCTATGATTAATAATAAATAATAATAATAAATAATAAATAACTAAATAATAATAAATGATAATAATAATCAGTAAAGTAACGGAATGTAACTGCAACAGTAAGAAACAGCTGATCAGTATTGTTATGTATAAAGTAATATGGTTATAGAAATGTAATGTAAGGTAACCATAACGTATGAATCTGTAAAAAATTGAATTTTCTTACGTTTTTACATGACATCCTTTTTAGCAGTGTTAACAACATTTCAATATTAAAAACCACTAAAACTGAAAATTGAAATTATAAACAGACTTTAAATTTTATACGTCTGTTATGCTTATCTGGATGTGGAATTCTCTTAAATAAAACTTCAAAATTATAATTTATTTCATTATTAACTTTTATAACTTAAAATGAAAATAAACGCTATTTTACTATCACATTATGTAGGTAAAGTTTATTTTTATTTTAAATTACAAAAGTATAGTTTTTAACTGATTAATAATACACAAGCGTTCGAAATGCTCTTCCGTTTGCATTTTACCTTTACTAGAGAAGACAAAAAACGTTTTAACATTCGTATAAATTCGGATTCCGAATTACCTGATTTATTTCTGTAAGATGATTTCACTTGCTTGTTTATTTATACGGGAAACACAAACACAAAATTGAGTGTTTGTTTGTTCGTGTCAAAAACACAAACAAAACTGAGTGTTTTTATTTGTGTAAAAGTGAAATTACTTGTCTTACATAAACAGCACATACAAATTTTAGTAAATACATTAAATATAAATATAAAATCGTTGAAATTAACCTAAAAACGCTGTAGTGATAACACTGAATTAACAGCTACGTTGGTACGTTGTATAATTGCACTTACATTTTTACGTTAAGTATACGTTGAGTGCCAGTTACCCGAACGTAACGTAACGTGTCGTACCGAACGTTCCCTTTTTAGCATATGGAGAGCAATGTAAACGCTTACGGAAACGTTCTCTCTCGTTAGCAAAACGGAACGATCTGTATAAAACAGAATTCTCTCACGTTTTTACGTGACATTTGAACATGAGTGATGGGGCTATTGTATGTAGAGTTGCATTTGGTACTTTCATGATTATTTATATAAAACTTTTAAATTGTTACATGTGCATAATGAAATTTTTAATTTCTGATTGAAATAATAATAAAAAAATTATTTTATAAGAAATAAATACTTATTGTTATGTTTCTATTATGCACCCAAAAAGTTTTTAACAAAATAAATATATAATATATATGTATTTTGTATATAATATATACATATGTATTTTGAGTGACGAAGTAGTACGAATTCTCCTTTTTAGTACTTTCATATACATATATATATTAATCTTTTGAATTTTGTATAAAAACTTAATTGTCTTTAATTATTATTATGATTAAATGTATATATTAATCTTTTGAATTTTGTATGAAAACTTAATTGTCTTTAATTATTATTATGATTATAATGTGTATAAAAAATTTTGAAACATAATAAATAAAAAGGATGTTCATATTTAGAGTAGCAATGTAACGGAAATCCCCTTTTTGGTACTTTCCGATTTATACATAAATCTTTTTAATCTTTAACATTTTTAAATGCATATTCTTATGATTTTATGTTCGCAAAGAATTATAAGAGTATTTTTTATTATTACTATTCTACCTAGAAGTATTGTTTTGCCATTAAAAAAGAAACAAAAAAATCACTTTGAATAGAACAAAATTCGACTGTACTTATATCTAAATTCCATAAATATTGACTCAGATTAAGCAATTTAATAGTCTATAATATTACAAGAATAAATATTTGTAATAACATAAAATTCAGGAAGCAAATGTAGCTTCTTCCAAATAAAAGTACTTTTTGACTTTTTTTTATCTTACCAACACCCATCACTGTTCTGAACAGCTGACTTTGCGCAAATGTCTGTATACCAATTTCTTTGCATTGTGTTGTGTTCGTGTGTGTTTTGTTTTGTGTTCTGTTTCGTTTTTATTTACATTCTTCGTTGACATATGTCACGTTTTTAACGCTTCTATAACGTTCTTACGGCAACGTTCATCACGTTTTTACGTTCTTTACGCTTTTAAATAATATCAAATAGTAGGGCTTTTGATACTCTCAAACATAATAGACTTATACAAATGCTAGAGAGAATTGGCATCAGAGGAAATACGCTAATCTGGCTTAAAAACTATCTCAACTGCAGAACGTATCGTGTGAAAATATGCAACAAGCAGAGCGAAGAGGTGGCAATAGATTGTGGTGTACCACAAGGCTCTAAACTCGGACCGATACTTTTTATAATATATGCCAATGAGATGATGAGAGTTCTGAAAGGAGACACAACATTCGCCTACGCGGATGATACTGCAATAGTGGTCGCAGAAAAAAACATCGAAAACGCTATAGCAGTAATGCAGGAGCAGCTAAATACAGCTGCGAAATGGTGTCACGATAATGGACTTATTATTAATGCAACAAAAACAAAGATAATGCATATAAGACCGCGGCATCTATCACATAGGACTATTCATATAAAATTTCACAACAACGATTGCCTACACAAGAGCGCCAAAAACGGTAATCTAACAGATTATAATTGTAGTACAATTATAGAAGTAGTAGAAACATATAAATATTTGGGCGTATATGTAGATAATAGATTTAAATGGAAAACACACATTATACACCTTCAAAAGAAACTCCGGAAATCTGCATATATGCTTTTTCATTTAAGTTACTGCTGTACCTATGATATACTAAGACAAACATATTATACGTTGGTGGAATCATATATAAGGCACGGCATCACAGCATGGGGCGGCTCAGCACACTGCAGAATACTGCAAAATACACAAAATCAGATACTAAAAAACATTCAAAAAACTTACACTTTTCAAATAGCAACAATCACTCAACACAAAATAATAGTAACAACATTCAACGAAACACACCAATTTACAGCAATACGTCATCTAACATAGCCAACATCTCAGTGCCAGCAAACACATCACTAATAATAACCAACAACGACATAACAAGAATAATAGAAACTATAACTAATACAACAACTAACATCACAACAAATACAACAATAAATTCTACAACGAACAGAATACCATTGAATATAACACACGATAATGAAATAAACGATATCACTACATATGCAGCACAAAACAACGGTGAAACGCAGCTCTACTATGAGAACAACAACGCAGACAACAGAACGCAACAAATTGTAAATCCGAATCACAGGAACTTAAATCTTGCATCGAAGCTTAATGTCTTAAACATCAAAAGCATATATTATTTCACAATAATTAATGAATTTTACAAGGACAACAGATTTCTAAAGGTTATTGATCATGAGTATGACACAAGACGCGGAGCACAAGGAAGATACAAAATCAAGCAATTTTTTAATGAATATGGCAGAAATGAGCTTAGCGTTACTTTACCAACAATTTTTAATAAAATACCGGTGCATATTATTAATGAAACCCATAAATTAAAAAGAAAAAAATTTTTGAAAAATTATTTTATAAGTTCACAATGAACTTGCTACATGTAAAATTTAATGAATTTGAATTTAACACATAGGAGTATACAATTTCTTTTATGCTGCTGACAAGCCAAAGGCTTAGCAGATACATATTAAGTAACTCTGAATTATGTAAACAATTCTTTTAATAATAAATGTAATGAAAATTTTAATGTACTAAAGTAAAGAATATGAATTAAATTTTTCATATCAAAAAATCGTCAGAATAAAGGGCATAAATCGTCATATCGACAAAAAAAAGTCGCCGTATTCTAGTAGGTAGTGTGTTGGCTTATTAGACGCAAAAGCCTGGGTTCGAGCCCCAGGCCAGGCATCAAAGACAAAATACAAAAAGTATTTTTTCGGCGACTTCCTCTCAGTAGATTTCTGGCAAAAACTCTGAGAGTAAATAAAAATTGCCATGAAAAGTTTCTCAACAAATAAAAATCTGTCGTTCGGAGTCGACTTTAAACTGTAGGTCCCACCACTCATGTATAAAATTAACACACACAACATAAGTGGTGTGAGAAACTAGGACGTTGTACAATGGATCAATTCGACCTCCGGGTGCTGTACTTGTTTTAATTGATAAGTACATGTCCTCTAACCTAACCTAACCTAACCTACGCTTGAGTAACCATCCCTTTACTATTACAATTAGGTTACTGTCGGCTAACTGAGCTTTTATATAGATTGTTCTGTTTTGTCAATTTACATTGCTCTCCATATGCTAAAAAATGAACGTACGGTACGTTACATTACGTTACGTTTGGCTATCCTGCACTTAAGTGTTTATTTATAGCTAGAGATTGAGTCATGGAGCGAGTTGTTATTGTGGATAAAGTTTTCCAATTGTTATATTCATCTGACGATGCTTTTTGTAAATTTGTTTTTCGAAAAGAAAGTTTTTAATTGTAGTAAAAAGAGTTATCAGTTGTATTGTTTGTTGTTTCGGTTCTGTTATAATTCTGAGAATTTGTTGGTTTTACTGAACTGTTTTCTTCAATATTGACTATTGTTGGACTGATATAAGAAGAATTGTTAGACGTGGTGTTAATGTTTGTTGTTTATGACATAAGAATATGTTAGTTTATTCTTAGTGCCTGTTATTTTTCTTTAACAACATTTAAAGCGAATTTTTCTTCAGTTTTTACTTTTAATAAATCTTTTTGTTGTATGAAAATTTTGCACTCTTTAGAGGAAGAGGAGTGTTCATTAGAGCAGTTAACGCAAAAAGTTCGCGAACAGTCTTCAGGTGTATGTGGGGATTAATCACAGTTTTCACATATTGGGTTGTTTTTGCACCATTTTTTGTATGTCCAAGTAATTGGCATGTTTTGCATTGTTTGGGATTAGGAAAACATTGCCAAATGTCGACTTTTTGACTGGAGATGTCTAGTTTTTCAGTAGTAGAATAGTAGTAACAGTATACCACATGGTTTAAAAACTTCATTATATTTCTTTTGATATTTATAGACATCGGTAGCACCTTGTGAGCTACGTTCATTTATAATTTCAGAGTCTGAAACGTCCTTTAAATATGTTGCGTAAATCGGCCCTTTCGAGAAATTGAATGATATTTACGAGAGATTCTGAAGATACCAGGTAGAATTTTGGTGTTCATAAAATTTTCTGCGTTAGATATTTAGTTAATAAGGAGTAACAGATTACCGTCTCTCAATTCTGATAATGTCAGAATCAGATTCATTCAAAGGACTGATGAATAGGAAAACACAAGGATTGTTGCAATGTACTGTAATCAGATGCCGATATTACTATGTTCTTTGGATCAAGCTGTTTTAAATTTTGTAAATCAAAGTTTAATTCGAGAATGCTTCGAGAATGTTCTAATGTTTGTTTTCTTTTGGCACGGAGGGAAGCCGCTAATAAGGAAAAGCGGTTCTCTACCGTATTAGGCAAATCGGATATATCAACTACGCTATGCTGTATAAATAATTAAAAAACACTTGACGAATACTTATAGTGAACACTGCGTTTTAGAAAAGATATTTAGGAATAAATTGAAACTAAATCACAACCAGATCAAAGAAATTCAACCGTGTAATACAAACGTTAGTCGATGACTGTGATCTTTTTGTCTAATTACCAAAAATTAAAAATTATTTTCACAACTCCAAAAGGTGTCAATGGGTTAGAAAACGTTTGACCCACACAGAATTCCGTTGTACTTCAAATTTTTCAACTATTATCACAGTAACAACATATGAGATAACCTTGACATACATACATATGTATATTGAATTTGCTTGCACACACATAATTAAGTAAAGAAAATAAGCAAAACAAACCAAAATACTCAAAATTAAAAATGGCCCCAATTTATGCGTTGCGTTAACGGAGAAGTACCGAATGGAACATAATAAAAGTTTTTTTCAACTTTGTTGTGAGTTGAAAACGTCAAAGTTTAGTGTATGACTGATACTAAGTATGTGCTTCGGCCTTAACTCTTTTGTTTGTCATACCAATATTCACAAAATGCGAAACGCGTCTCCAAATCAAATGTTGTAACATTTCTGATATTAAGAGAAAAGAACTCAGAATATGTAGCGATTTTAAGAGGTTGCTCCAATCAACAGGAGGTAAGGGGACATGGTCAATAAATTTTTATTGTGAACAAATTTAATAATTCTTCATTTTTTATGCGTTTGCTTTTATTCAATGTATTGCAATTCAAATTTCATACTTAATTTTTTTTATTGAATTTTTCGAATTACAGACTAGACTAGACTAGACTAGTGGCCCTAACCAGCGTTGTCAGAATTTTAAAGGGTTAAATTCTCAAAAACTATAAAAAAATCTAAAAAATCTTCAAAATCTTCAATTCAAATCTTCATTTTTATACGACGTTAATATTTTTGTCGAAATACAATTACTAATGTAATATATTTTAATCGTTTTCTTTGAAAATATACCAAATAAATATTATAATGAATAGTGAGGTTAGAATTCATAAACATGTACAATAAACTTCTGATTAATAGAAACCAAGACAGTGCACTATCTGAATTTTTGAGATATTCGATTGTGGAACATAACATATTGATTATTGAAAACTTAAAGATTTTTCAATACAAATTGGCGTTGTTTTTCCGCATGGCTTTAGATACATTTATTGAGGAAGAAGTTTCCAAAAAAGTCTGACTTAACTGTATTGTAAAGCTGATCGCTTCAGATACAGATATACCAATTAAGTTTGTGCTGAATGATGATGTAACTCTTGTGGGATTATCATTTTAAATGACAGACAGAATAACATATGGCTTATAAAGAATATCAAGTGAAATGGAAAATACACTTCGCATCTTATGTGAATACCGTTAATATCAATGAAAATCGGACGGCCGATTCAGACAAAATTAATCAAAAGAAATTGTAACTTTAAAGTTGAAAATGATTAACGATATGTAGTACTAGGTATTAAGTTTAACGTGCAGTAAAGTTATTATCATAGAACAAATATTTTTCTTTTCGACATTAACCTGATTATACTGAATATATTTTATAAATTTCACATTAATTCAAATTATAAAGCTAAATTTTTTTAACTACTTATTTGAACAAAAATTCATTTTACAATATTGGTTGGGCCTCAGCGCCAAAAAGGCATTATTGAGGCAAGCTGACAAAAACTAATTTAATACAGTGTATGTACAAATAAAAATAAAATTCTAAAAAGAGCTTATATAACTATTAAATATCTACTTTAAAAGGAATAAAAAATATTAAAATATTGAGAAAAATAAGAAAAAAAATAATAAAATTAGAATATATTAAATTTAATAACCTCAAAATTTTATTATATTAAAAGCGTTTCGATTGAATTCAATAAAAACTCTTTACAAAAGGACTTAAACATAGAAGTTCTTTAAATAAGCTTTAAGTCGTTATGCAAATTATTAAACATTACTCCACCTATATAATCTACTTTCTGTTTGGTTAGTTCTAACCTGCACCGAGGAACTCTAAGATTTGACCTGTTTCGAGTACTAAAATTTCCTTGGTTTTGTCCAAAAGGATGGTATGGTATGTAGCCAATACCATTAATGCATTTAAAAACAAATATGAAAACTTGATATTCATGTAATCCATAAATTGGTAATATTGACCTAGTAACCTAGTAAATTAACTGTAGAATACAGCAACGGTAAATTGTATACAATTTATAAAGCCCTGTTCTGCATACGTTGTAGAGATCTATATGTGTTATTATATCTATTGTACGCGTAAGTATTTGCCAAATAATTTAAATGGGATTGAATTAAGGCTTGATATATCATTAGCTTCGATTTGTGCTCCAATTTATCCAATTTATTTATTATAAGTTGTTATCTTCCATGTAAGAAAGCAATTTATCACACAAAATCCATATTCAATATAACCCTAATTATATTATTAATATTAATGTTTTCAAGGATAAATCTATTCGATGATTGAGAAAGTCTCCTCAGTACATTAAAGTTATCATTATGATAAATTTCACTTCAACTCTTAAGGTTTGTTATGGCTGTTGTAAAATAGTTGTTAAAACAATTTGCTTTAGTTTGATCAAAAGTGATTAGCTGTCCTTGAGCATCACTTAAAAGAATTTCCTTATTTCCTTGACGACCAATGGTAGAATTAATAAATTTCCAAGTTTTCTTTGGATCCTTACCAATTTTGGATAAACAGTTGGAATAATAATTGTCTCTACACTTCCTTATAGCAATTTTTATCACCTTACTTAATCGCTTCAGACTATCATTTATGCTTTGTTTACCTCTATATTTTCTTCTTTTTTTCAATAATTTCTCCTTTAGTAAAATCAATTTCTGTAGATTTTGGTTAACCCATGGAGTAAGCTCAAATCTTAATGGTTTTTCTGCATTTGCTCACTATGGTTGATTCAGTAATAGCATGTTTCATACCAGAAATTAAAATATTTGTCAATTCTGATGTGTTAAAAGAAGAAAAGTTCTCAGGTAGACGATTTCGCAGAATTGCCCTTACTTTTACGTAATCATACTGTTTGTTTGTTGTTATCTCTGTGTATTGTTTGTTCGCCACATTGCTATCGAACCTACAGTAGACCATATTATGATCTCACAGATTGCATTCAACCGAATCAACACAAATTTTAGCTGCAAAATTACTAAATACCTGGTCTATACTTGTTTTACTTTGGGGTCTCGTAATCAAAGTATGCGCACTATCATATATCATAATGTGTATTTTGAAAAGCATCAACATTTGAATCACCAACGAATATAATTATATTACGGGCATGAATATTTAATATATCTTCAACAATATCTATGAATCATCTACAGCGCACTTTTGCGAACGATAAAACGAAACAAATTTTAAATTATTTATGGTTTATATGTTTGCACTCAACTTGATAGCCAATTTTATTTTTAAAATGCTTTCAACAAAGAAACATCTCAAAATGGTAGCTTCACTCAAAGTATTGGAAAAAAATAAAACTTTAGTGAAGAAGAAAAATGAAAAATTTCAAGAAAATATTGGATAAAACTATTTTTGCTAACGCAGAATATTTAAAAACAACACTTTTTTAAATAAAACACAAACGTTTCCTTTTAATAATTTTATTCAGCTTTCTTTGGCGCTTAAATCGATTATGATCAGTTGTAACTTGAATGTAAAATCTTAATCGTGTGGCACAATAGTTAGATTGAGGGACTGTATGTTAGCGAAAGAAATGGCAGTTGAGTATTTAGGAGTTGAGTATTAGGAGGACTTCATGGATCAATGAGAGTACATACAATGAAGTCGTAAAAACGTAAACAAATTTTTGCAAAGGGTGTTCATGCTTCTAATTTTGTTCACGTTTCCGATTAAACCAACAACGAGGTGAAGAGTTTTATGCATAAATATTGTAAATAACATTATAGGGAAGAATGTAAATAAAAAAATTCCTTGAAAATTTAAATTCACATTTTAGAGCTTTGAACTTTTGTTCACGTTTAAGAAGAAAAAAAAACATCCAGATAATAGTTGCAAATAAACATTTACGTTTTAAAGAAGGCACTTTATGGAATGTGGTTGTGTCGGATGACTGGAAATATAATTGCAAATTCTAAACGAGGATTCACGACAAAGTATTGGAATTTAAAAAGGGTATATAATATAATACTTAGTCGACCCTCTTCAATTGGCTATATTTTCTTTGCACCGCAATAAAATAAATTAACAACCAAATGCAATGAAATTTTCTAGTTTGTTTTTCATTATACTGACTAAATACAGCTCATTCATATACTGAACTTCAAATGTTTTTTATTTATATCACAACATTCCTCGGTAATAATTTTCCGCTTAGTACTGAAACTTGTGCAATCTTGATATTTGCTTTAAAATGTACTGAAACTATTTCGATGTATGCATCCCGCATTTCAGTATTTCCCAGTTATAACACCGAAATTAAATTTTTAATTGAATTTAAAAAATAAATTTTTATTTCCTCAATTCCTGCGCAACAGCATACATAATAATCTTATGTTTATAGTACAGGAAAGCAAAGTAAAGCAATTTAATGAATTAACACTAAATTAAATTAAAAAATTAAGAATTAAAATGAAATCGATTCTTAAATTAATTACATTTGATTATTTATTATTAAACCAATATACGTCAAATATAAATTGAAACTATAAATTATCAAATGTTAAAAATTTCCTAAAACTGCGTTGCTATTGAAAAGTTGAGCATGTGATAGACAATTTCATAGACTAGCCGCATGTATAAAAAATGCTGTTTAGATACAAGGTACCGGTGTAGGGCAATTATGAGCCTCCTTCTCCGTAGCGATCTGGCAATTTTAACTTTATCCTTTGAGTATTGTGGTGCTTCTGAATAAATAATTTTATGTAAAAATAACAATGTTCTAATATTCAAAATATTGTGGAATGTAATATCATAAAATTTTACAGCAAAATGAGAGGCATGATCGTATTTATCTAGGCCATACACATATCTAACAATCTTATTATATAATACGTTCAACTTTCTTTTGCTGATTGAATCCCAATTTGCACAAAGTTCGCATTCATACATGATTTTGCAATAATTTGCCTAACATGTAATGCAGTGAAGTAAGTATTGCGTCAACCACACGTACCTAATCCTATTATAAATTTGACCTAATATTGCATTAACGTGGTTTGTCCATGTAAGACTGTTGTTGATTATTATTCCTACGTATCTAACAGAATTTAGAATATTAATTTTGATTCCATTTATTGAAATATCAGCACTGATATTAGAATCCAGTGTTCTTTTGGTAATTATTATGCACTCAGACTTTAGGAGGTAGAAACACAATCAATTTCCTGTGGCTCAAGGACGAATTCTGCCCAATTGATCATCAAGTTTCACAATATTTGCGGCAATGTATTTGAAACAGGACTGCTTAAGTATACCTACACATCGTCTGCGCACATTTGAACTCTGCAGTGCAAAGTTGTTTTTCAAATCGTTATTATATACATCGCAATAAGAAGTGGTCCAAGAATTGACCCCTGGGGACCACATCTATACAAATTTAATACAGTGGATTGACTGTTGTCTGAATGCACAAATTGTGAGCGATCCAAAAGATATGATGTTTTAAGACGAGTTGAAATATTATCTAAATTAAAAAGTTGCCTAAGTTTAATAGAAGATAAACCATGTCAAAAGCCTTTGAGTGATCCAGAAGGACCCGGAAATTAGGTTTTCCTTCATCCACTCCACATCGTATATTTTCAGACACATTTAATGTCAAAGCCTTTGAGTGATCCAGAAGGACCCGGGAGTTAAGTTTTCCTTCATCCACTCCATATCGGATGTTTTAGACACATTCTAATAATGCAGATACACAACTTTGGTTAGTGCGAAAACCTGATTGATTGTCAGACAATAAATTATTATCACATAATTATTATCACGTTCGTTTAAAAATGCAGAATTTTGTCAAGTACTTTAGACAGATAACTCAATATAGCTATTGGCTTAAAATCAAATTTCGATTGAAAAGTGCTGGTCATTATTATAGTGTTGAATAAGTATGTTATATATGGCAAAAGTATAGACAGCAACATCTTTACAAATTTGGAGCGCATGTTATTACAAATTACTGCATTCGACTTAACTAAATTGAAACATAAGAGGACCTCAGACTGAGACGCTCACTGAAATGAATAAAAATTATTATCAGCTTCCAGATTATTCTAGCTTACACCTGTATAGCTACGCAAATTTTTATGAATTGGCACTAGCAAGGCTTTATTAAGTTCCTCAATATCAAATTGACAGTTGTTAACGTTATCTAATTTATCAACCCAATTTCTCACATAAATTTCCATTTTAGTCGAAAATTAAGCAAAACGTCTAGAGTGGTACTCAGTCTTTGCAGTTCTGAAACCTGTATTGATTTTTTTTTCAGGCACTTTAAATTGTGCTTCTAATTCTGATATTCTGAGTGCTTCCACCTAGAATATGCAATATCTCTCTTACGAACCGAATTAAAATTTGTATATTTTATCTCCTTAACAACTAAATGTAAAGAAATTTTCTAGTAATTTTTTTGTTATTGTTACTACCTATGCGCATAGCTACCAGATTTGACGATTTATCGTCATTTTGACGATTTTGAGGTCCAAAAATATCATATTGACGACTTTACGATTTATGCCCTTATTTTGACGATTTTAAGAAATTAAACATTTGTACATTAAAAGCCATTTTAAGCTTTATACTTGCTTTGCAATTGTTACTATTGGAAATTTATGTTAGTAATAACAAGAAATAAAGTATTATATTTTTAAGTTATTTTCGAATACCTGTGATGATTTTTCTGTATTTTATGCCTTTTTAATTTCTTAAAAGCCAAAAAGTTACAACTCCTATATAATCTCGTAGTTGCTCATAATTTATCATTTATCGTTTCAGAAAATTAAAAATTCGAGTATAGCTTCTAGTATTACCATCGGAATAACAAAGGCAAGTGCCGCTATGTTTTCGTACGACCAACAATCAGGGGATGGATGGCATTGCGTTTGGAACTATGAAAATATGTTATGGGAAGAAGGAAAGAGCGATCAGTGTTTATGGACACTAGGTTTGAATAAGTAACAGATATATCTATAACATAAGTAACAGAATAGACCTCTGCAGGAATTGAGTTTCACATACGAACAGTCGGACTAAAAAACGAATTTTGTCTGTAATGCAGTGTGTGATCCACTGGCCAATTGACCACATACGGATGTGCTGGCCGAGAAAGACGAGTTTTACATAAGAATATATATTTTTTGAACTCAGATATGTACATACATTGACTTTATATGTTTTACTGTAATAGAAATAATTTTTTTTAAATATTTGACGATTTGATGCTTCATTTATCTGGCAGCTATGCTCATGCGTATAGTGTATTACAAATGTTTTTTGTTACAAAGGATTCGAAAGGGCAAACTTTATTGCGGATTTTTTAAGCTCAATGTTAGTCATAAAAAATCTCTTCCTAAAGGTTAAACTGATCAAAATTGTAGGATCGAAGAAAATACACAATTTAAGCACAGATTTAAGTAACAGCTAATTAAAATTGAATACTCAAGTTTTAAAAGTTTATCTCTCTTTTGTTATCGAATATAGTGAAAATGAATTCTTTTCATAAAAAATGTTTTCGAGTTTTTCTGTTTCATTTAATTTTCACAAATCAAGAACTACTGATTTAGGTTTTTGACATTCTTACTATTTTCCAGTACAGCAAAAGACAGGTAAAACCTAGTAAAGACATGTTTTTCAATAAAATTGGGTTAAAAATTTAAATTTATCAATTATTATTTACGCAATGTATTTACACTAAAATATATTTCCAATATAATGCCGGCTTATATACAGTCTGTCAGGAAAATGTTTCGTTGTACTATTGAATTTTTAAATATTATTTCCTATCCTGTTTACGTTAACAAAATAATAAGAAATATGAATAAATGTAAGAAAAATTAAAAGTGAGAATTAAAAAGAAAAGAAATTATTTTAAAAAAAAATTTTGACAGATCTATACCACATCAGAAAGAATAGAAAATGGTATTAAAATGTGCAACAATCAACATTTTGTGTAGACACCGTTGACGTTGAAATTACTAAGAAACAAGACTTATACAAAGAATATGAAAAAATAATTATAAAAAAGTCAAAATCAAACAGTTTTAGCAATATTAAAACAATTACGGGTTCTAAGTACGCGCTAGTAGAATATAAGTATTTAAGAGTTATAAAAGAGCGATATCAGATGTCTTGTTAAATCTGATTTAATAAATCTGTATGTAAGCTACTGACGGATGCATACTGAAAGTTTTTTAAAATGTTCACAAAGTTCATATTTACAGAAATTATAACAATGCACATTTGTTTGAACTTCAAGTACTAATTTTTGTAATCGCAGATCGATGAGAAAAACTGTTTACGATAACTTGCTTTACTTACACACCTATGATCGCTTGTATTTGGTACAGACTCTAAATAAGTATACAGTGCACTCGGGATTACTATACGATACGATAATACGAAAATCCTAAAATGCAAACAGTATTACGCTTCTGCTGTGCAAATGTTTTAAATTATGAAAAAGATCTATTGAAAAATATTTACTAATTCATTCATTTGTATTTATTCCACACGTAGAACGTATCAACAATACATTTTTCGGCCCTAGAAAGTCGAAAAACTGCACACTTTTCTCCGATATTAAAAAAATTCTTGACTTGATTTTTGCTGTGGAATTTCAAAACTATTTCGGTTAAAGGACTGATGTTAAAAGAATAGACTTCGTTAGTTTTTATGGTAAAATTTAAGAGAAAATGTTGGATTTTAATGTGCGCAGTGATGACTGAATTCAAAATTTAAAAAAAAAACTAATACCTATGCTGCTTTCGCGTACTTCAAAGTTCTGAGAAGAAACTTTCTTCACAATCCTAGTAGGAACGCAGAAATTTTTTTGCTAATTTTCATACCATTGGCAAATTAATAAAATAGTTATTTTAATATGAATTCACACTGTATGTGTGAAATAGTTTATTTTGTCTGCTTAGAAGTATACAAATAAAACAAAAATGTTTGATAAAGAAATAGAAATGTATTGTGATTGCGAATAATTTTGTTATTATTCGTATTCGCCCGTCGTTATTGTTATGTAGTCAATTACAATCAACCGTCAAATCCATATACATTTATTGAAGGATTACGCATATACATACATTTGTATTTATAGCAGTACGTTTGCCCTTAAGAGTCTGCGTATTACATACATATACTATAAGTATCTATATATGATATATACAAATGAATGTATGTATGTACATAAATAAATATGTGAGTTACAATAACTGTGTAACTGTGTGGGTGGACTTATTATTTTCGTAAGCTTTTGGCATATTGTACAATGTTTTTATGTACATTATCCTGTCTGTGAAATTATTACAGTTTTTCTCTTTCTTTCTTGTCAATGGGTGGCGCCGTTTACTGTATTAATCATGAGCAACCACAAAGTCTCACCGCTGGTTACATTTTCTTTTGTGGCTTCATTCCTATTCATGGCTTTGTTCTTATGTACATTCATATTTAAGAAAATTATCTTCTTATAAACGGATTAAACTTTTGCATTATTTCATAGTCAAAAATAATTTTTTTTTGTTGTTGTTGTTAATAATCAGTACATTTAAGAGGTTTAATATGAATTTGCCACCCAAACCTAGAAGGGAAAAGCAACAAATTCAAAGTAAAGAAATTCTGAGAAATACAATTAGTATGTATGTATCATTGGAACAATTCTTATTTAAATACAAAAAAAATGTATAAAGTTTTTAAATTGAATCTTGAAAAAATTATAAATAAATTATATATAAATTATTACCTTATTTAAGTAGAAACGTGCTGCCAGAATTTTAAAGGGTTAACTTCTCAAAATCTAAAAATTTCTGTCTAAAAATCGTCAAAACGTCTCATTCATGTTATACAGGCTTTTTGTCAAGAATGATATAGCCGATGCATGACTTGTCTGTCTATGCGTCTTTGTTTTATTGGGGTTGATTCGAAAATGGTATTTTTCAGCTCTACAGTTTGCCTCGAGAAAATTAACGCAATATCATCAGCTTAAGTCAGGTCGTTGAGATGTTTCATACTAATTGAGTGCCAGAGAATTATCCTGTTAGTAGTAGAATCTATACTTGATCGAAACACCTCGCCAATTTCTGCCAGAAATGACAGTGGGGAAAGAATACATCCTTTTCGGACACCTGATGCGATTTCAATACGGTCAGGAAGTTTACCTCTATGCAACACTCTAATTTGAAATGATATATACTTGTCATGTATAAGGCGAACTAATTTGTCTGTCACTCTTTTTCTCTCAAGTGCACTCCAGAAGTCCTGGTGCTTCAAGCAGGAAATTAACGAAAACCATATATAAGGGTTGCTGGAGATTGTTGAATAGTCCAGTATGATTCGCAGGGACGTAATATGGTCCAGACATGTAACCAGTATGTTGTAACCAAAAACCTGCCTCTTGGTTTCGGTGTGCGATATCTATAAGGGTTGTGCAAACAGCCACGCTAAAAGATTGTAATATCCTTTCATGTAACAATGTAATGGCTTTTAATATTCAATTATGCTCCTTGGAAAAAAATCAAAGCGAATTTTTATATACAAAATTTTTATTGTACTTCTTTCTGCACTTTTAAAGATTTTCACAAAGCATCTTATTTAACTTTTTATTATTTCATTGATTTGTTTCAGTTTCATTAATCAAGATTTTCCAGCTTTAAGCATATCACTTTAGAACTCTGTCCTAACTACAGATGCAACATCGTTCATGAAAACATTGATTGACTTTCCTATCATTAATTAACTAAATATCAAATCTAAAGCATTTAAAAACCTAGAAATAATACTTCAGCGCAACGGCAAATATATGCTGCAATTTAGTCGCACCTACATATCGTCATATGATTTCAAAAAATTCCTAACAAAAAATTAAAATCTACTTCTTGATTTATTACGATGCACAATATCAAAATACATTTTCCTATAAAATTTTACGCTCTTGTGATTAAAAATTACGACTTTATGACAAAAATGTGGATTGATGTTTTATGTG
Organism: Sarcophaga subvicina; assembly: GCA_936449025.2. Classification (NCBI taxonomy): domain Eukaryota; kingdom Metazoa; phylum Arthropoda; class Insecta; order Diptera; family Sarcophagidae; genus Sarcophaga; species Sarcophaga subvicina. Next base: position 15,491,394 of record OW388085.2, on the reverse strand, counting down.
AAAGCATTGCTCATTAAAATATTTTTTTTACTTCTTTCAAAACATATTTTTAATGTAACTTCATTCAGTTTTCATTAAATCAAATATTGTTAAAATAAAAACCAAGTTTTTTAAAAAATATTATTTAATTATGTGTGCGTATACAGAAAATCGCTCATTTAAACAATCAATGTTTTCTTTGATTTTAACGTCGTCAATAACAACACGCCCTAAACACAAAATTATGTTATGATGAACTATTTAGACGTTTTTCGATTTGAACGCCGATGTATCATCCGTCAAAACATCGGTGTTTCTGAGCAAATCATCAATGTTTAGAAAACATCGATATATCGTTTACACCCTTAGTCCTAACATCTAAATTGCCTCTTGAATTATACTACCATCTGCCAGCCCTAATTTGGCCAATGTTTGTTCTTGTTTTTTATATGATCCCCAAATGTTTGGATTTGATATGGTAGATTGTTCCAAAGACAAGTGGTGTATGAAGAACTAGTGCAGGGAAAAGGCTCTATGAACGTTTAGATGAACTAATGTCCTTCTTCTGGTTGATTTTTCAAACCAAAAGCCTTAAAAAAAAATAATGATTTGGTTGCTGAGTAATTAAAATTTTGCACACAAAATGATGCTCCTAAATCTTAGAGGATTTCCACAATTCATTTTTAGATTTGATAGGAAAAGTTAGATAACGATTTTAGGAAAATTGATAGAGAATGTCTAGTGTATTGGTAAAAATCTATGGTATACACGGTTAACATGGTTCATATTCAGACTGGTAAACTAATTTCAGTTAATCCACCTCCACTTGCTCTCAACCTTGTTTTAATAGGTATCACAAACTATCCTAACCAATCCCCAATCAAGTGTCATATGGTAAAGTTTTAAAAAGTAATACCATTGCCATCCATCTTAAAAAGCTTCTGAATTTAAGTCACCTTAAATTGATTTTATTTGCATATTTTTATTAAAACTTTAATAATAAAAATAAATAGTTAAAATATGTTTTTTAATAAGAATATATAACTAAAAATAACACTCTGTAACAAAAAATAAAAAAATTAAATACACCCTAGTAACTACGTAGTCTAAATTGTACATTTAGTTGAGTAAAACTCTTTTATTAACACTAAACCTACCGACATATTACATATACCTATTTCTACCGATGGCGGTCAAATGACCGCTTTTGAAATAAACATTATAGTATTTTCCAGTTGATTGTAATTAATACAGAATTTAGCATAAATAATAAACACAAAATACTCATCATATAATAATTATAAAACATTTATTTTTCGGGCTTTAGGAGTACATTTTTAGAAAGAAGGCTCGAAACTGAAAAATTATATGTTTCTTCATTATCTTCATTGCTTATTCCATAAATATGAAACGTTCAACTTTCTTGTGCATATAAAATTGCAATGACAGCATCTAATTCTTTTAAAGTTATACTTCATTCGGATTCTAAAATTCAACGTGCTTCTGATTCAGTGCACATTTTTATATGATTCATAATTCCCTGGTCAAATATCAATGAAAATGCACTCCTTACTTTGCCCTTCATAATGTTGCGTGTCGCATATCCCGTTGGCCCTGATATTTCTCTGAAAATTGTATAAAGCGGAGATCTTCCAGGTCCAGAACCTTGGGGAATTTTTTGCCAAACTGTTCCATCAACTGAAGTTTCAATATTCTAATGTTTTCTTACATTCATCTTGGGAACTGAAGAACAGTCTTATTATTTTTCGTCCCGTATGCGTGCTCACAATGTTCTCTTCCTCATGATCCGTGTCGAATAGCTCAGAATCAGTGTCTAATGGATCATATATACTATCCTTACTCCCAGAATTTTCTTCTTCATCTACTTCAAAGCATAGTCCGCTTATATTATTTATTTCCTCCAGTAATTTATTTTGCATTGACATTTTAGAGCTAAATTTTTGAATTTGTATTTGAATAATTTACCAACAATAAAATGCAGAAATTAGTACTTACTATTTTTATTTGTTTATTACATAAAGTTTGTAGCCTATTTTATTATTACAAATAGAACTAATCACGTCGCAAATATTTGTAATGCCGTGTACAGAGCCAGTAATCTAATTTGAATGATCGCTATTTTGCCTCACCTCGTTAATAATTAATTAATTAATATGCTATGAGTTTTGATCAGATAAACTGGAAAATATGATTTTCTTCTTATTTTTTCAAGTTTGACCATTCTTAATTGCAAAATTTATTCAGGAAATATGAAATAAGTGCTCAGTACAAAATAAGACTTACATAAATAATACTCAAAACAACTCAGAGCATTCTTGGTATACGAAAAACAAAATTCAACAATTTGAGACCTCTAGATACTACACCAGAATAAAATTATTCATTGCATTCTCTAGTAATTACACGCGAAGTGATTTAAAAAATATTTTTCATGCACATTTTTATTTATTGAGTCTTCAATTAAATTGAAATATCAACAAATTTTCAATTCTTAAAAATTAAAAAAAAAATTTTTAATGCCTGATTAACACTAGGAGTCAATTCGATTATCGTAGTAATTGTATTATACACATATTTTATGTTTATAGAAAAGTAATATTATTTTGTTTTGACGTCTTTGAATTTTCTCGATATGAGAAACAGAGGTAGTTCCCCATAATTGTATTGCATAACACCATATTGGTTTTAGGAGCGAATTGCACAGTAAAAGTTTGCATTCCAACTAAAGGTATGAGTTTCTATCGATTAGCCAATTAATTTTTAATAACTAGCTTCAACAGTATGAGGAATTTGCATGTCAAAAGTCTATCAAGGTGATTGCCAAGACATTTTATGTGCTATTTGGTTACTTGTTTTCCTTTGTAGCGCGAATGTTACATGCACACATTTTTGTTCATTCACTTTTATTATTATTATTTTCAAATTTTGAAGTCAAATTGGTGGCCCGGAATAAATCTGTTTGTATTTAGTGTTGGTGTTAATGAAGACATAAGACTTCTCAAAAAGTTTCGACACTGACAATAATCTTTGCACTGATATTAAACTTGAGTCTGTGTGACTCTGCTTTGCTATGATCTTTGCCAGGTTTTGGTATCAATTTAACAAGTGCAAACTGTCATTCTTCCGCGTAATGTTCAAGGCGTAGGAGGATCCGCATAGTTATACGGGGTGTCCCTATAATCATCTTGTTTTAGATTGTATCAATTGTAGGAGATTTTTTTTGCATTGCCACCTACAATAGCATCCTTAATTTTGCGAAACACGAGCTTTAAGTGTAGTGTAGGTACATCAACAGATAAGTCAACTTTCTTATATTTACTTCCCGCTTAACCACCCGAGGCCTTTCGTAATGGTGATTTAAATATAACAGGTCTTTAAAGAAATTGTTTTTGTTTTTTTTCCAACTCGTAAATAATAAAAATTTTTGCGTCGTTTTATTACAGTAACGTACATAAAACGAGTTTCTCCAGTTGTAGCAATTCATTTTTAAATTAAAGCATTTGAGTTTTTCTCCCTTAGATAAATTGCTCGAGTTAATAGGTAATGAGTGCTCATCATACTTGGAGCTGCTCGAAGATTTTTTGGACTTTGTCTCCGGATTAGCTCAGCAACATACCTATCCATCCGCAACTGAACTTTCGGGTTTTGAACACTACAATCACTGGTCTTTGGATTTGTTATGTATTTGGGCATGTGTTTTTCCTACTACCCATATATAGAGTTTTAGATACACTTACCTCTACGCACTTATTTAAACTAGGCAATCTTGCACTTAGGCTTATATTCAATTTTATATGCTCTTTCACAGTTGAATAATGTTTATTATGATCGGGGTTCGTAATGTTTTCACTACTCACACTTGGTAAGGTTAAAACGATGTACGCATTACGACTGCTAGTGCCACCTCCGTTACTGGGAAATTTATTTAAAATCATATATCAGAATGTTTTATTCTAACACAGTTCCGTTAACTAAAATCGTTTACTGTTTCAAATTTTTTATTTTAAAAATCGATTCTACAATATTTTTTAATTCCTCTTAACATCACTACTTGCGTAAATTATACGCTCGAACTCGTCAAGAGTCAGACACTGCATTGATATTTCTTTTACAAAAAACCAACAACCAATAAAAGTAACGAAAACTTTTCGTTATCACTTTCTATTTCTTAGATTTCGAATAAAAAAAATAAGTTGTTTATTGACCTCTACCAAGATTTGGATTTTGCGTTATTTAGAATACCAATATACAACTCAAGCCAAAACAAGCTGCTGGAATTTATAAAACCACTAACAAGATGACAACAATTCGTTTCTTATTTATCAATACTATGTATTTCCATATGAGCCTTAAGAGTAAAAGTTGGACAGGATGATACCATTACCAACAATGTGAAAACCATTTGATGTCTAAACTAATGTCAACAATTAGGTAAATGCGAGTTGGTGTTTACTGAATCATCAATTAGACTTCAAGAGAACACACAGCGCTATCGAACAAACAAAATAATTGGTGAAAGGCATAAGATATACATTCGAAAAACAGAAAAACTGCTCTGCCTTTTTTATATACGTTTCCCATTCTTCGGAGTTTGACATGAAGCACTACTTTTCAATATTTTTTGCCAAATTACCTTAGAGGCCAAAAATTTGTAATTAAAAAACGTGCAGTTGTGAGCGCTTTTCAATCCATGTCAGCTGGTACTCCACAGAGTAGTCTTTTATTTTATATACACTTCGGAGATGCGATCGGACATTCATACTCACATTTTTACTTTTGCAGGAACACATTTCCCGGCTAGAGAAGTATTTAAATTTTTAGAGATTAAAATAAGTTGAAGAAATTTCTATTTAGATGACTGTCACGTTATGTGCAACATGTCCTTCCGTTCGAATAAGTAATCAAGTAGTGTCTCAACAGAAGTGCATTAAATATCCTGAGATTCACCTTGATATACGAGTGATTTGAAAATGTCACATTGAAGTGATATTAGTAAATATTAAATTGAGATTTTCCGAAATGTATTGGCTAATGAATAGAAACTTCCACTTAAGATTAGACTGTAAAATTTGCTGTACTGTAGGATTTACTTCTAAAAACAATATGATATTATATTATTCAGTTATGGAGAACTGTCATTGTTTCACACACCCAAAATAGTTTAATGACGTCAAAACAAAATGTTATACATGATTAACACAGCACTGTGAGACATCTACAACTCGAATATACATACATAAGGTCGGAGGTTAATTTTGACGGCTTTAGACTTTATCTCCGTTCTAACACCGATGAACGTGATGAGCAGGATTCATCCGAATGTTTTCTATTGCTAAATCATAGGGTTTATGAAATCCCGTTTTTATAATATTAATTTTTATTCATGCTCCATTTCTCTATTTTTAATTTATTATGTATAAATTTTTATAAAAAAAAATAAAAAAAAACAGAAACAATTTTTAAGAAAAACAATTTTTTAATGGAAGAAGAACATTTTTTTCGTTTTTAATTCATTTTACAGTGACTTTATAACAAAAGTTTTAAACAAAAAACTTGGTGTGATACTTACTAATTTGTATCATAAAATTATATAAAACTAAATACAATAAGTGCGTGTAACGGGGTACAGATTGGTATAGTAGCTTTTTTCAAAACTAACAATATAATGATAAGGGAAACAAACTGAATAGTTTGCGGCTCTTAAAGAAATATTTTATTTTTGCAAGTCATCATAAAAAATTCGAATTTAGATGTGTTGGACTTTTTTCAGATGGCGCTTTTGTTTTAAAAGTTTTAGTTTAAAGTGCTCAAATAATGATTAAAATAACTGGTAAGTACTAAAATAAAACAATAAGATTTTAAAAATACTTTGTTTTATTCTAAATGCATAGGGAAGCAATCAAATTTAAATAATTTAGAAAAAAATCTCTTTTATTCATTATCCATTTTGAGATGTTTGGGTTGCAAAGTCATACATTCATAAATTTTCTCATTTGGATATTCCTTTAGTAAGTTTTAGATTGATAAATGTTGTTAAAGGACATTGAGCCCTGAATTTTGCTGACAAAAATATTTCTGAGGTTACAAAGACTCTAAAAAGAGCGTGTAAGATGCTATGCAATTACAAATAATTGTAACCGTTTCCTTTCCGCTCCAGCATATTTCGATGTCCTGTGCCACATATAAGAACAACTTTTATTAACATACCTTCGAAAGTGGATGCAGTAAGCTCATTAAATATTACATGCACATATGGTTTTTATACAATTCAAATAAAAAAGACTCGTTTGAAATAATAACAATAACACCAGGTTTTGACAATATATCTTTAAAATTTGTGAAGGAATGTATTACAGTACTTTTACCTATACTACTCGATATATTTAATAAAATTATTAATACCTCGGAATATCCCGACATTTTAAAAATTCACAAAATAGTACCCATTCCAAAAACAGTTTCTGCGTCCACTGTAGGAAAATACTGACCCATTGCTATTCTATCAACAATAGATAAAATATTTGAAAAAATGCTATATGATGGGCTTTTGATATATGTAGAGGGGAACAGTATGTTGTACAAATATCAATTTGGTTTCAGAAAAGGTGTTAGTACTCAAGATGCAGTCCTAAACGTGGTAAGATTACTTGTAAAGGTTTAGATGATGGATTCAGTGTAGTTGCAGGAATATTCTTTGATTTTTCTAAGGCATTTGATCTTGTAGACCATGAAATAATGTTACAGAAGTTAAAATATTATGGTGTTCAAGGACGTGAACTTATGTTATTTAAAAATTATTACACCAACAGGAAACAGTTTGTATAAAGTTTTATCGGTACTGTTGAATATGGTGTTCCACAGGGAAGTGGTTTAGGCCCTTTACTTTTTACAACTTATTTGAATGATCTAAAGAATTTGGATCGAACGGGTTAATTATTTATGTCTGCTGATGACATTTGCTTGTTTTATCCATTTAATTTTGATTTTGTTTTGAAAACACAAATTGAAAGAGATGCTGCTTTATTAATGGAATTTGCTCGCTTGAATAGATTGTTAATAAATTCTGAAAAGACTAAGTTAGTTAGATTTCAGATAACAATTTCTTTGTATATGTTGATGGCAATCTTATTTATGAGTCAAATTCAGTTAAATGCCTAGGAATTACGTTACAAAATAACTTATCTTGGGATTGTCACATTAATAGCGTTAAGAACCAAATAGCCCCAGCTATTGGTATCTTATACAAATTTAAAAATAAATTATCACAAAGATGTAAAAAATGATTTATAATGCATTAGTTGAATCGCACTTGAATTATTTAGTATGTATTTATGCTTTTAATAAAAACAATTTATTGTTAAAATCTTTGCAACGTTGTCAAAATAAAGCCTTAATAATTGTTTATAATTTACCAAGTACTTTTTCAACATTGTTGCTATATAAAGATATATGTGAAAATATCTTGCCAATTAATGGCTTATATATATATCAGGTTCTATTGTTTGTTTTTAAAAGTCTCCACAACATAGGTGATTATACAATTCCATTTCTTAAAAACCAAGCACATTTTTACACAAGAAATTCTTCAAACTTAAGAATCCCAAGGTGTAGATTAGAAAAAACTAAACAAAGAATTGATTATATGGGTGGAAATCTTTATAATAATTTACCTTCACAACTAAAAACTGCCGGGAGTATATCAATATTTAAAAGATTATGTAAAGGATTTTTGAATAATTCAATAGAAACGCATTTGTAAAATATTTTGTTTAGTAAATTTCATAAAATTATAATACTTAATATTAGATTATTACTATAATTGTACGCAAGTTGCCAACTTGCCTCTAAAATGCCTTTAAGGCGCAGAGGCCAAATGAATTCTATGTAAAATATTTATTATTCTACAGTCATCTGAAATAAATAAAAAAAATTTTTGTGATCTTGTACATACATATATAAAGTTTGTACCATGGAACATAGTAAAAGTGAAATTAAAAAATTTAAAATTATTTTACGTTCATGTAAAAATTATTATTGGAATAATTTTACTCAAGATGAGCAAGAGGAACGATGAGAAAAATAAACAACGTATTAGTAGACAGAAAATTCGAATAAGATCATATAAAATTTGGAATTAATAACTTAAAAATAAGAAAAGAATGCGGAATAATGCTACGCACTATATTCTAAAATCTTTTTCGTTTTGCTTTTAACTTTCTAGTTTGAATTTATTGCTAGGATGAGTAAATTAATTCGCAGGTTTCAACTAAACGACCAACAAGCACTGTCAATCTGTTAATATTTTTACAGGCCGCGTCAATGGCAAAATACTATCTGGTTTAAGTAGTAATTAAGAAAAAGTGTACTTCTTAAAAGATAAAATTCTGAAAATCAATGAATTCGGCTACGAATCGCTCCCTCATCCGTGTAATTCCCCGGATTTAGTTGCAAGTGACAATTTTTTGTTTCCAAACCTAAAGAAATGGCTTGACTGTAATACTGTGTTTTTTTTTTAATTAATATTGAATATTGAATATTTCTGACTCCAAAGTGGCTTCTCTCAAAAGGATGAGAAAGAAAAATTTGATAATACTGCATAGCTTGCAGAAAAGAAAGCTTTTGCTTATGGCACTGTTAGAGGAAAATGAAACACAAAGGTCTTTATTTGTTAACTGCTGAATACGTCGTATTTTCAAAATATACCAGTCAGTTAACATATTCTGCATAAACCCGAGGATGAAATTGCGAGAGTTATTATAGATTATCAGTCAAGACTTAGAAGGTCAGCCATACTTGGAGAAGAGAGGTAGAAACAGAAGCTGCTTTCTTCAGAGCAGGAACTGGATTCCCAGTAATATCTCAGTTCAGGGTATTATAAATATCTTTTCGAAATAAATTAGAAATTACCATCAAACAACATTGGGATCGAAAGGGTTAAAAATTAAATACGACATCAAGTCTGTAATGTTATTAAAATTCTTTTTTATATGACATCAGTTGGAAATATTTTCTCATCCCTTTCTGCTGACCTTCCATTTTTTGTTTGTCGTTGTTTTGTTTTTGCTTGTTGTTGACATTTAGTTGTCAAATGTCAATAGAAAGTGTTCGGAAAATTGTAATATGCTCACTGAACGTACTTATGACAGTACTGTATTTGAAGTTTTAATCAATATTATAACAATTTATAAATTTAATGAGCAATAATTAATTGACATTTTATATGAAATATTGATATCAATAATACCGTTTATTGAAATTTTCTCAATATACGGCATGTCTGAACATAGTATAAGGGATTTCATTTCAAACGATGGAATTTCATTTCGCAAAGACTTATTATATGTATAGAGAACTAAGAAGAAACTACCTTTTTTCCATAGAAACTGTGTTTCATTAAAAAAAGCCATCGTATACGAGTTCCACTACTATTATAAAAAATTTAATTAATTAAATTAAATTAAATAAAAAATTAAATTACCTCGTTCTTATAAATACCATGAAGGAAGAAATATCACGTGCCACAGTGATTAATATTAAATTTAGAGAAATACTATACAGAATTTTTGGGTAAAATTAACATTCCATATCTAAAGGATATCAATGCACAACATTTAAAATTACTCACATTAAAATATCGTATTAAGTTTCATTGAAATTGGCGTTTGAATTGTTATTGTCAACATTCAATATCTAAAGGATATCAATGCACAACATTTAAAATTACTCACATTAAAATATCGTATTAAGTTTCATTGAAATTGGCGTTTGAGTTGTTATTGTCAAAAACAACTTTCGTTCCTTTACCCATGCGAATGTCATTATTTTTTTAGTAAACGAAAACTAGCCTCAAAATGAATTTTAGCTCTAATCAATTGTCAAAATCAAAATCTGTTTAATTTTCACTGTTTTTTAATTCAAACGTGTACGACTGTCCCGTTCAATATCAAAGAAATGCCCATATCGCTTTTAATGTGATTTGTAATACTTCCTCAAATATCTTTGGAAATGTGGGTGTAATATTTTTCGCAAGTGGTTTCGTGGAATCCTAACACATGTGTATGATACCATATTTCCCACATTTACTTTATTTTTTAAGCACAGCAGTCGGTGCTGGAATTTTTTTCTTTTGAAAATACATGTAATGTTGCTGCGGTATAATTATAATTAATAACAAGCAAATAAATATATTATGTAGCCATTAAAATAGTTTTTCGTTTATGTTTAAATTAAGCCAAAAATAAATTTAAAAAAATAACAAAGTACAGTTTGCGTATCAATAACGAAAAATATCTGAATATTGAATAATGGATTTTAACTACTTGTTCTTCTACATTTACCACTATTGCTATGAATTTTTTGTTATTCTACCCTTAATATATAACAAATACAGGTGCGAGCATTAGCGAGTATTTTCTGTAGGTTTATATTTACAATATTTTATTATGATTGTTTTTATATACATACATACTGGGTTTTTGTTTCTTTCCTTTTTTTGGGCCTATCGTTCTAAAAAATTTTAAATAATTTAAAGGTGTCAAGTAAGGGTTTGCTTTCTTACTTTAATCTTTACATCAAAATCTGCTTGTCATTCATATAGACACATACATAGGCGTATGTTTTTGCCACATTAGTGTGTTCAGATACAATAGCAAGATTCAACAAAAAAAAAAATATTATAAGAGGTATCAATCGATCCAACCTGCATTTTGACTAAAATGCCTTGTAATTGTTTTGTTATTAGCAGATGTTTACTTAACGATGAGAAATAAATAAACATTAAGAAAAAGTAACAAATATTACTACTTTAAAATAAAGCAAAAAATACATTCATATGTTCATACGTGAATATATTGTATAAAATATTTATTCGAACCTTTTAAGACAGACAGTGTTTATATTAAAAAAATAAAGAATACACTAAGATATACCCAATTGAAAACATAGTTTCAAAATCTAAACTTAATTAACGAATTGGTACAGTTGTCAACAAAATATTGATTAAAAAATTAAGGTTTTTAATTTTCAAAAAGCTGTTGAAGAACTTGACATCTCAAAGACCTATTAATGAAAAAAAAAAAAATAAATGTGTACAAATAAGATTTTGTACATAACTTATATTGCTTTTTGAATTTTAAACTTGAAATTGAACTGAATTGAAGTCGCCGTGGTCTAGTAGGTAGTGTGTTGGCTTATTAGACGAAAAGCCAGGGTTCGAGCTCCAGGCCAGACATCAAAATAAAATACAAAAAGTATTTCTTCGGCGACTTCCTATCAGCAGATTTCTGGCAAAAACTCTGAGAGTAAATAAAATAGCCATGAAAATTTTCTCAAAAATCTATCGTTCGGAGTCGACTTTAAACTGTAGGTCACACCACCCATGTATAAAAGTAACACACACAACATAAGTGGTGTGAGAAACTAGGTCGTAATCCTAACTGAAGGGTTGTAATGACCAATTATGTATGTATTGAACTGAATTAAATTTGAAATTGAATTGAAGTTATTTATTGAAACTATTATCCCTATTACTCTTACTGAATTATATTGTGAATTAATTTAAATTTATTGGGAAATTTTTATTGTTAACTAATAGTTATGCGTTAACTAACACTTAAATATTCCAACCTTCCAAATGTGTCATACTTTTTTAAATAATTTATCTTTTGGAGAATTCTAAAGTTTCATGAAATCAAATTTGTACCTAAAATTTATTCACTTTCACAACGCTCAACTGATTGGTTATAAAGAATCTCAATTATAAATAAAATTGTTAAATACTTCTGAAAAGAAAAAGATCTCTCATCATTCATCTCATCTCAAAGGGTAAGTTACACGTAACAACCTTAAAAGAAATACATACTAATATTTCTTTATTTCTTTCTCTTGTCTTTAACCCCAATTATAATTACGCTCGAGTAATTATAATAACAAATTTTCTTTAGAAGATTGGCCAATTATTTCTTAATCCCTATATTCCAATCTTCTAAAGCGAATTTGTTTTAAAAATAACACAGGTTATTTCATGGTCCTTCTCTCGGCGAACTCTCCGCAACCTATGGAACAATTTCATGCTCCTTCATGTTATGGTGATTCATGGTCCTCTCACTCTAACCCATAACTCTAAAAGCTCGAGTTTAACGTTCCCCCCATTACTCCATAGTGGAATCTAAGAGAATGAGAGGATCCTGTCAGAAAAAAAGAGACTAAAACACAAATTATTTCATCACAAAAGTATGAGGTATGTAAACGATATCACAATATCACTCTAATTAGTATGCAATCACATATCAATCAGAACAGTACAAAAACGAGAAACAGTAAAGACAAAAACTTGAGTACAGTGAAACAAAAAAAATATTGCAAAAAAGAAAAAAAGGTAAACAAAAACAAAAAGCAAACAAAATATGAATTTAAAAATTGGAAGTGTAAAGAAAAATTACAAAACATATAAAATTCAATAGAAAAATACAGTCAATAACAAAATAAAAGCAATAAAGGGCAAAAGTATATCTAAATACATAACGAAAAATAAGTGCTTGAAGAAAACGAAAAAATAGAACAAAAAACAACAAAAAAAGGTAAATTTAAATTAATTCACAATATAATTCAGTAAGAGTAATAGGGAGAATAATTTCAATAAATAACTTCAATTCAATTTCAAATTCAATTCAGTGCAATTTCAAGTTTAAAATTCAAAAGGCAATATAAGTTATGTACAAAATCTTATTTGTACATGGCGCCGGCCTTGACGTTAGTCAACAGAGTTATTGGTGTTGGTACAAAGCATACGAGCTAGTGAACGTATGGCCTCTACGAATATTTTCGCATCTGGCGTTGCTGACAAGTTGGATGTTGTTGATGGTTTTGGTGGTTTAGTCTTATAGGTTGTTGGTTTCTCTTCTCTCTTCTTCGGACTTCTAGATTTCCCTGGGCTGGTTGGGTTTTGGATGTAAAAGCGTGTGATGGAATCTATTGCACTTCTTGCACGTATCCATTGATGTGCACCCTCTTAAACCGTGGCTCTTGGCAAGGAAATTTATGCAATAGCGATGCCTCTCAACAGTGTCTTCCCTCTTCTTGACCGTCATTCTGAGGAACTTTTTACAAAACCGCAAAGAGTGGAAATTTTCGCAGAGGACACATCGATAAAACCGAGTGGATCGGCTTCGGCTATTCCTAATGTTGGGAAAAATTAGTTATTAGAATAGTTGTAGAGAAATGCAATGTGTTTTGGAATAATTTTAGCTGTGAAAAGAGAAAGAGCAAAATTTTATTAGACTGTATGGACTAGAGAAGTATGAGAAGATATGAGAAATTGAGGATGAGTTGGCAAAGCACAATTTGATAATAGGACGAGTTATTATTCCGGACGCCGTACACACAACAGCAGTACGCGTATTTCCGTTGGTACCAGGATACGTTTCGTCAGTTCTTCCTAGTCACCATTCACAAGGTTATTGTAAATCGTCCATCACTACGACTAGATCTCCGGCTTTAACATTGGGAACTGGACTCTTCCACTTATAGCGTTTGTGCAATGACTTGAGGTAATCCTCTTTCCACCTAATAGAGAATTGATGGTGTAACACCCTCAATTTTTCCCATCTATTAATAAGAGACACGTTTTGATGGTCTTGTTCAGGGAAAGCCATACTCGGAGCACCTCTCAGAAAATGTCCAGGAGTTAGAGCAGTTAAATCTCCAGGATCTTCTGATAAAGCAGTGATTGGGCGAGAGTTGAGAGTGCCCTTAATTCGGGCTAAAATTTTGGAGAACTCCTCAAAGTTTAGTCTTTGAGCGTCAACAATTCGTTTCAAATGGAACTTGAAACTTTTTACCGCGGCTTCCCATAAGCCGCCCATGTGGGGAGCGTGTGGTGGTATGAATTTCCACTCAAATCCATGAGTGATATACTTTTGGGCAATGTAGCTAGCAACAGTATTCAAAAATTTAGTGAATTCGCGCTCGAGAATTCTGCTGGCGCCCAAAAAGTTTTTCCCATTATCGGTAACTACCCTTTGAGGGAGCCCCCGCCTCCCAACGAAGCGAGCAATTACAGCCTTAAACGCTGCCGAGGATAAGTCCGAGCAAAGCTCTAAGTGTATGCCCTTCGTGCTGAAACAAACGAAAACACTTACATAGCTCTTGATCATGGGAGATTTTCTCAATGGAGATGCTTTTGTCTCGAATGGGCCAGCGAAATCAATTCCTGTAGTTTGGAAGGGAAGAGATAAAATACACCTTTCCACCACCACCACCATTGTTTATTGATGATGCAAGTTTTGCAACCTCGTATATCTTTCTTACTCGATGTTTGAGTCTGTATATGTAAAATTCAGTTTGTACCATACGACACGTTTGGCTACATTCAGCGTGGCAAAGGAATTTGTGCAAATGCGTGAGATACAATTGGCAAAAGCGAGAGTTGTCTGGTAGAATAATAGGGTAACGTTCATTATACGAGAGAGATGAATGAATCAGTCTACCATTTATTCGCATAATTGAATTGGAATCCAGAAATGAATTCATAGTATTCAGCGAACTTTTCTTCGAAATGGGATTCGAACTTTGTAAGCATTTGTATTCCTCGGGATAAAATGCCATTTGAGCTAAATTAATAAGTCGAGTCCTTACAGTGCGCAATTCCATATATGTCAATTCCACGTGAGCAGTGGGAGAAATACTAGGTTCAAATTGTTCAACGTTATACATAACATAAAGAGTAGCGTTTCTTTTATTTTATTTTTGTCATCTCTTTCTCTTTGCTTCTTTCTTATGTTCTTTGTTGCTTAATATTAGGATCTGATTTATGCATAAAATCACTCTAGTTTCGACAATTAAACAGTGAACATCCAAAAAATTAAAAACAAATATTGTGACCCTTTTTTATTAAACAAAAAAACAAGAACAAAAACGAAGTAAAAACTGTGAACAAAAACAATATAATAGAAACATAAATTGAAATTAAACACAATCAAATTAAAACAAAACAATTTTGTAAATAAAATAACATAAGAACTACATATTGAATTTAATAAATTAGACAAATTAAAATTACAAAAACAACAAAACCAAAAACATTTCATTTCAAACAAAATTAAAGGAACAATTAAAAAACGAACCAGCAACACATCAATCATTAAACATTTTATGGTCACTTCGAACCGTATATAGTGCAGTGTATTTTACAAGAACAAAAATTCCTTAAAAATTGAAGAATATTAAAAGTCACACAAAATACATAACGGTTTAAAAACAGTTTAATTTCTTTGGAAAAAATACAATCCACAAGTGCAGTGGCAGAACAAAAAAGACCCAACAATACAACAAAAGAACAAGTAACAAGAATAAATCCAAATTGTAAAGCAGCGACTTAAATAAAAAAGACCCAACAACGATAAGTAAGTACTAAAAATAATAAAAATAAGACAATAAAGAGAAACACAAACTATTACAAGTATACGCTCTTATAATTTTTTGTCGCGATTGAGTAAAAGAAGAAAGAGAAGTAGAAAAACGAAAAGGGTTACCACCCATACTTCTTTTGAAAAATTACTGGGTAAACAAAATAACTTCACATTAACAATTAATCTTGAAATTAAATATTATTTTTGATAATTCTTGTTGTGAAATCGCTAGCAGGGACTTTTTTGTTTCAATTTGACTCTTATTTTGATCGTTTTAAATTTTAATTCATCGGTTAAACAATGGCACTCGATAAATTTGTAATTTGTACAAACGACCTTTTGGATTTTGAAATAGAGTATACACAAAGTGCGGCCGAAAACAACATTCACTCTCTTGAGGTACTTCGGGTCGAACTTGATTCTCTGTGAACACAAGTCAAAAGGACGTATGGAGAGTGTAGGGACACAAAAAGAGATTCCAAAGAAAAACCCATCGATAAAGATAAGCTTCGTGATCGTTACAAAAAAGGTTTTTCTGCCTACAAAACGTGTTTAGGGTCAATTAATGCAGAAATTCAAGCCCTATCGAGTCCAAACAAAGAAAAGAAGAGCGGATTTCTGCTGTTGAAAATCAACCACAGGAAAATCATGACATCTCATTTGTGCGGCTACCACCTTGCGATACGGACACATTTTATGGAGATTTTGTGACATGGCCTACTTTCCGCGATCTTTTTACAGCATTATACATAAATAATTCTAGACTTAGAAAAATTGAGAAACTTTTTCATCTAATACATAAGACTGGATGAGATGCTAGGAATATAGTTTCAAATGCCCCATTGACCAATCAAGGTTTCGACATAGCCTGGAAAAACCTTGTAGCCCAATACGAGAATAATCGGATCCAAGTAAATGAACAATTAAAAATTTTATTTGACCTTCCGAACGTAGCTGAAGACTCAGGCTCATCGATTCAAAAACTTCAGCGAACAGTTAATGGATGCATTCAGGCGTTAAATGCTTTAGGCATAGAAACCGCCACATGGGACCCATTTCTGGTATACATTTGCTCAACAAAGCTCCCCGGACTCTTTTAAAGGAATTTGAAAATTCACTTAAGGAAATTACAAAAGTTCCGATTTGGGAACAATTCGATACTTTCTTGACGCACAATTCTATGACTCTAGAATCCATAGCGGCCATCACACAATCGCATTCAAAATTAGAACAATCGAGAAGAGATAATTTGAAATTTAGGCCAAAACGAGTTCACACTTTTCACATAAACACAACCCAAAATGAAACTGGGTCGAAAAATATAAAACCTTTAAACACAAATAAGGCACAGAAAAATGACTCAAATTACAAATGCCAACATTGTAAGGAGTCTCACCAATTGTGGTCTTGCCCCAAGTTCTTAGAGAAGAACGTTAACGACAGAATTCACATTGTAAAGGTCACAAATTCATGTTACAATTGTCCAGTGTTAAGGACTGTAAAAGTAAATTCAGTTGTAGATTATGTAGGCAAAGACACAAAACTTTGTTACATAAGGGATCACAATCCCATACTTTAGTTCAGAATTGTGACGCGACCCAATCTAGCAGGAGCATCGCAGCACAAAACACCAATATACAGTCCACATCAGCATCAAACTTCTCCATACCAAATATCACTTCCTTGACACTGCAAGAGAGCAAACATATCGATCAATCTCCCAATGAGAAAGAGACCTTGTTATTTACTGCAATTGTACTGATCGAAACTAGAGGCGAAAAGTACCAGGCAAGAGCAATCATCGACCCTGGCTCACAATAAACTTTTATGTCAGAAAAGTTGAAAAATCGACTAAATTTGCCCACCAAACGAAATTTAGTTCATGTTACAGGCTTGAGTCAAACAGTTTCAGAGACTTCAACTAAAGCATGTTTATTCAATCTTTGCTCCAAGGTGGATTCACAATTTAAATTAGAAGTCTGGGCACCAGTCCTGAAGACTCTTCCATCTAATTTACCACCACAAACTTTAGATTTGCAACATTTCAACGAGACTGCTAAATTAGAACTTGCAGATCCTCAATTCAATCAAAACAGACCCATCGACTTGCTTATAGGCCTAGACCTGGGCCACTCAATATATTGCATGGACACACCGATGCGGTCTATTGGATCCCTTTTGGCACAAAAACAGTATTTGGCTGGATTGTGGGGGGACCAATTTCAACAACGACACAATCTAGTACAACAGTGTCATTACTCAACACTACGTCCCTTGACCGAATCCTCACACGCTTTTGGGAGGTGGAGGAAACCCCAAAACGGATTTTGAGGTCAGATGAGGACACAATTTGCGAGAACAACTTCATGTCGACAACACGAAGAAACGACACAGGAAGGTATATCGTTACCCTTTAAAAATAGCGAAGAAATAGGAACTTCGAGAAATATAGCTATGGCACAGTTCTTGATAATTGAACGCATACTTAGCCAGAAACCCGAACTCAAAAAACAATACGACCAAGTAATTGTTGAGTACCTCGAGTTAGGACATATGAGGAAAATTTTTCCCCTGGAAATCAACACAAACCCAAATTATTACCTGCCACATCATGCAGTAATAAAACCCGAAAGGTTGATAACGAAACTTAGAGTAGTTTTCAACGCTTCGAGCCCGTCTTCAAACAAGAAGAGTTTGAATGACATATTGTATCCAGGACCCATACTTCAACAGGACTTGGTGCTTCTGATATTGAAGTGGAGATTCTTCCGTTTTGTGTACAACGCAGATATCACAAAAATGTATCGACAGATACTCATTGATCCGACTCAAACCAAATATCAAAGGATATTATTTCGGCAATCAGAAAAGGACCCTATTGAGGATTACGAACTCCTGACAGTGACTTTTGGAGTCAATTGCGCCCCGTTTCTGGCCATTAGAATCCTTCTTCAACTAGCTGAAGATGTAAAATCAACTCACCCTCTCGCATCAAAAACTCTACAACAAAACATATATGTGGATGATGTTTTAACAGGTGGTCACACATTAAACGACGCCATCAAATCAAGAAAAGAACTTACAACAGTTCTAAAATCTGCTGGATTTGACCTGATGAAATGGACATCAAATGACCCACGAGTTATACAAGACTTACCAAATGAGACCCTACTACCTCTCGATTGGTTAAATTTGTCAGAAAGCACTGGAACAAAAACTCTTGGGATCAAATGGAACATTTCTTCAGACGCATTTACATTTACAGCACCAGGTGTCAAATTAAAAGAAAACTACACGAAAAGAGAAGTTTTATCGACAATTGCCAAATTCTTTGACCCTTGTGGATGGATAGCTCCAATAATAGTTGAAGCAAAACTAATTATGCAACAGATTTGGTTGGATAAAGTCGACTGGGATGACATATTAAAACCCTTGACTTGTCTACAGTGGCAAAAATTCATAAAAAACTGCCCGGCAATAAACATATTGAAAATTCCCCGTTGGATCCAATTTAGCCCGAATTGTAATGTGGAAATTCACGGTTTCAGTGACGCTTCAGAAAAATCCTATTCTGCGACTCTTTATGTTCGAATACAAGCAGAAAAATCAGTATTCACATTTCTTCTGGCTTCAAAGACCCGTGTAGCTCCCATTAAGCAAATATCTTTGCCCCGCTTAGAACTATGTGGATCCGTATTATTGGCAAATCTTGCATGTGGACTTATACCAAATCTTCAAATTCAAAATATCAAGGCATATTATTGGACCGACTCAACAATCGTGCTGTCCTGGTTAAAGAAAGCTCCTTGCTCATGGAACACTTTCGTTGGAAATCGTGTTTCTGAAATCCTGGATAAGGTTGGAAATCAAAGACCCATTAAATCGATTTTCAGACCTATCACGAGCTTATCGAGTACTCGCTTATGTCATACGATTATGGAGGAATACTGGAAGCAACCGAACCCATCTTCGCGTATCTTCAGCAGAAATCACCCGAGAAGAAATAGATTTCGTCAAACATCGACTCATCATATAGACGCAACAAAATCATTTTCCAGATGAGCCCAAACATTTGAAACTCAAGCAGAAAATATACTCAACCAGCGGTCTTTTGACCTTAAATCCTTTCATGGATCACCATGGCATTATTAGAGCCAATGGGCGACTAGCGCAATCACCTGCATTAACGTACAATGAACGCTACTCAATATTGCTACCTCATAACTCGAAGCTATCACAGCTACTAGTGGAATTTACACATAAAATTACCCTTCATGGAGAAAACCAACTAATGGTTCGAGCCCTACGCACAGAATATTGGATATTCAGATTGAAACCCTTGGTCAAAAGTGTAATTTACAACTGTAAAACGTGTGTTTCGTACAAAAAACACACGCAAAATCAAATCATGGCTTCATTACCACCAGAACGTACAACATTATCAAGACCCTTTGCTACAACTGGATTAGACTACGCAGGTCCTTTTGACATCAAAAATTTTACAGGCCGAGCTTGTCTTATTACAAAAGGGTATATTTGCATATTTGTATGCTTCGCCACAAAAGCTGTACATCTTGAAGCAGCAAGTGATTTATCGACCCAATCGTTCTTAGCAGCATTTTCCCGCTTCATAGGAAGACGTGGATGTCCCGCACTCATTTACTCAGACAATGGAGGAAATTTCGTCGGAGCAGCAGAACTACTAAGAAAAAACCGTTTAGAATTCATAAAAACTCTTCAAAATCAAGTGACCCATCATTTTAGTCATCAAAATCTTAATTGGAAGTTTATTCCCCCAGGAGCCCCACACATGGGCCGCCTTTGGGAAGCCGGTGTAAAATCATTCAAAACGCACCTCAAAAAGATGATACCGAACATGAAATTCACATTTGAAGAGCTATCTACAATTCTTGCTCATATAGAATCGTGCCTAAATTCTAGACCCTTAAGTCCTGCTAGCGATGACCCAAATGACCTTAATCCATTCACCCCTGGACACTTACTTATTGGTAGTGCATTATTGACCCCAGCTGAACCAGATGTAAGCAACGAAAATCTGAATCTCATCAACCGCTGGAAACGCCTAAGGGTCATCTACCACTCATTTTGCCTAAGATGGAAGTCCAAATACTTGATTGAACTTCAACGCAGATATAAATGGAAGATTCAAAGGGACAACGTTAAAGTCAACGATCTGGTAGTCATCAAAAACAACAACTTGCCACCCAATGAATGGCAAATGGGTCGAATCATCAAAACATATCTTGGACCTGGCCAAAACTGTAGAGTTGTAGACATCAAAACCAGTAATCACCAGACCAATTACAAAAATTGTGGTTTTGTTTGCAAATTAATATAACCCCTAACCATTTACATACACTAATATTGTTCTAATTTTATACTTACAGCTATGGCATCCCAACAATCTCAACACCCCAAACATTGGCAATTTTCTTGCAGTATACGTTAACGTACATCATGATGCCATATCTGTCAACAACTTCATGAGGCTTTGCAACTTACAGACCCACAACCCACAAATAGGACCTGCTCAAAATCTGTGGTAAACTTCACCAAGTCATGGGGGCCGGAATGTTCAACGTTATACATAACATAAAGAGTAGCGTTTCTTTTATTTTATTTTTGTCATCTCTTTCTCTTTGCTTCTTTCTTATGTTCTTTGTTGCTTAATATTAGGATCTGATTTATGCATAAAATCACTCTAGTTTCGACAATTAAACAGTGAACATCCAAAAAATTAAAAACAAATATTGTGACCCTTTTTTATTAAACAAAAAAACAAGAACAAAAACGAAGTAAAAACTGTGAACAAAAACAATATAATAGAAACATAAATTGAAATTAAACACAATCAAATTAAAACAAAACAATTTTGTAAATAAAATAACATAAGAACTATATATTGAATTTAATAAATTAGACAAATTAAAATTACAAAAACAACAAAACCAAAAACACAATTTGACAATGAGACACAATTTCCCGAGAAGACGTTTCCTCCATGTGATCGAGATCCAAATATTCACGCAGAACTGAACGATATTCAGACTGTAGTTCAGGATCTTTGGCCAACGTTTTCTCCATTCGAGAGTATTGAGCCAATGCAATAAATCGAGACTATCCAAGAAATATTTTTCGGGAAATTCAGGTCTAAATGGTAATCATACAATGTACCTACCAATTTCGCCTCGAGTTGTTGTTGTGGAGTAAAATTTCTCACAAAATTCATCTTCTTTCGATTCTGAATGTGTCATGGGTATTTCTTCATCCTCCCAAAACCTTTTAAGAGAGCGTTGAGTTCAGAAGTTTCGGATACTATAATCGATGGAAAAGATTGAGTGCTATGAGTTTTCATTGGACTCAGCTCCCATCCAAAAACTGTATTGCAAGCCAATGTGTGGCCACAAATGTTCTTCTTTATGTCATCAATATTGATAGATTGCTCATAGTCATTGCCGAGAATGAGATCAATCTGTGAGGCCTTGTTGAACGTTGGATCAACTAGATCCAGTTCCATGAGCTCCTTTGAGTAAGGTACCTTAAAACTGCAAGCAGGTAAACATTTCGTAACCTTGGGTAAGACAATGGCTTTAATTGGAATTCTCGTATCCGTTCTAGGAGCATACAGTGTAAATTCACACTCTTTGTTCGCCGATTATTTCTGACCACCAATGCATACTATCTCAAAATGAGCTTTCTGGTAAGGGAGCTGAAGGCGATGTCTAATCTTTTCAGACAAAAATGTCCTTTGAGAACCAGAGTCGATTAGAGCTCTTACTGTAAAGTTATCACCTGGACATTCTATCTGCACCAGTGCAGTTCTTAAAAGAATGTTCTCACTACTTGAAGATCAATTGGCGTATATCCGATTAGATGTAGATGGCCGTTCAAGATTAGAGTCATTTCGAGATACTCTTGGAGAATCCTGAGAACTCATGCCTCTATTAGAGTTCTTAGTAAAAATGTTTTCGGTACTCCGGGTTGTACCTCGAGTTCCTTTTGCCAAATGCAATAAAGTGTGGCGTGTTTTCTTGCAATAGTCAACCCTTTGTTGTATCGTAAAACTTCGAAATTTGGGACATGTTCTGAGGGGATGATCCTCATTGCACAATTTGCTTGCAGGATTCATGCTGTCGTGTGACATATACATATGCACATTGGGAAGAGATGTCTTTGTGAGACTAAGTCCACCTCTTGAGTTTCGTATACTTGTTAGATGTTCTACAGCCTCATACCTATCCACAAGAAATTGGGACATTTGAGACCATTTAGGGAGCTCACGAAGAGATGAGAGTGATTGTTCCCAAAGAGCTAGGATTAAATTGGGAAGTTTGGTCGATATCAATCGGATAAGTATTGGATCCCAACTTTCGACTTTGACACCTAGAGTTGCAGGAGCGTTATTGACAGAAGACTGTATTCTTATGATCGACTCACTATCCTCAGAGTCAGAATTATTATTTGATTATTTACGAGAACACGTTTGTTCTCGAATCCAGTTTGAAGCGCGTTCCACGCTAGTTGAAAATTGTCGTGTGAAAGGGGATATGTCTTGACAATAGCACCAGATTCACCTCTCATTTTGTTCCGGAGTTGATATAGTTTCGTAACGGGAGATAGCTTACTGTGGTTTATGTACACAGCTGAAAGAGGGCCATTGCTCATAACTCCCTTCAAATGCCTCAGTATCGCAGGGTGGCAGTTTAATACAATTGCCAGAATCTGTTGGCATTAGGGTTTATGATTGGGGTGTGTGGTCGATTGAAATGCCACATTGTCTGGAGCACCGAGTCGAGAGACTCTCATTTTGAGAAGTACATTGATAATAGGCGTCCATACACGCATCAAAGTTATTTTTCGCTTCCTGTTTAAATCCAGATTTAACCGTATCATCGTTGATGTAGTGAAAGTAATGTTTGTGTATTTGAATTGTCGGTCAGTTCTTTTTTAGTCTGTCCTGGTTTGCTTATTATTAAGGCGAGCACGCCACTTAGTTATGGCTAATAAGTCGCAGTTTATTGTGAGAATAAAAACTGAATCTTTTTCAGCTATGAAGCCGTTTTGATCATTATTTTTATTCCAATTTTATCAATCAACTTACAGCTATTTATATAAATTTCTTAAGTCTAATTTCTTTATATAATACGTATGACCTCATCTAGTTTTTACTTAACTTAGAGTGTGCACGGTCAGCATTTTGCTACTTTACAATTATTACGTACTGAAAATTTGTATAATGCAATTTGATACCTCGTGACGTTGGTCATTCACAGTTTTGTTTATATTATTGAGGAATGTATCAAAAATGCATTTTTAGGTAGCACAAACGTAACCAACACACAACAGTGGATAAGTGTGACCAACACACTACACCTCCGCTCTTAAGGAAAATCTATACAATTTAAATTGGATGATTTTTTTGAATACTTATGAATTCTAATTTTAATGTAAGTATATATTATTAAGTTTATTTTTAAGTGTTCTAAGAATTATTTTACACTACCATTTTTTTATACTTTATATTTTTTAGTCTGTCTTTATGAATTGCTTTTATATTTGTTTTTATCTTAATTAATACATTTGAATCATCTATATCTATTACTTCATATGGTCCATCATAAGATGGTTTTATTTTCTTCTATTTCCAGCCTTGACCAAAACTAAGTCGCCTATTTGTAATTCTATGTTGTTCGTGTTATTTAATGAGTCCATACTTCTTTTGTTTTTTAGAACCTCTATCAACTTTTTGGCACTTTCCAAAGCATGTTTTAGTCTAGTCTTGAGTTCATTAGCATAATTTTCATAATTGTAAATTTTAGGATGATTCATGACTTCATCTCCGGGTAAACTAGGTAATTTTCCAAAAATGAGTTCAAAAGGTGAATATTCAGTATCTACATGAGGGGTTAGATTGTACGCAAAGGTATAGTAAGGTATCCATTTATCCCAATTGACATCGTGTACAAATGACAAAAAGTGGTTTCTCTCCACTGTACCCAACGTCTCATGATGATATGGTGTGGAAAATTTTTGTTCAATTTTTAATAACTCACATACTTTCCTTAATAATTCATTTCTAAATTCTGTACCGTTGTCTGATTTTAGTGTGCTAAACAAACCATATTTAAGTATTAAATTCTCTACTAGTGCTTTGGCTATTGTTTTTGCTTCTTTCGTCTCTATGGGACATGTAACTATGTATTTCGTTAATTCGCATTGCATAGTTAAAATATATCTAAAATTGTTTATTGGACGTAAAGGACCTACAGTGTCAATTACTATAGTTTTGAAACTATCTAACCTTTAATTGTTCCTTTGTATGTCTAGTCTGTTTGTTACGTTGGCATAAGTCACATTTAGGCACGAATTATTTTACATTTTTGTTCATATTTTTCCAAATGTACTTCTGCTTTAATTTTAGTAAAGTTTTCTTCACTCCGAAATGTCCTCCTAGGGGTGTATCATGGTATAATTTTTATTAGTTCTTGTCTTCTCTCTTCACTTGTTATATTCAGAGGTTTTTTGTATAGTAATATAATTATGTCATCTTTATTATTTTTGTTTGCTTCGTTATATTTGGCCTTAAATTCATCCACGGGTATTATATCAAATATTGCATCATTTCTCTCGATTGCAAATTTCTTGTTTCTTGTATTTTTAAATATGATGATAGTTTCTCCAAAAGAGTACCTAAATACTTTGGATTATCGCTACGTCTAACACGTGTTTCATTATTCATTTTATAATATTCTACTATATGTTTATATAATTCTTTTACATAATTTTCTGGTCTTTTTTCACATATGGAGTTGATCAGTCCCCTTATAAGATTCACTCATAACATTTTTATCTCTTATAATATTCTTTTCTGATGACTTTTTACTAATACCTCTTGTAATTACTAATGTTTTCTTTACCTTTTCGTCATTTTCCAATGGTATCATACTCTTTAGTGAAGTAAAATCAATATCTATCCTTGATAATGCATCGGCATTAGTGTTGTTTATTCCTTTCTTGTATATTATTTCAAAGTCGTAGTCAGAAAGTTCCAGTCTTATCCTTGTTAATTTAGAGTTCGGATTTTTATGCGAAAATAGTGAAATCAAAGGTCTGTGATCTGTCACAACTGTGAATTTTCTACCATATAAATACGGTTTAAAGAATTGTATGCCCCAATATATGCCTAACAATTCTTTCTCAATCACAGGTTTGTTCTTTTCGTGTTTGTTTAAAGATCTACTTGCATATGATATTGGTAAATCATTTCCTATTGGACTCTGTGTCAAAACTGCGCCTAGTGCAAAATCTGATGTATCTGTCGTCAGAATGAATGTTTTGTCAAAGTCTGGATATTGCAAAATAGGGGGTTCAATAAGTTTGTTCTTTAGTGTTTCAAACGTATTATGACGTTCTTCCGTCCATTCAAATTTTGTTCCTTTTTTTAATAAATTATTCAAACTATTAGCAATATTTGCAAAATCTTTGATGAATCTTCTATAATAGTTACAAAATGCTATAAATCTTCTTACGTCATCAGTATTCTTAGCATTAGGATACTTGGTAATTACGTCATATTTGCTTGGGTCTGGTTTAATACGAGTCGATGTTATCAAATGTCCCAATTATATAACTTCTGATTTCAAAAAATAGCATTTGCTCGCGTTCAATTTTAAATTATATCTAGATAATCTATCGAAAACGTTGTGCAAATTATTGTTGTGATGTTTCAAATTACATCCAAAAACTATTATATTATCAACATACAGGAATGCTTCGGATTCTAGTCCAGCTAGTGCTATTGTTAGCATCCTCTGAAAACTATTTGAAGATATCTTTAGTCCAAAAGGTAATCTTGTATATTGGTAATGACCATTAGTTGTTGAAAATGCTGTAAATGGTCTTGACTGTTGATCGAGCTCAATTTGATGAAAGGAAATTGTCATGTCCAATGTGGAAAAATATTTAGCTCTTCCTAATCTATCTAGAACATCACCTAAACGTGTTAGTGGAAATTTGTCATTAACTATTTTGTCATTGAGTTTCCTAAAATCAACGACTAGTCTCTATTTTTTATATCACTTTGTCCCTTCTTAGGTACCAATAAGAGTGGAGCGTTGTAAGGACTTGTGGATGGCTCTATTATTTTTTGTTTCAATAAATTTTTTACTTGGTTATTTATTTCCTCTGTATGCGTTTGTGGTAATCGATAGTTCTTTATATAAACTGGATTTTTGTCATTTAATTGAATAGTTTGATTGTAAAAATTATTGGTTGTCAGGTTTTCACCTTCTGAATAAAATATATGTTGGTATTTTTTTAATATCTCTAACAATTCCTTCTTTGCTTTCTCGTCGTTCTTCTCCATGTTGCATTCATTTAACACTTTCTTAAATCTTTCTTCATCATATTTCGTATCTGGTTTATCATCACTTGTTTTGTATGTATCAAAATTTCTTAAAGGGATAGTTTCTCCTTTTAAATTTTTTAATTTTATGGTTTCGTCAGTAACGTTTAATAACTTTATGTGTTTGTATCCATCTTTAGGAATTATAAAATTTGCCAAAAATACACCTTTTCCAATTTCACGGTTGCATATTACACCATCTTCTTCAATATTTATTTGTAAAGGTATAATTATTTCGCTTCTTGGAGGAATTCTTATCACATTTATCTCAAATGTGTCGTTGTGAATAGGTAATATCAAAGTCTCATTTCTTGTATTGGTGGTTAATGTAAATGTTTCATAATCTATATTGCAATTGTACCTCAACAAAAAATCTCGTCCAAGTATAACATCAGTGTGGATAGGAAAATGTTCATGTACTAGTTGTATTTTATGTTTAAGTAATGTATAGTTTATTTGTACAGTTATGTTAGTGGAGCCTAAGGATTTTATTTTTCTTTTGTAATCCCTGTTAAACAGCAATAGTCATCTGGATCTTCATCATATCTGTGTAATAAGTCTTCTTTGCATAGTGAGATATCAGCACCTGTGTCTATTAAAAATGTTAATGCACGGTGTGTATTTTTTGAATACTTAATCTCACATAATTTTTTAGATCTGATGAAATGCTAAATACTGCTTTTGAAGTTACTGATTTTGTTCCGGAGGACCTTGGTATTCTATGGTCTCCGGACCATGGGAGTTTCCCTGGTTTTGCTCCATAAGTTTTACGTACTGGCTTCTGTTACCATTGTAGTAATTATTATTACCATTTCTATTACGATTATTAGCATTACGATTACTATTTTTAGTATTCCCGTTTAGGTAACTATTACCATTATTGTAGACATTACCACGATAATTATTATTATTATAGTTGTTGCCTCTGTTGTTATTATAATTGTTATTATTATTGTGGTTTTTATTATTATAATTGTTTTTGTTGTTTGTTTAATTGGCCATACCAACCCGTTTAATGGATTCCGGCCTGCCGCAACACATCCTTCTAGGCGCCTCTGCTTCTTGCGCGCCTACGCCGGTTGGTCGCACCAATCGATGACAGGGCTTCCTCGATTTGGTCCTTCCAACGGGTACAAGGTCGTCCTCTTCGCCGACTTCCGCAGATTCCCGCATCAAATACCCGTCTCGCCGGAGCATCCTCCTCCATTCGAACGGCATGGCCGAGCCAGCGCAGCTGCTGGATATTAATACGCTGTACAACGTCAATGTCGTTAAGGAGCTCATACAGCTCAGGATACGGAAATCATCGCCAACTCGTACAGTACCGAAGCACGGGTAGGATGAGTGTCTTGTAGAGTGTTAGTTTTGTCGTACGAGAGAGGTCTCTGCTACTCAATTACCTATTGAGACCATAGTAGCACCTGTTGGCAAGAGTGATCCTGTGCTTGATCGCCAGACTGACATCATTTTTGGTGGTAACGGAGGAGCCAAGATAAATAAATTCCTTAACTGTTTCAAAAGTATAGTTATCGGCCGTAATCTGAGAATCAATATGCCGCATTGCCCTCATTTACTGCCATACCCATCTTAGTAGACTCCCGTTCAATAGCACTAAAGGCAGCAGTAACATCTCGCTTGGTACGCCCTATGATGTCAATGTCGTCAGCGTACGCAAACAACTGAACACTTTTTTGAAAAATGCACTCCCGCCTTTCGCAGAACACTTTCCATGACGAAGTTGAAGAGGTCGCATGATAAGGGATCGCCTTGTCTGAAATCTCGCACGGTATCAAAAGGTTCGGAGAGGTCCATTCCTACCTTGACGGAGCTGCAGGAATTGGTCAACGTCATTCTGCATAGCCTTATCAGCTTCGCACGTATACCGAGCTCAGACATTGCGGCAAAAACACGATCCCTTATGGGGCTATCGAAGGCAGCCTTATAGTCGACAAAAATATGGTGTGTGTCGACTTGTTGTTCGTCGGTCTTTTCCAGGATTTGGCGTAGTGTGAAGATCCGGTCGATGGTGGACTTGCCAGGTCTGAAGCCGCACTGATAAGGTCCAATCAGTGTTTTGACGAGTGGCATCTGTCGTTCACACAATACGCTTGTAAGAACCTTATATGCGATAGGGAGAAGGCTTATACCCCTGTAGTGGGCGCATATCGTAGGGTCTCCCTTTTTCAGGACAGGACAGAGGACACTGAGGTTCCAATAGTTGGGCATACTTTCCTCTAGCCATATTTTGTAAATAAGCTGGTGCATGCCCCCTACCAACTCATTACATCCGGTCTTAAACAATTCAGCGGAGAGGCCATCAGGACCTGCCGCTTTATTGTTTTTAAGCCGCATACCACTTTGACCTCTTCTTGGCTAGGCGGCGGAATCTCCACGCCGTCCTCCTCGATCGGGTTCGGAACATAATCTCTAAAGGCGGAATTGGTGTCGTTATCGCCTTGTAGCAGAGTAGAGAAGTGTTTCCTCCACAACCTCAGCACCCCTTACGGATCTGTTACCAAGTTTCCATTCTCATCTTTGCAGGAAGACGCTCCGGGCTTATAACCCTCGGTTAGACGCTTAACCTTTTGATAGAATTTTCGAGCGTCATTCCTGCAACTCGATTTCCTCACGCACACGCCTTTGGTGCTCCCTCCCTTTTGTTTATATTATTGAGGAATGTATCATAATGCATTTTTAGTTAGCACAAACGTAACCAACACACAACAGTGGATAAGTGTGACCAACACACTACAGCAACACACAACATAACCCTTTTATAGGATGATTCGAGTTCTGTCCATCGTGACTCCAAATCTTTCAACTTCACATCCAGAATTGAGTCTGTTTGGTCCTCAACTGGTGAACTATTGAATTTCGTACAAAATTGTAGCAAATGGTCGCAATTGAATACAAATTGATCCCTTAGGGGCTCTTGAGAAGTTGAAGTAGAAGTCATTTCAAACGAGTAAATTACTACCAAAGTGCAGAAATTGAGTTGTATAGAGTTAAATTTTCCGAGCATAAGAGATAATTATGTGTTAATTAAAATGCAAAATAGAAACAAAGTTTCCCTACTTAGTGGGTTTTTCTTAAGAGTGGGTTAATTAAAATAAAAAATAGAAACAAAGTTTCCTTACTTAGGCGGTTTTTCTTAAGAGTGGCTTTAGGAGCTACATACCTATAGCACTGGATATGGAATCCAGTTAAATTATCCAAAATGTAGATTAGTACGTGTGAAAGATGTATCAAATAATTTTTTTAGTTTACAAAATAAACTAAAAATTACATGAATTATGTGTGACTATGTAAGTCACACTGTTTCGCAAGGGGTTAATTCACTGTTAATTGGGGTAGGGTTACCAAATTTTTCAGTTAAGATTCAATGTTCGGCGATTTATTATTTTTCGTATTTAATTGCTGTTTTTTCTACGCATATATATTTTTCCTTCTATATGTATATATATTGTTTCTTTTCTATGTGTATGTATATTTTTATTTAATTTTAATTAAATTAAGTTTTCTCTGGGGGAAAAAGTGTTAATAATATATATATTATTTAATTTTAAAAATATAATATAAAGTGTAAATGTTCATATTATTAGTGTACCAATATTATGTAAAATCTTTAGTATTATAAATTACGCGAAATTTATTTCGAATTCAAATTCCCAAATCGGGATAAAAAAATGTTCTTCCTATGGCAACCCTAAACAGAAAGCATAAGAGATAGAGTATTATTCTTATGCTCTCTTATCATCATCGATATAATAGTTGATGCTATTTCTTCTAGTACTGCAAATTACATTGCATTCTTTTTCTTGTGTTCTTTCTTTTCCTTACTATACACTCGCGGGTAAAAATAGTTATATAGAATAATTTGTGTATTTTTTTCGTGTAATTATAATATATTTATTTCTATGTTCAAAAATTAATTTAAATCGTTTCAATTTTAGGGGTTGATTTCATGAGAGAAATATTAAACAAGAGAAATGAAATAGTGCAATTGAATATTAAATTCATTTTAAAATTTTTTTTAGATTAATGACGTTGAAAGTTTTTCGGGTCATTAAATATGTATATTAATAAAATATTATATTATATGTATGTATATTGTATGATACATAAATACCTTTTCATATGGAGATATGTAATTTTTGTTGGGTACAAATAACGGACGATGTGAAGACAATAAAGTGGAGGGCAAAACAGTTCTTATGTATATTTTTATTTTTATCTTTATATGCTGTTTTATATGTGTATTTAATGTATGTATTTTTTATGTGTATTTTTTGTTGTCTTTTGCAAATATGTATAAATGTGAACAGTAAGGGGAAAAACAATTTTTATATGTTATGTACAAATTTCATGTTTTTTAATGTTTTTAATATATATGTATATGCACTCTTTCGTTTTACATATTTCACCGTCTTAACTGTGTTTTTTCTTTATTTTTTATATATGTATATACATTCTTATTTATTTCTATATATGTAATTTTTTGCACTGTTTTTAACTGTATTTTAACTTTATTTTTTCTATATATGTACATATATTCTTATTTATTTCTATATATAATTTTTCTTTCACTTTATTTAAACTGTATTTTTTCTATATGTAATATATTATTTTACCGTTTAAGTTGTATTTAAACTGAATTTTCTCTATATGTATACATACATATATATATTTTTCTCCGTTTTAACGGTTTTTAACTAAATTCTTCGCGAATTTTAAAATACTTTTGATATTCAATATTCTATATACATATGTATATATTTACAATTATTAACATTACTGTTGGCTAATTGTGCAAATCCCCTATTTTCCGTCTTGAGTTGAATGGACAGAATGGTTTATAAGGATTACAAATACAGAATCCATTTCCTGGTAAACGCTTTACTTTAAAACTCTCTGTACAAAAGAAAAATCCACTCTTAAAACACTTTTGACTTCAATCATCATTAATATCAAGAATTGAAAAACAAAAAAATAATACAAAAATAAATCTACAGAACCTAATTGTTTACTTAAGGACTTTGAGTGTTTGTTTAACTTGGACAAAGAAACTGTTTTGAATGAAAATCCCTGTTAATCTGGAATAATAAGAAAGAAGTACTACTTATCAAAATGTGTTAATCTTGTTTTATAATCTTTTTCCTAAAATGCTTGATATAGCAGGGGCTACCTTCAGCACAAAATTTGTCAATGAAGGAATATTTTGGTTTAGCGTTTATTAAATTCTCAGGAATACTATTCCTCAAAAGAATGTATAATTTAAGACGTTTAACTTTGATGATGATATTATTTTTTCTGAAAACTATAAAATGTTTTAAACAAAAGCAATAGAGTAGATTAGTAAGCGATTTCGTATGAACTATTAGGAAACTAAACAGATTTCCAAAAAAGTTATATATAAAATTCACGTACCGATATACCAGTATGTACATACATACATATTAGCAATCAATGATTAAGTGGTTGCAATTTAATATTTATGAAAGGTAGATGAATATTTTTTCTTAGTAAATAATGGAACTTTTTACGCGTGTTTTGTTTTTTCTTCTTTTCTACATTCATTTTTTTTTTCTTTCAAACTTTTTTGCTTCTTTTTAACCAAGTTTTTAGAAAACCTGAAACCAGTCGTTTGTAACGAGTACCTGTTGTACTGACGCCGAAAGGTGGTGATGATGTTTGAAATATTTTCAGCGTATCCAGTTGGCTACTGCATCCCAAAACACTCCACATATACTTTAGTTGGTCTCTGGAATATTCATTGAAGGCTTCCTATTAAGGGATTAAAATTATTATATATTTCAATCAGATTTCGTAAAAAATTTTGAAGAAAATGAAATAAACATCATACATAAATAATTTTGCAAATATACCACGAAATTTTTGGTCAATTTACACAACGGAGTGCAGCAGAATGTATGATTTTCAAAGAAGATAAACTGATTGTCTCTGTTGCAGATCGTGTCACACAGCACATTAGCATTAGATACACTATCTCAAACAATTGTCCAGTGCTGGTATGTATTTTAAAAAATATATCCTCGATCCAAACCACCACTTAAATCCAAAAAACTCAAGCAAAATGCTCAAAGTGTCGACCGTATAGCTTATATAGAGTCAAGCACACTCTGGTCTAACGTAACGATTTTTTTTTTTTGGAATTTATACTCGTATTTGTTTTCGTAAAATCTAAGAAGTCGTCATTAATAATAGTTATTCGGTTCGATGGGACATAAAAATTGCCATGAAAGTAAGTGCAAATAACAAAAATTACAAACAAATTCTTATTAACATCGAAGAGTTGATTGTTAAAGTGCGTAATGATGGCAAAAGTCTGTGGAAAATTGCTGAAAATATTAGAGCGAGATGATCATCAATTTCGTAAGTGATAGAAAGGAAACATAAACCCATGTGTTCGTTTTTAATTTCCTCAAAATGCAAAAATAAAAGGTAGTTCTTGATAGCTCAAGTAAAAAAAATCGAATGCTATATAAAAAAACTAGTCGAATTTATGAAAACGTTCTATTAAATGCACAAATGTTACTGAATTTCTTCATATGAGCGAATGTAAGGTTTTTCCCCGTAAGAATTCTTTTATATAAGACAAGGATATAAAACTTTCTTTGTTGGTAATTAAAACACTTTAGTCAGAAATACAACGCAGTTTCTCACACCACTCCTGTTGTCTATGTTAATTTTATCCAAGAGTGGCAGTACTTAGAGCTTAATGTCAACTCTGAAAAACAGATTGGAGAAACATTCCTCTCAGAGTTTTTGCTAGAAAATTGCTGAGATGAGGTCGCGAAAAGAATTATTTTTTCTGAGCCGGGAATTGAATCAAGGTTTCTCGTCTATTAGGTCAGCATACTAGCTAGTCGACTAATCTAAACTACTTTTAGATTATGCTATAAAATATATTAATAAGTCAAATGCCTTCTGATTCCATACTTATAGACAAAAGTACATTTAACATTTAATATACTGTTTAGTAGTTAAAGAACTTAAAAGCGATCGCGGAATATGGATGTTATTTTGTGGTGGTGTGAGGGGCAACAGCCACTGCGTGTGCCCGAATCTTATGTTTGTGGAGATGATAACGGACAATTTTTTTATTTAATTATTTTAAAAGAAAATATTTAAATGAGCGTTATATGATAATGATTCAAACTAGTCATCCAAAATAATAGAGGAACTATTTGTATATAACATTAAGGAAACTCGACCGCAGATTTAACGCAATAAATGGGTATTTTAGAAGACAAAAATTTTACAGCACACAATAACAAAAAATTGAATCCCCAAAGATACCATAATTGCAGAAGTCTGGAATATTAAGACAGAAATCACACAAAATCTGAACTCTTCTATGCAAAATTGTTTAGAAGAAGCTTTTGCCGCTAGAGGACATGGAACCTGTTATTAAAAATAAGTTTCGAATAAATCAATTTAAATGTGAATAATTTTTTGAGTAAACGTATTGAATTGCTTTTTGTGTTTGCTATTGATATAAAAAATAAATGCAACTTTTTAACAAACTTTCTGTATCTTATTATAAGCATAAATTGACATTTAAAAAAATTTGCATACACCATATTTGGTTATTACAACATTTCAGAGTCAGGATTATGACGGCCTAGCTTCTCACACACCACTTATGTTGTGTGTGTTAATTTTATTCATATAAGAGGTGGGACCTACAATTTACTCTCAGAGTTTTTGCCAGAAATTTGCTGAGACTTTTATTTATTATTATTATTTTATTATTGTCATTTTTTTATTTTTCATATTTCGTTTTGTTCGAGATATCTTACCTGGGGTTTGAACAGTGATCTCTTATTTAATACATACATACATACATAATTGGTCATTACAAACCTTCAGTCAGGATTACGACCTAGTTCTCACACTGCTTATGTTGTGTGTGTTAATTTTATACATGAGTGGCGGGACCTACAGTTTAAAGTCGACTCCGAACGACAGATTTTTGAGAAACTTTTTCATGGCAATTTTATTTACTCTCAGAGTTTTTGCCAGAAATCTGCTGAGAGGAAGTCGCCGAAGAAATACTTTTTGTATTTTATTTTGATGTCTGGCCTGGGGCTCGAACCCTGGCTTTTCGTCTAATAAGCCAACACAATACCTACTAGACTACGGTGACTACAAACAAATTTACTTGATTCAAATCTGGTGTATAGACAAATTAGTGGCAGTCAGGGTATTTATTGTTACTATTATTTATTACTATTTATGTTAAATAGTTATTCATTTGTTGAAATAAATGAATGACAAAATATAGATAAACAAGAATTTTTCAAAGTTTCTTGTTTGATTTACTTAATGGAAATGCCGGTATTAATATTTTAGTGCCGGGAATATATTTTTATAATCTTTTTGTTGTTCCAGCTAGGATGGGGCTTCTTAGATGGATTGTATTGGGGTTTGAAGCCATTTAACCATGATGAACGAACCATTTTTTCTCCGTAGGTATTCGAATCTGGGCTTTTCGGCTTATAGACAAACTCCGTCATACATATACATATGCCGATAAACGATATAAATACCTTCATCGTAACCGATACCGAAACAGTAAATAATTTTATACCGATTCGTTTCGGTTGCCAATCTTGGTTTTTAAAATCGTGTGCACAATCTTTATTAATTGAATTTATTTTAAAATAAAAAAAAATAAAAATATTTTGGATTGGAAAGTTATTACGTACATTAAATTTACGTACATATTGATTAGAGATCGTGTACAATGCATATGATGCACTTGGAAAACTTTCTCGTAATCTTAGAAAAGAGAAATGTATCTTTAAGAATTTTTATGCAGCTTTGTTTGAATGTTTGCTTAGATAATATACGAGTTGCTCTTTCGAATACCATATGTGATACTTATTTATCGTGCCGTAGATTATTTTTGGGAATATATACAAGACATAACTCAATAAAATTATGAACCTATCTATGATCTGAGCTTATTTTTTGTTTCGAATAGCAATGAAAACGAATAAAATGCCAGCCATGTTGTAAACATTATTCAATTGCAAATAGCAATATTATGATAATTGACAATAGAAGAAAATTCGATTTATACACTCGGTCATTTTCTATTCATTGGAAGAGATATACTCAACAAAGTGTGCTGTGGACATTAAAGCGTATCATTGGAATGATGAAATTTAAATCAATGGACCTGACTGTCTGCCAAATTGCAGAAGGAATGGATGACAAAGGAATCGAATACATTTTATAATACACAAATTGACACAATATGTGTAAATTTT
Source organism: Sarcophaga subvicina (assembly GCA_936449025.2). Lineage (NCBI taxonomy): Eukaryota > Metazoa > Arthropoda > Insecta > Diptera > Sarcophagidae > Sarcophaga > Sarcophaga subvicina. The sequence continues at coordinate 15,455,263 of OW388085.2, read as the reverse complement.
ACAACAATTTGATAAATAGAAAACAACAGTTATATGAAGTTATAAGAATACCTACTATTTGGACTTCCGCTCGTCGTATGTTTCAATAATTTTCTTTTATTCATCCATACCATGTCGTACTTTTTTCCCTATTATGAATGCGAAGTGAACAAAAATAATTGTTTACAATTGACTGCCGTACAACAATGGAGGTCCATCAAATCTTCTGGTATGTTTTTGAAACGGCAAAAGGCGAAAATGATGATGTTAAAGGATATTACGGAAGTTATAACACACAGTGGTATAAAATGCTAAATTGTTAAAAACAAGCTTTTTACTCACGTGAGCTTAAGTAAAATTATACAATTAGAGTTTGTATTATGTTTTTGAATGTATTTAATTTTCAAGCAAATCCAATGTTCAAAGATATCTTTTTGCTGTTGTTGCTCTAATTATAAACTCTTAGACAACACAAAAGTCCCAAAACTGAATACAACATACTATGTATATATTAGGGCGACCCTTAACTATATATGATTTTTATATTGTCGATTTATTTTACTTTCACCCCCAGTTTGGTGAATATTACTAAAAAAATTATCCTGTCAATCGACAAGCCCGTAAAATTTAAGAATTATTTTGTTTATGTTGATCATTTAAAATTGTAGCTTATACTGAATGTACTAAAATGTTAAAAATTAAAAAAAAATTAACTTCTTTATTATAATAATAAAGTTATTAAAAATTAATAGAGTTACTAAAGACATGTAAAATAAAAAAAAATTGTTGGTTTCATGTCTACAACAAACCTGAGTACAACATTGTTAACAAAAAATTTTTGAGTGTTATTCAATTAAACAAATAATTTGAAATGAGTTTTTCTTAATTTAAAATTTAAAAAGCAAGTGTTATATAGCAAAAAAAACCCCGAAAGATGCCTCAAGGCAAACTATACGCAAATATTTTAATATAGTTAGGAAGCTAAAAAAACTAGCGTTGTCCAACAGACGGCTTCCTTATCAAAACCTCCGGTTAGTGAGTAGGTAAGGTCTATGCAACTTATTAGAATTAAATTCGCTTTATATAATTTGTAATGTTTAATTAGATCCAATAGAAGAAAATTCTGAGGAAAGTATAGAGCGGCAACTACGAACTACCGGCTGTCTGAAAAAGCAAGTACGAAATACACTTCTGATATAATAGACAAATGGCGGCAATATTTGGTGTGTATATTTTTTCAAAATAATAATAAAAACATTTCTATTTTTTGTTTACATTCTGGTAATAAGAAATTATCTAGTATTTAGAATGATATTCTTCAATTTTTGTAACTGTGTTTTTAATAAATGTATGTATGTTTGATTGATTTTTTCAGATATGGAATTCATGCACTTGTATTCAAAATCAAAATTCATTCTATGAAGCGTTTGGTTTTTTGCTCGGTCTTGAAAGATGGTATTAAATGACATTTTCAAATAATATTAGGGTGCCTGATAGTCTAGCGGGTAGTGTGCTAGACTATTAGCGTCAGGGTAGTGGGTTCGTTTCCCACCAGAGACTCTGGTCTGTGACACTACACCGAGCATATGGTCAAGTTATTTCGCTCGTATATAATTAGAATATAATTTGTAATTGTATTGTAATTATTAAATAAAATAATAAAATAATATTATTATATGTATTATATTTCAATGTTAATAATTTCAATGTAAATAAGTAAATATGAATAAAGTTTTAATAAAATAATTAGTTAAATTTCTTTATTAAATTTGACTAAATATTTACATCCCACTAAATAAAGATAAATTGAAGAAGAATAAATGAAGAAAATTCTTCAATATTATATTCAGTACATATTTTTATTAAAATATAAACATATAAAAAAGTATTTCAAGTATTTCTTGAAGTCGAAAGTAGTACAAAAAGTATTTTTTAGGCGACTTCCTCTCAGTAGATTTCTGGCAATATCTCTGAGAGTAAATAAAATTGCCATGAACAAGTTTCAAGGTCAATTCGACCTCCGGGTACTGTACTTGTCTTAATTGACATGTACACGTCCTCTAACCTATCCTAACCTATTTCAATAACATGTATGTTTGTAAAATCTTAGATTATAATTGGTTTAATTATTACTTTCCGATTTACTTTCTCAACGCTGTGAATTAAGAAAAAGTTGACTAGGAAAAAATGTTTAAAGCTTTACAGAAAACATCTTTCTCTTACAATAATTTTTTTTATAAAATTTATACTTTTGAAGTTATGAGACATAAAACTTAAATTTTATGGTTTCCCCTTAATTAGTTTGGGCTTGCGATGTGACTTAACCCTAACCGATTGATCTGAAAACTTGACAGAATAATTTTTTTCTATCAATATTCACCAAACTGGGGGTGAGACTGGAAAAAATTTAACTTTTAATTTTAAGGGCCGCCCTAATTTACATATGTACACACATGTGTGCATTTTATACAGACATATGCACAGACAAAATCGAGTGAATAATTAGAATATTTTGTCTCTGGTTGCCACAAAATGTTTCAGAAAATAAATTTTAAAATCAAGAACAACAAAAATGACGGAAATGACTGCTACGAATTTTTCTTTGATTTCAAGCTTTTTAATTGTCGGTTTGGTTCGTTTTTTGTTTCCAAATATTTGTCGACATTTATTTCATCGTGTTGCTGTGAAGTGCTGTTAAAGGTGTCTGCCTATTTCGTTTAATATATATTTTAATTTTTTTGGACATGTTTTTAATAATATTTCAACTGTTACCAATCAATACAAACGTGAACACATCTATTTCTTCTTCATTTTTAATTAGGTTCTATCAATTTTTTGGTACCACCTTAGAAATTTGCAAAACTTGTTTATTATTTGATATTATTTGGATCTCAAAAATATTATATAATCACATATTTTTATAAATAATATTTCTAATCTTCTTGGAATTTATACTACCAAAATTGATTCAGGTTTTCATTGCTTAATAAATACATTATTACTAATTTCAATTGAACAAAAACAAAAAAAATTCTGCCATGACAAAAAATAAAAAAAAATTGTCAACTTTGCTACATTATACTTCCTTGCTAAATCCGCAACAGATGTAACACTAAAATATCTGCTTTTGCTTTTAACGTTAAAACTTTAGGTTTTTTTTAAATTATAATAAGTTCGATTTAATATCACTTTTGAGAATAATATTTATTTAAATACACATAGACACATAGACACTTCATTCAGGTAAACTATGACAAAGCAAAATGTTTGTCATCTGAAGGAGTGTTGAGTTTTACGCGGAAATTCCCAAAATTTATAAACTTAATCATCTATATCGTAAATAACATGATAGAGGAGAATTTAAAGAAAAATTTTTTTGAAAATTTAAGTTCACGTTTTAGAGCTTTCAACTTTTGTTCACGTTTTAGAATAGAATATTTCCTAAATATAAATACGACTTCCTAAATTCGATACAACTGTTTTGGGTTTTGTATTTGCTAAATTTCAAACAGCAAACATTTTTTTCTTCTTTATATTACTTCGGTAGTAAATGACTTCATTAATTGCAATATGGATTCTTTGAACTCTAACTGATATTAAATCGTAACGATCGTATGATTACAAGCAAGAGATGCTAGCGCTTTTGCAGATCCATTAATATTACTATAATGGACTTATCCCAGCTTAATTTAGAATTCTACAAATTTTTTAAAAATTACAGAGTATAATTATATCAAATTAACAACAACTTCTTAGCATTTCTAGCCAAAGTTTTAAAATTTGATGAATTAATTTACAAAGTTAGATGATTATTTCGTCAATTCGGAATATCTATTATTTAAAAAAAAAAAAAAAGACTGATAAATATCTGCGATGTCTTTAAATTCAAATTCATCGGCACCTTTAACTCCAAATGATTTCAACCAAAGCAACAGTGGATAACCATAATCCAATGCGAGACATATCCCCAGCAAAAATATATTTATTTCTCGCTTAGCAAGTGTTACTACTGTGGAAGAGATTGATTATAAAATTCAAAGTCGGTGATAACGCAGATATTCTGGTAAACAAATCTCAATTTTTTCAATTTAATATTATCAACCATAGAAGCATTAAGATATGAAGATAGTGTTATAAGTGCCGATTTTAATTCAAACTTGCTCGTCAAGTCAAACTTGGTTAAAGAAAACATTGGATCTCTATGCAGTTAACACAACAATTCCTACACACTATACTACAACTAGAAACTCCTTAATGATATTATATTTACAAGTAAAATGGAAAATTTCATATTGTACTTAGTCAGGTCATAAATACTGGTACGCAACTGAACTCACTCATTACGCATGCAAATCTGGGCGCATCCATTTCGTATTGATTGCGATTTGCAGTTGACATTTATGTTTCATTTTGACATTAAAAATGTTTGACATTATTTGCTTACAATAAGGAAATGAGGCGACGTCGAATATCGTATTGTTATAGTTCTCCTACTGAAGTGCAACATGGAAAAAGGCGATAACTTTAGGACGTTGCGACCGCACTCACTCACTCGCGATTTTGTGTATCTTGCTCTGAAATTGTGTACGGAATATTCACCAACACATCATGGATTTCCCAGCAAGACTCTACTCTAGTCCTCAAAGCAAAAACGACTCAATTGAAGCTCAAAAACAACGTTCGGGACTTTATATCAAAGGATGATTGGTCAGCTGGTTGTCCAGACCATTGGATTATGGGTTGTGGTCCGTATTAGAGCTCATGGCTTGCTTTGCTCGACACCCAAACATTGAGTCGTTGAAGCGAGCCCTTGTCCGTGCAGTGGACAATTTCCCCAAGTATGAAGTGCGTTTCGCGATTAATGAGTGGCCACATCGTACTTTATACTATAGAACTTAACTTTTTACTGGATAATATTGAATGTTTGTTCAAAATATCTCTTAGTAGTGCTATTAAAAGGAAAGACTTGGTCTTTAAACACTGGAAAATATTTAAAAAGGCAGAACTGTGGGAAGAATATCGCGCAGCGGAAATGGAGGGAAATAAAATCATCAGACGTCAGTTCAGCAGTTAAATTTAAGGACACGTGGCAAAAAATTCGTAATACTGTCATTTGCAGAAGAAACCAGTTTGAAGGATCCGACATTAATATAGAAGAACTAGAAAGAATCTTTACTCAGTCCAATAATAAATCACCAAATGCGATCATGAATATTCAAAATCGGTTCTGTGCTGGGTTTGGTTCAGTTGATTATCATTGTGTGGATTAGTCACAACTATTGTATAGCTGTATGCCAGATAAGTCAAATGTTGTTGGCATGGACAATATCCATGCAAAATTTTTACGACTAATATTACCAACACCATACTAACGCAAAGCAGCTCCCTTCAGAATTGGAAATATGGAAATATAAGACCAGTTCCAAAGTCAAATAATGAATATCGACCAATTGCAATACTGCCGTATTTATCCAAAGTTCTTGAAAGATTAATACATAATCAGGTATATACATATGTTGAGAACAATATAATTTATTCGAAACTATTATTTTAAATACACGAAGGCAAACGATAGTCAAAAATAACAATTTTAAATTGTATAAATTCCAATTTATATTTTTACAAAAATATACGTATGCATTGGGTGCCCTGGTAGTCTAGTGGGTAGTGTGCTAGACTATTAGCGTGAGGGTCGTGGGTTCGATTCCCACCAGAGACTCTGGTCTGTGACACTACACCGAGCACATAGTCAAGTTCCTTCGCTCGTATATAATTAGGATATAATTTGTAATTGTATTGTAATTAATAAATACGTATGCATTGTAGTTTTTTTGTTTTATATACATATGTACATACATTTGTTGTGACATATGTTTTTGAAACTAAATGTTATTGTTATTCCTGAAAAATAACAAAAATAATAGTTACAACAGAAAAGGATACTATAATGCATAACGAGTGATTTATCTGGCATTACGCTTTATACACGATAATGTATAGAACGTTAAACATTCAGCAACATTAACAACAGTACTCGACTTCAATGGGGTTAATCATCAGACCTTGTGTGTGCATTATTAATGTTTCATTGGTTTTCAATGGAATCGTCCACAAAATGAAAATCTTATTTTCTTTGTATTTTTTACACACAACTTTACCAATAATAGGTACACAGATTCTGACATTTGCAATTGTATTCATACGCTTTGTGCATTTTATTTACAAATTACTTAATTAACGTCAGCACACTCAGCTAGTGCCAGCCAACACCAGTCATGCCAAGTGATTTCTATCCCCGATGTATTTCTTCTAAAAACATCAATTTCACACTGCGTGTAGCAATTGTTCTCTACTATTTTCCCAACAACAATATCAACTGCAACAACAATAAATATAAATCTAAAAGGCATAATTTTGCAATAAACCAAATGAAACCAAACCAAGTGAAGTAGTATGAACATGTACACTGTATTCGTTCTTTTTGTAAATATTTTCTTATTATTATTTGTTAACGTAGCTCTCATTCTTCTTTTGCTTCGATGTTGTTTTATTTTTATTATTTTTTTACAAGAACGTTATAAAAATAACAATTCTTCAATTGCAATGAACTAAGTTTTGGGAAAAATATTTTCTTTCTATTGTTCCCCGCTATATAATATCGTCCAAAGAATTTTCTTAATTCATATACATATATGTGAGCTCGTGTGTAATGTGTTATTGGCATTAAAAATATTTGAGAAAGCACTCAAACTAAGTTCAAATGTATCACAGTTGTTAGGACATGATCAGACTGAAAAAGTAGTCGACATTCAAAAACTCAAAACAGGACGACCTGTTCATCATTATCATTAATCGTGATCTTATTAATACGTCTAGATGTCGAACTAACGGATTAAGAAAAAGCACAAGTATTTTTCCTGTTGAGCAAAAAACAAAAAAGTTAGTGGATTAAGATGAATGTGTTATTCTTATGCGGCGCATACACATTGCGATATGTTGTACAACACAGTTGAATAAACAAGTTAGTCGTTTTGATTTTAAAGCCAATTTTTTATTCAACTTAATTCCAACTTTTTATTCAACTTAATTTTTCTTGAGGCATCAACATTCAAAATGATTTCGGAATGGTCTTCTATTCTTATTTTTTTTATAAAGGTTGCTTCCAGCATTCCATAACTCTGACATATATATGTATTTTTATATTCCTCAGTGAAATTACACGTGTCTTTTTCACTCATTTTTTTGTTTAAAATGTTTTTTACTGTTCATGCGTCAAATGTGACGTCAAAATGAAAATGGCGGACGGAATAAAAAATCACCCACACACGCACCAACTTGGTTGTACAAAAAACAAAAATTTTTAATTTTAATCCAACTGACGACCAACGAATAGATTAGATGATTAGAAAAATACATGATTAAGCTGAGTTGATTTCGACACTATTGAAATATAGACAAATCCATCGTAACACGAGATCAGAAGTTTCGAGAAATAAAAAGATGCTCAAAATAAAATGCAATAGGAGGCAACCAGAATATATCTAAAAGGGACCACACTACAAGATACACCTAAAATAAAAGTGGAAAAGGTTTAAGTGTGGTATAAGTAACTGCTGTAAATACCTGTGGTAAAGTAAAATATAGGGGTATCTAATTGTGGGATGAAAGCATAAATAAATTGGAAGCCAATGAGAAGAGTATCTTACGAACTTTATAAAGAAGAGAGTCAGTCATAAAATCTGGTAAGAATTCGGTAATTTTTTCGAGAAATTATTTCACAGAATTGTTAACAAGTAAACCAATAAAGGTTGTAGAAAACAATGAAGATATAGAACGATGGAGAAGATCTTTATCAGAAATGCCTCACAGAATGTACAGCCTAGTTTCAGAAGCGGGCGACAGCAATAATCATAGTCTTGGATAAACTTTAGAATGTGTTGGTGAAATTAAAACATCACTAGGGTAGTACAGTAGTTTTGACTTACCTGCATTTCACTTAAGTGCATTTTGCATTTAAGTGCACAAAATTTGTATTTCGTATATTTATTTTACCAAACCCATATAAATTTCTTAATTTAAGTGCATTCTTCATACCTGCACATTTAAGATACGTGCATAATATTTTAGGAAGCTTTTGCTGGTTTTGGTTAAAAAAATTCATTTAGCTGCCTAATAGATTTCAACTTTTGAACAATAGACTTTTTGTTAAAAAAAAGTCGTATATGATTCTATAAATCGACTTTCGAAAATTCACCTTTTTGTCTAAAAAGGTCGAAGTCGACTTTTTGTTTTAACTATATAACACTATGCCTGAAAGTGTGAAATACATACACTGTGATGACGATGTTGACTGTTATGGAGATTTGACTGAAACAGAAATAATTGATGTTGTCGCCAATGACAACTCTGATGTTTGTGTACAAATTGCACGCGAAGATGAAGAAGACGAGCTAGTAGATCTTGTTCCTTCATTGAAGGATGCTTTGAAAGCATTAAATGTTGTTCAAAAGTATTGTTTTTTTTAAAGTATTGATATACCTATGGACGAAATAGAAACAGAAATGGTAAAAGAATCTATAAGGCGAGTTAAACAGAAAACTATATCTGACTTTTTTTTTAAATACATAGTATGACATATGAGAACTTAATGATTTCCAAAATTATATTTATCCTGTTTTTGTTTGTTACTTAAATGAAAAGTATTTTTTAGTTTGATAACTGACTCCAAAATTATTATTTTTTGTTTGTTACTTAAATTAATAAGTATTATTTTTAGTTTTATATAATTTGTTTTCTTTTGATTAATAATATGTTTTTGTTTTAATAAATATGAACTGAATAACAATAATACATAGTTGTTTTTACACCCTATTTTTATTCATTAAAATTATTTGCTGTTAGCTGCTTTTTGAGCAGTAAACTTAAATGCACTTACCAGCATTAATGAGCAGGTAAGTGCAATAACGTTAACTGCCTTTTTGACTTACCTGCACAAAATATCGTGCAAAAGTTGGTTGTACAGGTAAGTCAAAATTACTGTACTTATTAGCTAATAAGATAGTATTTACGCATGGATTTTGATGGAGCACTGAAAATCAGAAATACAAATATAGTGTGTCCGAGATTTGTGTAACAATATGTAACGAAAATTACACAACAATAATAATTTATATATAGTATTTCCTAAAAGTACAGAAAATGATAAAAAAATTCCCAAAGGAACCCAATCGATTAAGGCAATATTTTAAAAGATATCTAGGAAATAGGAATGACGTTATAATTGTGGGACGCACTATATACTTGAAACAATAATTCGGTTTCCGAACAAGTACAAACATGTACGTTAGCCACAATGAAAAAAACTATACAATATAAAGAAAGATCTTGACATTATTTTATTGATATCTGTTGAGTGAATTTTCAGATTCTACACAGTTACCCTCTAGTAAATAGGGGAAGAAACTGCAACTTCAGAATAATTTAAAACTTACCAAGATATTAGGTGATATCCAATAGATGGTACTAATAAATGGTATATTCAGCGCTGTCAGTAATTTTTTAAAAAATTTATATTTCTGAAAAAAAATTTTTGTTACTTCCTCTGTTGGCGTTTCTTTGCTACCTTTGCACAATTTTTTATATAAAAATGTGATTATTTCATACAATTTATTTACTTGATGATTTACTTCATTTACGTAAAATGTATGTAATGAGTAGTAATTTACTGCTTGGCAATGGCGCGATTAGAAAACATGTCGCCTATGGCCTATAGCCGTGAATGTGTGTTACGAAAAGAAAAAATCTAGATACTCGGGTTTTGCTTTTACAACGTTTAACATTAAAATTATAAACAAAAATATACCAACAAACACCAGAATAAAAAAAATTATAATAAGTAAACAAAAATACAACAACAAACACTACAGAATAAATGTAAACAAAACACACAAGCAACAATAATGAAACAACGATGTTTACGTTTATAGAGATCTCGAGAAGGCGAAGCCACGAACATTTGCCTTTAAGAACATTCATCAGACAAGGCAAGGCATGAGTAAAAGTTCAGTCAGTCTTGTGTGAAGACGCGGTGTGTTTCAACAGTGTAATTGTGGCCTGAATATCTTGTTACAAAGATATAGTGATTTGTAATTGTTTATGCAAAAGGGTGTAAAGAGGAATAACAAACAAAGCAATAGTTGTTGTTTACATCAAGTTGTGAACAGTGGCACACAGAATTGTGCGAACAATAAAGAATTTAATGAAAACCCAACACAAATTTATTTTTATATGCAATCTACGAGCTCATGTTTTAAACGTTTTTAAAAGGTAAAAGCGTAACAATTGGTGTTTGAAGTCTGATTGAAAAATTTAAAACTAAAAATAAATAAATAAAAAAAATTTAAATAAAACTCTCCGAACTAAGAGTGGTACGGCTCAAACTAGAGTGGTATAAATTAGAACTGCTAACAATGGGCACGTAGAATGAACTCCAAAGGCGGTTAAGGGAAGAACTTCAGCTTCAGGGCATTGATATCTATTCTTACGAGTTCGAAGGCGAGGAGGAACACGAGATACAATCCCCTGCAACACCCAGCAGTATTGACACAAATTCGTTGCTAGCCGCTATGATGGAAAAAGCTTTTAGAACAGAAAATTAAAAAATGCAAGAAGCGAACTAAAAGCTATTTACTGATGCACAAGAAAGAATGCAAGCAGCAATTATGACAAAAATGGAGAATAGAGAACAAAAATTTTTGTCAAAAATTGGAAAGAAGCTTGAAGGAACAACAGGGAAGCTGCAGGAAAGACATGAGTCGGTCAGCAAAAGAATTAATAGTGTCGAGGAAAAAGTGTCAAATTTAAAAAAAACGGTTGACACGAAAGTGATTAATTTGGAAAAGACCGTCGACGGAAAACTCGTTATGATGGAGGAGAAGATCAACAACCTCCAAAGCCAGCGACCAGAACCAGTGCGAATCGCATCAGAAGGTACCGACATGATAAAACCACCTTGATTTGATGGTAGCTCACCCTTATCCGTATTTAAATTGCAATTCAAGAGAGTAGCCAGCAGAAACGGATGGGACGATGAAGAGAAGGCTTTGGAACCAATTTTGGCGTTAAAAGGTGTCGCAGCTGAGATCCTAGAAACCATGCCAACCAGCCGCAGAAACAACTACAACGACTTAATGGTGGCGTTACAGCGTAAATTTGGCGACGAGCACAAACGAGAACTGTATCGCATGGTGTTAAGGTGTCGTGCCCAAAAGGCTAATGAGTCGCTTCAAGCCTTTACAATGGAGGTCGAGGGATTAGTGCAGCTCACATACCCAGGAGAAAACCACCCACTGACAGACAATTTTAAAACCGAGGCGTTTGTTAATGGTACGAGTATACGCGACCCTGACATCAAACTAGCTGTATGTTCTACACAGAAGACAACCTTTGCAGAGCCTTCGCTTTAGCCGCTCGCACGATTTCTAGACCACAAGTAATTGAAGTCGTGGAGGAAGAAGAATGTCTTTTAAATAAATTTAAAGAAATGAAGCAAGTTTTGGAAGAAACCGCACAAAAGGCCAAACTTAAATGTGTTAACTGTGGAAAGGGCTGTCGTTTCCAAAGAAACTGCAAAGCGCCACGCAAAATGTCAAGATCCGTCCCACCAACAAGGAATAATAAACGAGCGAACTACCAGCCATCTACACAAGTGTCCCCGTCAAACTAAAACGAGCTAGCACAGAGGGGCAGGTGCTGGCTCCCACAAGCGTGGGCCCCATAATCTCCATGTCAGTGATGCAACAAAACAACAACAAACTTACGACGTGCGGGTACATAAATGGCAGACAACACACCTTCACTATAGACACCGGTGCGACGCAGTCTATCATCAGACCAGATGTAGTGAAGGGGAAGTGTGAAGTGATGTAAACCTACGGGCAGCTACTGGAGAGTCTGCCACCGTCCTTGGAAAAACAGAGGAGCGAAGGTGACTATAGCCAACATCAGTGTAATCCATGTCTTTATTGTTGTCGATATTGTGGACGAGGTTATCATTGATGACGATTTTATGATAACCCAAGGCATCAATTTGAATATGGGGCAACAGATAATAGGGTGGCGAAATGTGGAGATACCTCTTGACGTACGATACAAGCATCAAGTGCATGCCAGAAAATTACTTGCTGTCGAACAACAAAAACTACCACCTCAGTCTGAATCGTTGGTTATAAGCGGGTTATGGTTGGATATGGGCGCGTGTCGAGACAGATTGTGTGGAAAACCGCTTGTGGGTTGTTGAATCAGCAGAAATTAAAACGGATTTGTTATCGGCAAAGGCCTTCGTCAAATGCACCGAACAGAGAATAGTCCCGGTGAGAGTGCTAAACCTATCAGGCCATAATCATCTGTAAAAACTCCGAGGTGGACCAATGTGCTCCAGTAGAGGCGGTAATAAACAGCGAACGCTTGCCGGAACCTGCCGAAATGTCGGCCAAGGACCAGAAGGAATTTGATGTAAATGTTGAGAAATGGGTAACAGGTCTAGCAGCTCCAGAGGGAAATAAAGCCAAAAGCTGCTAAAGACGTGAATTATGTATGTACTTCCACATACACAACCAAAGGTTAATGTCGAGGAAATCATTTCGAAATATTTAAATTGTAAATAGAAGTTCATTGGCACTTGAAACAATAAATTAAAATTTTCACTTTTATAATTTTTTTCGAATGTTAAAAATTATTTCGTTGTAACACTAAACCATATTATGCTCCTTTATGCTCATTTAATCAAGGGCATTAACATTCAAAATGATTAACAGAACCAAGTATTTTTGTTTATACAACAAAGAAGTAATTGTATCAATCTGACTAAGCAAAATCGATGACATTGGCTTAAAGATTGCTTAATAATTTCAAGTGTTCTATTTTTTATTTTCTTTCCTTTACTTTGTTTTTTTATTCTGAAGTGGTTTTTTTCCTTTGTTTTGGAATTCTAAAGTTTGGTATAGTAGGCTAGATATTAAAATTAACATATTTGTAAAGTTAGTCTTAAGACCAATCTTCATTAAGAAAGTCGTATAAAGAAAAAAATAATTTTTTGTAAAAAAAATTAAAAGCGAATTTTTTCATAAACATAACTGGCGCAGTCGGAAAGTTAAGTCTCTAAAGAAATTTAACTAAAAAGAAAAAAACAATAGACAACTAGAACACCTAGCAATGTCAATAGTGGTTAACGAGAAGATAACTGGTGCAGTTGGAAGTTACGTCAGGGAATTGGGAACCAACGCAACTTGGACCAAATAAAGTCGAAATTGAGTACCACAGACCAAGGACAACATATAACGACATCTTTAACAAATGCGGGGAAATAAAAGTAAGCAATTTAAGAGAATTATTTAATTATTTTGAAAAGGCAAAATATGATATAAACCAAATATATTTATTTGATGACAATAGGCCTTGTATTTATAAACCAGACGAAGTTGGTAGGGATTTAGTAAATATTTTAATAGAAAAAATTTACATACCAATGAGGACCCATTTAGATCAGAATTGTACACTAAATGCTATAATTACGATATACTCCCAAATTAAGGCGTTAGATGACCCTAGGGCTATTCCCATTAAATACAGGAAAAATACTAATACTTACAATTAAAACTTAAACATTTATAATACTAATTATAAAATTAACACACCAAACAGCAATAAAAATAAACAATATAATACATACACACAAAGACCTTCTAGTTTTAACACCTCAAGTCAAACTAACCCTCCTAACCCTACTAGCTCAAATTCATCTAGGATTAGTCGTATGAGCGTAGATACTCGAAATTCTAAAATTCAGTCAGAACCCATGGAGATCGGAACTCTACACGAAACCCAGACAAATGTAGAAAAATATTGTAACTACACCATTCCCAAAGGAATTTGGTTGTTCTGGCACACTTCAATGGAAAATTATCAATTTTTCAAACAAAAGCTTTTCGGGCATAATAGGACAAAATTTTTGGAGAGCTTTGAAAGCTAAAATTAACTATGATGAAAATTACATTGAAATACTTATAAATAAATTGTATTTCGAGGAATATAACTATGACAAATATTTTCAAAATATTTGTAATATAGAACATACAGAAAACAAAAAACGAAGAACGTCAGGTAATTTTAAAATTGCTTACTGAATTTTAACATTTGTTCTTTAAAGAAGCGGATGTTTTATCATGCACAAACGAACTTTGTCATGAAATAATAACTACAAATGAGAGGCCCTTGTATTCCAAAATATATAGGTACCCTCAAATACATGAGGAAGAAATAAAACATAAAATTAAAGATATGATGGAACAAAAAATTATACGTGAAAGCAATTCACCTTATAACAGTCCATTGTAGATTGTTGAAAAGAAATTGGATAATTCTGGGAACAAGAAGTTCAGAATTGTTATAGATTATAGAAAACTTAATCAATTCACAGTCGACGATAAATATCCTATTCCCAATTTAAATTCACTATTAGATAAACTTGGAAAAGCACAGTATTTCACCACTTTGGATTTAGCCAAAGGATTCCTTCAAATACCGGTTAGGGAAGAAGATAGAGCAAAAACTGCTTTTCAACACCCTTTGGGCATTATGAATTTAGTTGTATGCCATTTGGCTTGAAAAACGCCCCATCAACCTTCCAACGTTTAATGAATAAAGTTTTCAGTTATTACATAAATAAAATTTGTGTCGTCTATATGGAAGATATATTGATGTTTGGCACTGCCTTACAAGAACACTTAACAAACCTTAAATTAATATTCCAAGCACTTAATAAAGCGAAACTTAAAATACAAGTGGACAAATGCGACTTTCTAAAGAAAGAAACGCAATTTTTGGGACATATTCTCACAGCAAATGGAATAAAACCAAATCTTAAAATTCCAAATACTACAAAAAAGATAAAATCCTTCCTAGGAATGACTGGATTTTATAGAAAATTTATAAAGGACTATGCAATAATTGCATATCCACTGACACGATTTTTAAAAAAGGATCAACCAATTAACACAAATAATCCAAGTTTGATTACTTCCTTTGAAAAACTTAAATATATTGTAACAAACTCATCGATATAGCGATATCCTAATTTTATGAAAAAATTTAAAATCACAACCGATGCCAGCAACTATGCTATAGGTGCCGTTCTATCTCAAAATTGACATCCTGTTGCATATGCATCTAGAACCTTAAATAAGCATGAAGCAAATTATGCTACTATAGAGAAGGAGTTACTCGCCATTGTGTGGGCAGTAAAATACTTTCGGCCATACGTTTATGGTAGGGAATTCGATTTGCAAAGTGACCATCAACCGCTGAAGTGGTTGATGACTAATATTCCGGATATAAGCCCGAGACTTCAAAAATGGCTTGTAAGTTTGGGAGAATATAATTTCTCTCTTGAATATATAAAAGGAAAAACCAATAATATCGTAGATTTTCTTAGTGGAATAAGAAACGACGAAATTAACGCTCAAATAGAATCAGTCCAAGTCAATGAGGACAGCAATAGCATGACAGTCGAAATAGACACAGTTCATTCGCAGCGGCAAAATTCAAATTTTGAAATTCCAATATTGGATACTGTTGTAAATAGATTTAAAACACAATTAGTTATTGTGCAAAGAAAACAAAACACAGTTAAAAATATTTTCGCATTTTAAACGCATCTATGTATTTAGACAAAAACGATATTGATAAAGATCAGGTTTTGAATATTATTAGAAGAGAAGTAGGAAAAGGGAGAGTGGGGATATACTCTTATCTGAATGACCATGAATGTTATTAAAAATAAATTTCATATTACTGAAACTCCACAAACCACGAATGAAATAATTCATGTCGATACCTATGTCAATAGTAGACATTCATTTATGGTTTTTATTGATAAATTTTCAAATCATGCTACATGCTTACCGCTAACAGATAGAAACAGTATTACACTAGTAGCGCAAATTCAGCAATTTCTGGCAATCAAAGGTAAAGTAAAGAAGATGGTGTTCGGTAATGAGTTTAATAATGAGAACGTTAGACAGTTTCTGAACAAAGAAGGAATAGAATATTATTTCACAAAACCTAACAGCCTCACAGGAAACAGTGATGTAGATAGGCTAAATAACACAATAACAGAAAAAATACGAACTTTGAATCTTGAAGATCGTTTACCGATCTCTCAGCAAATATACAAAGCATTTATGTTATATAATGACACATATCATAGCACAATCAAATGCACACCTCTAGAAGTTCAAAACTACAAAATAAATCACAAATTAATTCACGAAAGGCTTTGCAAAATTAAAGAGTTTAACAGATATAAAGCAAACAGAAATAGAGAAAATTATGTGGAAACAAGAGAGGTAGGATTTATAAAAAATTATAAAAATTTGCGACATAGAGAAGACCCCAATTTTAGAAAACATTCATTAAAAGGAATTCACACAAGCAATACCAAACAAATTTAATAATGCCTAATTACCATAGTAATAACAATTAACCTAAAATTACAGATATTTTTATGGACAATATTAATATTACTGACACTAACACCAACTAAAGCTAATATAATGATTTACCCCATAAAAGAAACAAACGGCTATGTGGAAGTTCTTAACGGTAATTGTCCATTCCAATGGAGTCCGATTTAATTTTACACCAGATAGATGTGAAAGAAATAACAAACGTGTTGTCGTCAATGAGAAGTAATATAGAGGCTTTTGATGAAAGCGAGAAAATGTATGTGAACAACGAAATAGATGCCCTTTTAAGCAAATTAAAAACTATAACTCCAGCTAGTAGAAGAAAACGAGGACTAATAAATTTGGTGGGTCATGCATACAAGTATCTTTTTGGAACAATGGACAGTGCAGATGAGGAAGATATCACTAACCATTTTAATACAGTTGACAAAAATATACATAACTCTATAACAGAGCTAAATAAACAAGTAAAAATTAATAATCACTTTAATAAAACAATACAATTAATAAAGGATACTTTAACACAAAATCAAAGAGGTACTAAAACATTTTGCAGGACTTCATAAAACAGTTAGGGACGTAATGACACAAAACATATACCTTGAACGAATACTGATCTTAACAACAATAAGAAACCACATAAAACATATACAGGGTTACATTACAGCAGCCAAAATTGATTAAGTGATGCCAGTATCCTGACAAAACTGGAAATAGATGACTATGATATAGATATAAGTAAAATTAAATATTTAAGAACTGCAATCCTTCAAAAGGATAATGAATTAATATTTGTAATTAAGATAGCAAAAGTTTTTTCAACCATACTGATAATAACTATCATACCAGTAACATACCTAAACAGAAAGAAGCAAAAATAGAAAATATATTTCATTATAAAAATAAAACATATACGTATAAAGGACATAAATTTTTAATTGAATGCAAATTATCAAAACACTGTACACTAAAAGGAACATGTAAATTAATAACAAATGAAAATACAGAAATTGTAAATGTTAACGATCAAATAATCATTATAAAAAATGCTAAAAATGAAACAATTGATAGTGATTGTAGTAATACAAATAATATTCTAAATGGAAATGTTCTTATAAATTACAATAATTGTTCTTTAAAAATAGCAAATCACAATTTTTCTAACAATAACAAAATATATTTAGATAAAATAATCATACCAAAATTTCGAAATGTTACATTTAACACAACACTTACAATAGAAGAAGTTAAACTCACTACTGTTCAAAATCTAAAAGAAATAGAGGAAATCAAATATAATAATAAGATTATATACTATAGTGTACCACCAATTATAATAGCAACAATGGTAATAATATTAGTGATTATATTATATGATAAGTGTAAGACACCAAACCGAAGAATTCAGGGGAATCCTTCATCTAATGGGGGAGGAGTTATGAATGTACTTCCTCATACACAACCAGAGGTTAATGTCGAGAAAATCATTGCGAAATATTTAAATAATATGTAGAAGTTCATTGGCAGTTGAAACAATAAATTAATATTTTCACTTTTATAATATTTTCGAGTGTTAAAAATTATTTCGTTGTAACACTAAACCATATTATGCTCCATAAGCATTTTCATATAACCAAGGGCATTAACATTTAAAATAATTAACAGAACCAAGTAATTTTGTTCATACAACAACAAAGTAATTGTATCGATCTGACTAAGCAGAATCGATGACAATGGTTTAATGATTGCTTAATAATTTCAAGTGTTCTATTTTTCATTTTCTTTCCTTTCCTTTGTTTTTTTTTATTCTGAAGTGGTTTTTTTCTTTTGTTTTGGAATTCTAAGGTTTGGTGTAGTAGGCTAGATATTAAAATTAAGATTTTTGTAAAGTTAGTCTGAAGACCAATCTTGAATAATAGTCGTATAAAGAAAAAAATATCTTTTTCTAAAAAAAAAATTAAAAGTGAATTTTTAATAAATATAGCTCGTGCGCTTGCGCTTTCGCCACGAGCAATAAAATTCAAGGTACAAAGCGGGTATTGGCAGGTGGAGATTGTAGACAAGGACAAGGAGAAGACTGCATTCAGTGCGAACAGCGGCTTATGGTAGTTTAAAGCTATGCCATTTGGGCTCTGTAATGCTCCGGCCACATTCGACTGCGAAGGGACTGCATTGAAAGACTTGCCTGATGTACCTCGATAACATAATAGTGATGGGCAGAACTTTCAACGAACACCTCAAGAACCTGGCAGAAGTTCTGCAACGAATATCAATAGCTGGACTAAAATTAAGTGTAAAGAAATTTGGATTCTTCCAAAAACAAGTGAAATATTTGGGGCATCTTGTTACAGCAGATGGTATATTCACGGATGAAGATAAAATACGAGCAGTAAAGGATTGGCCTCATCCCCAGAACCTTCATGAATTACGCAGTTTTTTTTGCACTCTGCATATATTACAGACGCTTTGTACCTAACTCCCAAGTGGTCAATGGTACAGAGAAAGTCGTAGGCTACTATAGTCGCATACTGTCAAAGCCTGAACGGAACTATTGTGAGACCCGACGTGAGCTACTTTCAGTGCTGGAATGCATAAAACATTACCATAAGTACCTGTATGGCCAACATTTTCTGCTAACGACTGATCATTCCGCACTGAGATGGTTGCTGCAATTCAAGAACTCTGAAGGACAGTTAGCATGTTGGATTGAACGCCTCCAGACTTACGACTTCAGCATTGAACACCGAAGAGGCATAAAACATGGAAATGCTGATGCTCTCTCACGCCGACCTTGTATTTTGAAGTGTAAAAATTTTTTAATGGCCGAGAAGAAGGAATCCATCATTGATATCCGGAAGACTGGTCTGAAGCACAATGAAGTGACCCAATATTAGAGAAGATTATGGCAGCTAAGGAAGAGGACAAACGGCCTACCCGAAATGAAATATCAGCGGAAGGTCCTGTTATAAAAGCATATTGGTCGCAATGAAACAGTTTAAAACTGATAAACGGATGCTTATATCGTCATTGGGAAAGCGCTGATGGCAAGACCTCATCCAACCTAATAGTAGTGCTTTCCTCCAAAATAAAGGAAGTCTTAAATCAGTTCCATAATGGAGCTAGCGGAGAACACCTTCGAGTGACAAAGACCCTGAAAAGACTAAAACCATGTTTTTATTGGGTTGGTTGTCAGCGGGCAGTGGCGGCGTGGAAAGCAAACTGTACCGAGTGTATTGCAGCTAAAGGTCCCGTAAGAAGAAGTCGAGTGAAGCTGCAACAATATAACTCGGGCGCACCTTTCGAGAGGATAGCGATGGATGTAGCAGGCCCTTTTCCTGCCAGTAATACCGGCAACAGATATGGGAGAAATTTGTAGTCAGCTGTATTCAAGGAAATGTGTGAGGTATACGGTATTAAGAAGACAGTCTGACGGAATGGTAGAACGATTTAATATAACCCTGCAGGAATACTTGCGAAAAGTAGTGAGCGAGCAACAGAAGGATTGGGACGATCACATTCCGAGGTTTCTACTGGCGTACGGATCCGCGGTCCATGATTCAACATCTAGATCACCCGCTAAGGTTATTTTTGGGACTGAGATAAAACTGTTTTATACCTCTTCGTTTAGTTAATGGCAATAGTACGTGATCATTGTCTTCAAATTTTTTGCGTCCTCTTCTAGCTTTTATATCTGCAGTCTCTTCTTCAACCGTATGAGACTGTTCGGGTTGATGATTAGCCTCTGCTATCTGTACTTTCGATAACATGTTCAATTATATTTCTTTCAATTCGTCTGTACTTTCGGTAACCTGTTTTGTTAAGTTTTACTTGTGGCGAGTGGAGACGGATTTTGTTTTATAAAAAGTATCTAACCAATAAATTGTGGAAATTTAATTATATTAAAACTTTTAACTCCAGCAAGTGAAAAGACAATAATGCTGGACATACTGTTGTAGCTAATAGTACTGAATTCGATTTTCATCTATTTCCTAGTGGCATAGTCAATGAGAAATGCATTGTAGTTATCGAAAACGGTGTTGTTATTCATATTCCCTCATTATTTAAAGAATTGTCGAAAAATGAAGTAAAAGGCTTACAAAAACTTGAACATCGTTTAATTATATCGGATCGTGCCCATTTAGTATCTGATTTTCATCAAGCCGTTGATGGAATGCAAGAAGCTCAAAAGGGTGGCAAATCATTGAGTACCACCAAGAAAGGCATTGGCCCAGTCTACTCAAGCAATGATACCCATAATGGCATACGTGTAGGTGAACTTTTGGGTGCTTCCGATCTATTCAGTGAAAAATTCAAATCAATTGTTGGAAGACATTTACGTTTGTTCGCATCGATTAAGGTTGATGTGAATGCTGAGGTGTTGCGTTACAAAGGTTATGTTGAAAAGTTACGTCCTTATGTCAAGGATACAATTTGCTTTTTACATACAGCATTACGTCGAGGCAAAACCATATTGGTGGAAGATGCTAGTGCTGCAATGTTAGACATAGATTTCGGCACTTATACTTATGTGACAAGTAGTAACTGCAGTATAGGCGGCGTTTCGACTGATCTTGGCTTGCTGCCACAAACCATTGGTAAAGCTGATGGTGTTGTTAAAGCTTATACAACCCGTGTAGGTGATGGACATTTTCCCGCCGAACAACTGAATGAAATTGGCGATTTATTGCAAACTCGTTGTGTAGATTTTGGTGTAGTAACCAAACGAAAACGTCGTTGCGGTTGGTTGGATATCCCCTTATTGAAGTATTCCTCACTTGTTAATGGTTATACCTGCATTTGCCTTACAAAACTTGATGTTCTGGATACCCTGCAAGAACTTAAAGTTGCTATCGCGTATACACGTCCTAATGGCGAAAAATTGGATCATTTGCAGAATTTGAGAGCATTGAAGTTGAATATGCGGTATTGCCCGGTTGGAAAACTTCCACAGAAAATGTTCGTGACTTTAAGAGCATACTTGTAAATGCACAAAACTATGTACGCTTCTTAGAAAAAGAGCTCAGAGTACCAATTAAAGTCAGTAAAAGTTCAGTCAGTCTTGTGTGAAGACGTGGTGTGTTTGAGAAAGTATCGTGGTTTGAAGATCTCCTTACAAAGATCTGTCGAACAATTGTCTAATGATTGTTATTGTTTATGCAAAAAAGTGCAAAGAGGAATAACGAACAAAGAAATTGTCGTTTACATCAAGTTGTGAACAGTGGCACACAGAATTGTGCGAACAATAAAGAATTTAATTAAAACTTAACACAAATTTATATTTATTTTATTTGCAATCTACGAGCTCGTATTTTAAAACGCTTTTAAAAGGTAAAAACGTAACGTAGCTGATGTACAAGATGCTTCTAAGGTCGAAAATAAAAACTTCTGGCTGAGTCTTGAAATGATAGTGAACAAAGGATGAAAAAATGCCAGCAGCAATTATGGCAAAAAATGGAGAATAGAGAACAAAATTTTTTGTCAATACCGCTGGGGGTTGCAGGGGCCTGTAACTCTCCTTCCTCCTCGTCTTCGAACTCTTAAGTTTCGATATCAATGCCATGCTGCTGAAGTTCTTTCCTTAACCGGCTTTGCAGTTCATTCTTCGTGGCCGTTGTTGGCAGCTCTAATTTACCCAACTCTCGTTTGAGCTGTTCCATACTTAGTTCGAAGAGTTTAATTCTTAATTTTTGTTTTATTTACTTATTTTAGAGTAACCGCAATTATTTTTGGTAAATAAACGGGTTAGTGCCGTCAATAAAATAAAATGCATGAAATAGAGGTTTTAAAGCTTCGATACTAATTACAGAACAACTGTTTATTTTGTCGCTGACGTCTTTAAAATAATCAAGTAGCTGACTATTTGGCAACGGCATTAATAGAATGAATGTGTTTATACTATAAACAAAAGATGGATAGCTCTATGTTTTTTAATTGAATATGGATTTTTTATTTTATTTTTATTTATAGAAAATTATTAAAATTATTATTATGTATGTTGATGAAATGAAAATCAATATATATTACTAACACTTTTCTATGGCTGTAAATATATAAATTCTATCAACTTATTTTCTCTCTCTCTTACTCACTAATGCACAACCAAAAAATTTTTGGTAACCCCTGCCAGTAATTTTTTTTAAAAAAGTTTTTATTTCTGGGAAAAAAAACTTTTTTTTACAAAAAAAATTGTTTTCTACAAAAGTGTCAACATTTTTAAAGGAAACACCGGAGACCGGTGCCCTCTATTGGTGTCTCTTTGCTACTTTTGCTTCGTGTTATTGTTGAATTTATTGAAATTTTGAATTTTTCGGAAAAACTTGTATTGTTAGAAAACAACTTTAATGAAAACTTTTTCGCATCTCAAAAAACTTGGAAAAGAGGGAAAACTTGGCAAATGGCGACGCTGTTTATGGCATAAAATTTGTAAAAAGTTGGAAATGCGGTTGTGAGATCTCTAAACTATGTTACGATACTTTTCCAACATATAATATATTTTGTAAACTAAAGCAGAAAAGAAATTCTTCTTGCTTTGAATCACAGTATTTAAAATTACAGTATTTAAAATTATAGTATTTACAATTACATTGACAATTTAATTCTGGACCACATTCGTAGTCTGTTCTTTCACAGGCAGAGAGTTTTGTATAGAATTTAAATTCCTTAAAAAAACTGTAAACTGGCATCAGATTTCTTTTGAATTTTTTAGTTAACTATCCTGAAATAATTACAGTAAATATTGCGAATGATGTCAATTTTTATTCTATTTGTTTGCAATATGGTACATATTTTATTTTCATTCAATTCTAAATTCTCTGCTTTTGGTCTAAAAAAGTACAGGCGACTTGCATTTTTACTTCAAGTAAAAACTAACAAAACTAAGGCTTTGATTCCAAGTGTTAAAACAGTACCTTTTATTTGACTGTCCAATTATGCGCTTGGCATGAAATTCGTTAATATTATTTTCTTTTTTCGTTTTAAAAATATTTTTATTTTACCATATTTACATAAAAATTTAAGTATTTTATAAATAGTAGACATACAGTGGTGGCCACGAATTTAAGACACGACATATTACTGACTTATTTGTGATAATTTTTACAACCCTGCAGTATCAAGTTAGATATTCTTTATTTTTCTAAGTACCCTTTAGTGTTAAGAAAAAGTACCGTTATTTTATTTTGTTTCTTTTTACATTTTCTTGCTTTTTTTTATCATATTATTGTAAAAACGTGTATTTGAAACTGGCCACGAATTTAAGACATTTCAGAAATTTCTAGTTTTTAAGTGATTTTTTGGTTCTTTTGAAGCTAAACGGTGAGTAACGGATGTTTTAATTTATTTTATGTTGGAATACATCGAAATATTTAATTAGAAATGGCCAGAGGTAGCTGGAGTTTCGATACCGAGCGAGAACTGATCCAACAATTAAATCTGATGGGAAAAACAGTAATGGAGATATCCAAGCTGTTTAAATCTTCTACATGCACGATTTACAACCCGCTGAAACACAGCAAGCAGCATGGTTCAACCAAAAATGTCAAACAGCAACCTAGAGCCCGAAAAACTACAACCGGGGAGGATAGTTTAATTTATAAAGTAGCTGCTAATAATCCTTTCACGAGCTCAAGTAAAATAAAAAATAAAATTTCATCGGATTTTGGTATTAATATTTCGTCTAGGACAACAAGCAGACGTCTAAATGTGAAAAACTTGCGTGCATGTATTCCACAACGTAAACCACTTGTGTCAAAAAAAATATCAAATCCCGAATAGCGTTTTCTAGAGAACATCTCAATAAACCGATGATATTTTGAAAAAATATACTTTGGAGTGACGAGTCGAAGTTTTGCCGCTTCGGCTCTGATAGAAAGCAGTATGTATGGCGCCCTCCAAACCTGGAGCATCTCCCAAAGTACACCCTTAAAACGATCAAACATGGTTTTGGAAATGTGATGGTGTGGGCAGCATTTTCCTGGCATGGTGTAGGTCCCATTTACAAGATTAATACTAAAATGGACCAGCACGTTTACTAAAACATTCTAACAGACACTATGATACCATTCGCTGAAGACAACATGCCTCTAATATGGAAATTTATGCATGATAATGATCCTAAGCACACTTCCACGTCTAGTGAAGAGTTGCTTAGAGGAAAACAATATCACTGTTCTTAAGTGGCCAGCTCAATCCCCGGACCTTAATTCAATTGAGAACTTGTGGAATGATGTTGAGGAACATGTACGAACAGTAAAACCAAAAATTCAAACGATTTGCGAGAAGAAATCCAAAAGGTTTGGTATGCGATTCCAAAGCAACGTTGTATGGCATTAGTTTACCCAGGATATGTACTGCTGTGATCAAAAATAAAAGATTTCCCACCAAATACTGGGATTTTTTATAAACTGAGCTTTACTTTAGCGAATTAAGTTTTATTTTGCCTATGTCTTAAATTCATGACCAGGATAAAATTTGTGTTTATCTCCTTAATATATAAATAAAAATTCCTAACGAAATATAGGTAGCAGAATATTATTAATTTGTCTTCATAACATTACTAAAATCTTAAGAAAGATATCAGGAACCTAAAATTTTTTCGATAAAATGTAAAATTTATCAAAAATATATAGGTAAAATGTCGTGTCTTAAATTCGTGGCCACCACTGTATATTCCTCATCTCGCTAGTGCATCAATGTAAAAAATGAAGAAAGTTAAAATTTGAGATAACAGTTGACTATTTAAGTATAAACCTAGTTTTCTCCTGTTCTTAACTGGTTGCGTAGGGAAAAGTTCAAAACCACTTATGACAATGTTATTTGGGACACAAATACGAGACCTAATCAAAGGGCAAAAGAAGTTTTTATTTAATCTAAAGCGTAATGCAGCTAAAATTATGTTAATGCCGAAACGAAATTTTTCGTTACTTTCACATTTTTTTGACTCCTTGGTTCGTGTTGAAAAACGGGTTACGAAACTGTGTTGTAATCAAAAATGTTTATAAAATTATAACCTGCATCTTTATTCAGGGAATCTTATTTATGAATAAGAATACAATTATAAATTATATTATAATTATTACGAGCTGAGAAATATATGATCCGTGTTGTGTAACAGACCAGAGTAGTCTCTAGTGGTAATCGAACCTACGACCCTCACGCTGATAGTCTAGCACACTACTCAGGGAATCTTAATATAAAGACATTAAAAAGAGTACTTCTTGCAGCAAAACTGAAAACTACTAAGGTCAAAATTTATTCGTTATAATCGAACACCACTGTATAGATAAAAAATAACAAATTCTTTTCGTTAAGAAAATCGAAGCGCCATAGCAAAACACAAAGGCGTTGATAAATGAATAGTACCAAAACCATTGTGCTTGACTTGACTATGAAAGAAAAGCAAAAGAAATAGCAGAATAGAGGGGAAAAGCAAAGAATGCTTTTGTGGGTATGTACATACATATGTATGTGTAAGCAGCATAACAAAAGTAAGTTGAATTTTAAATTTCAACCTTAAGGGAATCATTCATTGATAATTAAATTATGTTCACAAGTTTTTAAACAATACCAACAACAAAGGCATAATGGAATGGTAGCAAAAGGCAAACAACACCAACAACAAGCAACGATTATTATGTGTTAAGCTGGCATATGTAAATAAATAAACACTGAAGGATGAAAAATGAATACGTTTGTCCGTCCTGTGGTGTGGGTGGTATTGCCTGTGTGCCTGTCAGGCAACTGACAAATTTAAATAAATTTGTTATTTAACACCTAATAAAATATGTATTTACGTAAAATATTTATAAAGGGAAAATGGAAAAACAAATTAATGAACAACTTAATTGAATAATAATCATAATAAGACTGATGATGCTACTGCTGATTGTGGTTGGACTGTTGGCGACGTACATATGCACATACATAAATATGTATATAAACGTGTTTCATCCTCATCTCCTCAAAATTAATGCACGAAATATAAAACAAACATATCCCCTAAATATTTGTTTCAGCATAGTTTGAAATTATAGGGCATCTTATCGTAAAGCAACTGCCGCTTTCAAAAAATGCTTTTTTGTGTTAAAAACTTGCAATTCTTTAACTGCCATTAATTGTAGATTTATTTTTCAATTTTAAATTCATTAATTTATTTTCATTGCGTCAATAGTGTATTTTCTTTCCGAATTCTTGGGAACAACGCACTTGACCAGAAGAACGTATTTTTTCTACTTTTTATTGTTTAAAAGATCTTAATTTTCTAATAAATCAATAATAAATATATAAATCTTAAAACTAAATACAATTATTAACTTCAAGCATTGTTAGACAAATCAAATATTTTATTGGCGTAAGTTTATAGTCTTTCAGACATCTTTCATCACTCTCGTCTTTGCATAAAAGCGAAAACATTCTTTCTCTTTAATGGAGTATACCCACTCCTATTCCAGATGTCACGTACTTGCAAATTTAAATTTAAATATAAATATATAAATCATAATGTATAACTAAACATTTGATATAGTATAAGTTAAAGCAAAATATATTTAAACAAGTATGAGAACATAGCTGACGTTGCATCTTGCGAGTTAAAGCAAAATATATTCGAACAGGTGTCAGAACATAATTGATGTTGCATCTTGCATAACTTTGCTTGGTTCCTATTTCAACAGTAGGAAAATGCTGATACGATTTCTGGCAAAGGTATGTGTTCATACAGCGACGTTTAGGTAGTTAGGGTAGTTTTAATAAACTTTTACTGTTGTTTTCACTATTATTAAATAAAGAAGTGTTGTGTGCTTTAAAAAACACACAACACTAAAAAATAATTTTTTTTTAAATAATATAAAATAATTTAATTGGCGCCAGAGCAGGGATCTCCTTTTTTCAAGGAAGGTCCTCGGAATCCGGTCGAATAACAGTCAAGCATTGCCAAGGTGCCTTAGTAATCCTTAAAGGATAAAAGGGATTGGTGTACGCAATTGACCCGGTAAAACGGTAACTAGTATATAGAAAAAAAGTGAACATTAAACTACTGAAACAAAATTAAATTTTTATAACTAAAAATAAAAGGAAAAAAACAACAAAAAATAAAAAAATAAACGTAAATAATAAATTAAACAAACAATATTCATTTTTCAAAAAGAAAAATTAAAAGCAAAACAAATAATAAAAAAATTTTCTCAAAGTGTTTAAACTGAAATTAAATTAAAACAAAGAAAAAAACTAGATTTTAGCAAATTGAAAAATTAAGAATAAAAAATTGTCTAAAGTGTTCAAATTAATAAACTAAAAAATTAAGAGAAAATTAAGTAATAAATAAAAAAAATTTATTTAAAAACAAAAAATGTTCAAACTGAAAAAAAGAAATTAAAACAGAAAAAAATAGATGTTTAGTAAACTGAAAAACTAAGAGAAAATTAAATAATAAATAAAAAAATTGTATCAAAGACAAAAAAACGTTTAAACTTAAAAAAGAAGAAATAAAATTAAAACCAAGGAAGGACGAACGTCAGAGTGTGGTTAGAACAAAAAACAAACCAACAACATCAAACGACAAACATCAAATCAACAACGTCAACTCTAAAGCATCGTATCAACAAGGCCAACATGATCCTGCGTCTATTAATGTATGCTTATCGTATCTAATTTTTTAAGTATATTACTATGTTTAATTAAACTAAATTTTGAAATATTTTTTAAATAAACAAAAAATATTAAATAAGAAAACTAATTATTAAATATTTTTAAAAATAAACAGAAAAATATTAAATCGAATAAGGAAATTTTAAATTTGAATAAAAGAACTATTCTAATTCCATGCCGGACGACTCAATAGACGGCAAAACAGAAAGACTAAATAGGGCTTTGACAATGACACAAGCAAGCACATCTGCCAACTCAACTGGACATTTAGGACTGAACGAGACGCAAAAGAGACAGATAAAGGAAATGATTCAGGGCATGATGAGGGAAGGAAATGACAACCAGTAGGGAGAGTTAGTGCTAATCTGGAAGAATTGAATAAGGTCCCGGACGTTGTCAATTCGTTACGGGAGTTCTCTGATAAACCAGGTGAATTTAATTCCAGGAGAAAATCAGTAGATAGGATATTGGCGCTTTTTGGGACCTTCTGTGGTACAGGACTAAGATAACAGACGATGCTGATACAGCATTGGAATCATACAGGACGCCACTGGATTGGCCTAGAATCAGGAAATGTCTGCTGATGCACTATTCAGACAAACGAGATATAGGGACATTGGAGTACCAAATGACTGCTCTATGTCAGGGGAATAGAACTATAAATGATTTCTACCAAAAGGTGTATCAACACCTTTCCTTGATACTGGACAAAGTGGATTGCCTCGATTTTAATGAGAAAACATTAGGTGCTATGACGAACACTTATAGGGAGAAGGCGATATACCTTTATAAGAGGACTTAATGGGGACCTTTCGCGGCGATTAAGTATGAGAGAACCGACATCCTTACCCCAGGCTCTACACATCTGCCTAAAATTGGACAACATGACGTATAGGGGAAACTATGCCCAGGTGCAAGGCTCAAAAATGAATTTACAAAAGATTAAAGTCGAGATGCCAGCTTTAGTCGGTGGGCGTACATTTTATCCTGAACTACATCCTGAATTACATTTCGAATTCGGTACATGTTGGAAGAGGTATTCCTCAGGGATCAATTTTAGAGCATCTTTTGTTCTGTATATACATTAACGACCTACCTGATGTTTTGGATAATTGTAGCGTACATATGTACGCTGATGACGTTCAGCTTTATAAGAGCACTTGTATTGAAAATATCGGACTATGTATAGACACGATCAACGATGATTTACGGAAAATTGATAACTGGGCTGGTGGTAATGGACTTTGTATAAATCCCTCTAAATCTAAATGTTTATTGCTCTCCAGTACTAAGAGAGCATTTGATATGCCGGAAATTATTATCAGGGGGAATAAAACTGATTTTGTTGAATCGGCATGTAATCTGGGTGTTATCTTTAATGGTCGGCTAACGTGGTCTAACCACATTAATGTCATCGTTGGTAAATTTTACGTTATGCCTAGGAACTTATGGGCTGTAATAGATTCGACTCCTTTTGCCATACGTCTGCAACTGGCTAAAACGTTTTTGATTCCTGTTCTTTTATACGGATCGGAAATCTTCGCAAACTGTGATACTGATGATAGGCGGAAACTCAACTTGTCTTATAATAACATAGCCAGATATGTATTTATTAAGGGACGACGAGACCATATATCACAATTTTCTTACCAGATATGTGGATTTAATTTTGATAATCTATTAAATATTAAACGCCTAATTCTCCTACATAAGATTATTACTTTGAAACAGCCAATATACTTATTTAGCAGGATTAGATTTGCTAGATCCAACCGCGGTAGAAAAATTATCCAATTAAGGGATAGGACTCTTTTGTCAAAACGACACACAGTGGACCAAATGCCCAATCTAGCGCGAAATTGGTCGAGAAATTTTATGTTTTAAAAATGAAATTGTTGTCGCTTTTACACTTGTCATGTTCCCAGTGAACTTAACGGTAATTTTTATTTTTTGTTTACTACCAAATTAACAACGCTGTATGCTTTCAAACATAAGCAATAATTTGAAATAAAAACTTCTCCAAATTCCGAAGAGATGTGTTGATAGTTTCAAGTCTTTTTTCTTATAATTGTGAATAGGTAATTAATAAATAAATTTATTATTTTTTAACTCTAAGGTATGCTTAAATAACGGTGTATATATATAGTATGTTTGTGTCATGGTTTGCCAGAAAATTGCGATCAAACGTAAGCCTCTTTAGAAGTTATTTTTGAAAAAATTTTGAATTTTATTAAGGTTTTTAATTACTACTCCCGCTTACTTCTGTCGATATTTTATATATATTAGAAAGAATAGATCCTAAGCTTTAAAATAATAGAAAAATTGGCTGCCACTTTTTGCCCCTTTCTTTGTTATTAGTCGAAATGGGTTAAGCAAGCAACACAAAAGTGTTGATTATGATAAGGCGAAGCAAGTTGTATATAAATTTGGCCATGATCTTTCCGAGAAATGGAAAAGTGTGAATAGAACTAAGCAAAAATTCGAATCTAAATATGTAAACTGCAATGAAAAGCTATAAGTTCGGAATTTCTGTTTTGCATGCCTGGATAAGGAGTTTGGAGTGCATTTTACACAATTCCTACAAGATTGGAATTAAAAAGTGGAGACCTTCTAATCCGGAAGAAAGGGAAATAGTTGAAATCCAAAAAAAGGTTGTTAAAGAAAAAATTAAAATTGAAATGCATTTATTGGTCGATGCCCCAAAACCTGGAATGGGATCAACGAATGGCGAAAATACGGCCAGACGATTCTTTAGTCAATCGTCCTTAGCGTCAAGTGTAACTCGAGTAAGCGAAGTTTTAATAAAGAGACTGCAATTCATTTTAAGTACAATAACCAGTGGATATACGATAAATATACTTATCAAAAACCGCCAAAATATATGTAGAACTTTATCCCTGGTACTATATCAGAAGAGGCCATAAAGTCTAGAAATAAAGACATTAGAAATGTACGCGAATTTCATACCCGAAAGATTTCCCGGGAAAAAACTATGCAAGATTTGGTTCAATCTTTAATAGTATCATCGGATCCCATTATATCATCAATATCAAAAATATATCGAAAATCGGAGTCTATTTCTGCTGACGTAGCATCTTTGCTTTCGGAACCCATCACAGCAGAAACCGGAAACGATATTGCAGAAGACTATTCAAGTGATGAAAGCAGTGAATAAGTATGTATAGCCCATTAGCTCGATTTAGTTAACTCTTTGGACGAAGAAATGAAAAGTATTTTATTTTTATTATGTTTTTATATGTATTTTTTCTAAATAAATCCTTTTTTAAACTATATGAAATGTTAATTTTTTTATTTAAATAAATGTATTTTGTCAAAGAGGTAAAATAATAAGTTAAAAAATATGAACTTTGAACCTCGATAAAATCTTAACCGTAATGAATTTGGAAATTTTGGAAAACCTTAAATTTTAATTTATACAATGAATGTGTGTAACAAATTTCATCAATATCGGAATGAATGGTTCATGATCAAAACCCAATTTTTTGTTCAAAATTGTTTGTTATATCCCTATTTCATTATAATTAGTGCCACGCCCCTTTAAATGTCAACCACATTTCACAGCTCACATCATTTTCTAGTCAAATTCCAAATTTCAGATTTCTAAGTGCTTTTAAAGTCGAGTTAAACTCTCTTGCGCGCTAGATTGGGCATTTGGTCCACTGTCGCGACAGTTCTTTATACACATCATCAGTCTTTGGCATGCAGTACCTAATTATATTCAGAACATAGGCAATGCAACTAAGTTTAAAAAGGAGCTATACATTCTGTTTAAGTAGTTTTTAACATATTTTGATTGTTTTATACATTTTTACCCTTTATTTTTATTAGTGATTAATTTTCATTTTTCTAATTTATTACTTAAGTTTCATTGTATCTCATTATATGTATATATTTTTCTTTGTTTGTATTTTCCTTTATATTTGTATTTTTCCTAATTTATTTTTTTACATAAACTCATTTTCTTATCCTAATTTTTTTGTATCGATTGCTATTTCCTGGGGTTAAAACATGTTCTTATTCATTTTTATTTCTATTGTACTTCAAACTATTCATTACTCATATAATCAATGATTTGTTATTACTTTTTGCTCTTTGATGTACTCCCATAGCACTTTCATTTATAAGATTATTATCTTGTTGTGCTATGATTAATAATAAATAAATAAATAAATAAATAACTCATACAGGATTTACAAGACCACCGTTACCACCACGTTATCAGCCTGCAATAAACTATAATAGTCAAAGACCCCAGTTTAGTCCTGGGAGGTTCACAGGGCAATAACACCGAAACGAATGCAATAATCAACGAAACCCTTCTGGAGTAGAACCGATGGATATTGATCGTTCTATTCAAACAGGACAGGTCAATTATACGAACCAACTACCAATGAATCAAAACCCAAAAAGATCCGCGGCTTCTTCTTTCCAGGGACCAGTTAACAAACACCAAAGAAATTTCCATTTGGGAACTATACCGGACGAACCTTATTACTCGGGACCTCCATATTCAGGAAAACGAAACGATCTTGCCGGAGTAACGACACCCTACTATGTTGACGATTATTTCCAATAAATACCAACATCATTGGAAAATATTGTAAAGCAGCACGGTCCATTATTTGCGGATCCTGACAAAAGATTAACATATACCACTGTGGTGGAAGGAGAGATCCCAACAGAAAACAACAATCCAATATATTCCAAAAGCTACCCTTATCCCATGGCATGGAAAGATGTAGTGGAGGATGAAATTAACCGTCTTCTAGGTGATGGAATTATACGGCCATCGCGATCTCCATACAGTTCTCCCATTTGGTTGGTACCAAAAAAGGAGGATCACTCTGGAAAACGAAAGTTTAGGTTAGTAGTAGACTTTCCAAAGTTGAACGTGGTAACGGTAGCAGACAGATATCAGATTAATGAAATAAAAGAAGGTTTTGGCGAACTTGAGGGGAATAAATATTTCACAGTGCTTGACTTAAAGAGTGGATTCCATCAAATTCCGTTAAAAAGCGAGGATATGCCGGAAACATCTTTTTCCGTCAATAACGGCAAGTACGAGATCACTAGATTGTCGTTTGGATTGAAAAATGCGCCTTCTATCTTCCAGAGGACTCTGGACGATATACTGAGGAATTACATAGGGAAGATTTGCCACGTTTATATTGATGACATTATAATTTTCAGTAAGCATGAAAAATCACATCTATAGAACGTGGAAAAAATATTTGCAACCCTTGAATCGGCTAACGGAGGTAGAATTTTTGGGGTTTATTGTGTCAGAAGAGAGAATAAAACCAAATCCAAAGAAGATTGAATCAATTTTAAAAATACCGTATCCCAAGACTCTAAAGGAGCTCCGATCTTTACTGGGACTTTCTGGATATTACAGGCGATTTATAAAAGGTTATGCTGACATAGCAAAATCACTAACAACACTCATAAGTGGAGAAGAAGGTCGAGCGTCAAAATCAACATCAAGTCAGATGAAATAAATCTTGAATGGCACTAAAAAGCGTTCGAAGCACTCAAAAACGCTTTGGTATCACAGGACGTAATATTATCGCACCTAGACTTCAATAAAGATTTTCAGTTTACAACTTATGCATCTAACTTTGCCATTAGAGCCGTCCTCAGCCAAGAGGATAAGCCAATTGCATTTATTTCCAGAACTTTAAATACAACAGAAGAATATTACGCTACAAATGAGCCTCAATTATTGGCTATAATTTGGGCTCTCAGTAACCTAAGAAATTATGTTTACGGCTCAAAAAAGGTAATTATTTATACCGACCACCAACCGTTAACGTATGCCCTAAGTAGCCACAATCATAATTCAAAGATAAAAAGATGGAAATGCGCTCTGGAAGAATATAATTACGAATTGAGGTACAAACCTGGTAAGGCAAATCTAGTGGCCGATGCCTTGTCAAGGAACATCACAGAAACAAATGTTCTTCAAGAAAAAGGGGACTATACCACTCAACATAGTGCAGAGAGTTCATCCGAAAATCTAATTCCAAGCGTGGAAACACCGATTAATGTATTTAAGAACCAAATATTTCTTAACATTGGCGAAACATCCTCATACCAATTTAAGATTGTTTTTCCAGGGATTCATCGACACCTGGTAACTGAACCCCAAAATAGTGAGGTTAATCTTTTAAATATAATGAAGAGGTATTAAGACTCCTGAACCCATTTAGGGAAAAATTCAGACATTATACCCAATCCATTTTTCCAATTATAAGTGTAGGTTTACACAGCTATTTGTTTCCGATGTGTCTTCAGTAGGGGACCAAGAGAACATAATCGTAGAAGAACATAACAGAGCCCATCGCAATGAAAGAGAGAACAGAGCACAAATATTGGAAAAATATTATTTTCCAAGAATGGCTGGAAAAATAAAGTGAACTATGAAACTATGTACAAAATATAAGAACAACAAATATGAAAAACACCCAAATACAACTGAATTAAAACAAACACTTATACCAACTTTTTCCGGACATGCGATTCATCTTGATATTTTTTCAACAGATCGCAAACTAATATTAACATCCATTGATAAATTTTCCAAGTATGCTAAAGTCAAACTGCTAAATGGAAGATCCATAGAAGACGTTAGGAAATCTTTGAGGGAACTTATATTTTCTTATGGGGTACCAAAAAATATTGTACTGGATAATGAGCCTTCGCTTAATTCAACATCAATTCTATTTATATTGAAGGATGACCTGAAAATCAATATTTTCACAACTCCTGCATATAGAAGCGAGACAAATGGTCATCGCTTCCATTCCACTTTGGCAGAAATTATGAGGTGTCTTAATAGCGGCGGCACATGCAGAAATTTTAAAGAACTATTTGAGAGATCGGTTAACGAATATAATCATTCAATCCATTCCACCACCAATACAAAACCTGTCGTCCTCTATTTCGGAACGACGGTCGATTTTATTTATTTATTTATTTATTTATTATAATTAACATAACACAACAAGATTTTAATCTTATAAGTTATAGTGCTATGCTTAGTATCAATAAGATATGAAACATTAAAAAATAACATTTATTAAATATAAGAAATTAAGTAAAAATAACAAATTAATATAAATATTAAATTAAAGTAAAAGTATAATTTAAAGCAATGTAGAAAACTAACAATACTACACAAATAAATAAAAAAAGTTAAAAGATAGAGAATCATAAAAATATAAAAAAGAAATATTTTCGAAAAATCGGTATAAAAAAGTAAGAATAAATATTTAACCGATATAATAACCAAGCTAATAACGTAAAAAACTTTTCATTAAGAGAACAGTTTAAATAACTCCTTTT
This sequence comes from Sarcophaga subvicina, assembly GCA_936449025.2. Taxonomy (NCBI): domain Eukaryota; kingdom Metazoa; phylum Arthropoda; class Insecta; order Diptera; family Sarcophagidae; genus Sarcophaga; species Sarcophaga subvicina. The sequence goes on along the minus strand of OW388085.2, from coordinate 15,419,753 downwards.
TGAACGCATTTGCATTGCCTAACTTTTGGATGTAATTTGGTAGGGAATTCCAAAGACTTGTTGTGTGTATAAAAAACTGTAGCTGTGATAGAAGAGTCCTGTACCTTTGTTGAATAATCTTCATTCCCCGAAATGATCTAGCAAACTTAATCCGGCCTAATAAATATTCCGGCTGTCCCGTGTTAATAATTTTATGGAATATGATGAAGCATTTAATTTTTAGAAGATTATCAAATTTCGCACTGAATATCCGGTACGCTAAATGAGAAATATAATCCCGGCGACCTTTAAGAAAGACATATATTGCTATATTGTTGCATGCCAAGTTGAGTTTCCGGTTGTCATTACTATCGCAGTTTGCGAAAATTTCGCACCCATACAATAGCACAGGTATTAAATAAGTCTTAGCAAGTTGCATACGAATTTCAAAAGGAGTTGAATGAATGGCCGCCCATAAATTTCGTAGCATGCCGTATATTCTGATAACAACGACACTTATATGGCTAGACCACGATAATCTGTCATTAAATACAATACCCAGATTGGTTGCAGACTTGACAAAGTCAATTTTATTTCTCTTGATGCTCAATCCAGGTATGACAAACGAAACATTGATTCTCGAAAGCATAATACATTTGGACTTTGATGGAATGATGCATAGTCCGTTTGACGAAGCCCAACTGTCAATTCTATCCAAATCACGGTTAATAGAGTGTAAACCAGAATCAATATTAGCATACATGTGAACACGGCAGTTAACCCAAACATCCGGTAGATCGTTTATGTACATACAGAACAACAGAGGCCCCAGTATTGATCCCTGGGGAACACCTCTACTAATATTAAGCGGATCTGAAATATTACCATTTAAATGAACCTTTTGACATCTGCCCAACAGTTAAGAAAAAATTAGAATACCGGCGGAATTCGAAAAATTAAACAGTTTCCGGAGCTTATTCAATAAAATTTCATGATTGACTGTATCGAATGCCATGGTGTGATCGAGAAGAACTAAAAACGCAACACTATTCTCATCTAGCTTCAACCTAAGATCCTCAACTATATTTAAAAGAGCGGTAGTGCAACTCCTACCCTTCATGAAACCCGAAATAAATAAATAATTGTGACTTTCTAGATAACTATTGATTTGTCTAGCTATAATGTTTTCCATTACCTTCGACAAAAAAGGAAGAATATCAATTGGCCTGAACTCATTGTTCGTTTTGAGAATAGGAAGATTTTTAGCTAGTTTCCATTCATCAGGAAAAGTAGATTTCGACAGCGCTGTATTGAATAAGTGGGTATGGCAAAAGTCTAGGTGTTAAAATTTTCAAAAACAAAGGATCTAAATCATCAGAACCAATTGCATTCGATTTTAGCGCTGAAATACATTCCAAGATTTCGAACTGATCTACGCAACGAAAACTAAAGGAGTATTGTGGAGGGACACAACAAAGGTCATCATACATATTACCGATAGACGCTGGAACCCCAAAATGTACAAACTGATCATTAAGTTTATTCACGCCTACATCAAAATCAGGTTTAGGACATTTACCACCAATTCCTATTTCACGAATCATATTCCACTTAGATTTATTGTCCATCGCATTGGAAAACTTTCTACCATAATACAAGCTTTTCGCAATTTTTATGTGCTTAGTAACCTCCGACCGTGCGGATTTATGAAGAGCTTTCAAGTCATCAGTCCTGAACCTCTTACAGCGCTTGTAGGCATTATCCCTCTTCTCAATTAGTGCTTTTATTTCAGTAGTAAACCACGGTTGTTGTTTGGGTTTGATGAGCTTGGTTTTGACAGGAACGCATCTGTCATAAAGCTGACCCACATTTCCTGAATAAACGATAATTGGTCACTTTCTCCACAAGATCTGGAAATAAGTAGACTGTCTAAGATCGAAAGATACAGAAAAAAGCAAGAAAATGATTTGGCCTACCACAACAGGAAAAGGAAACCGATAAAAGATTATGTGCCAGAGCAACTGGTGTATGTTAAGACTAATAAACGACAGAGAACCAAGTTAAGTAATAAGTCTAAACAGGAGATCGTTAAAGAGAATCGTAATACGACAATTGTGACTGAAAGTGGACGTGTTATTCACAAAAGCCATATTAGAAACTAAAATGTTTTGAAAAATTACGTAGAAGGGGAAGAATTTTCTTTAAATAATTTCGTTTCTTTCAGATTTTTTATTGGTGCCGTATCGGCGGAATTGAACATACTTGACTACTCTAATGCAAGAGTAATAACTATTCAGAACGGTATCGCTAGACGACAAGAGGCACATTTAAAGTAATACATTCAATCGATCTTGAACAGTAGCAAATTTTATCGAAAGACATCTAATCAATTTTAAATTCAAGCACTACATCCGCTCATCCGCTCCGTTCGTTTTTATTACAACAAGTTCTAAACATAAAAGGACTTCTTAAACGACTCAGTCCCGGTAGGAAAAAAAGATCCATAGATTTCATTGGTAGTACATGGAAATGGATCGCCGGAACGCCAGACGGACACGACTTTGAAATTCTTGATGAAAAAATCAAAAACGTACTGGAAAATAACAACAGACAAATGATTATAAGTGAACTCACTTCAAATAGACTGCAAGAAATTTCTAACATTACAAACGAAATATTAAATGTGAAAAAAGAAAATTGGAATAATGAATTGCTTGTTAAATTAGAACATAAACTCATTGTAATGGAAAAAGAATTACAAAATATCGAAAATTCAAATTGGCAAAAGTCAATATTGTAAATGCATTTATTCTGTCAAAAACTGAAATAGAAATGCTAAATGATGTTCTCGAAAATTATAATATCCCAACTTTTAGTGTAGACGAATTGTTATCTTTTGGCAATGTAAAAATAGTAGCAAATAATAAAGAAATTTTGTATATTCTAAAAACTGTAAAAAACAAATATTAAATTAATAAAATCGAATTTGATAAAATTTTAGACTGCAATAAAGACTTGTTCGCTAATAAAGAAAATTGTAAAGCTTATAATTATCTAATTATTTGTAGTAGAGATAAACTTATAGAATTAACCGATAATTATTGTATTACTAGTTTGTTCAAGAAGAAGATAGGGAATTGTACCCAAATAAATAATGATCACATACCAGCTTTAGAGGAAATTGGAAGTGACCTTTTACTATTAAATCAATACGCTGGAAAAATCGAGGTCGAAGATGAAGAAATAACACTAAACGGAACTTACCTGATTAAGTATTTTAACGTAACAATAAAGATAAATGGCAGAAAAATTTACTCAAAATAAAAAAAAACACGCAGTAAACCTCTCCCCGCATTTCTACAACCAAGAGGAATGAACATTCAAACTGAAGAAGTGCTATCACTAGAAAGACTGCAGACAATTAATTTGGGAAATAAAAAAAGATTAGATAACCTAGATATTAAGAACAATGCACTTTTAACAACAAGCAGCATTTTGTTAATTTTTACTGTCTTCATTATCACTTGGATGTCCATAAAAAAATTAGTTAACAAGAAGAAAAATAACATTGAGAATGAATATACAATTCCCAACAACAGAAGAAGTTGCTAATGTAAACGGGAAAACAAGCAATAAATCTTCAAGCATCTATGACATTCATGCATTTCAAAACAATCGGGACGATTGTATTTAAGGTAGGAGGAGTTAAAGCAAAATATATTTAAACAAGTATGAGAACATAGCTGACGTTGCATCTTGCGAGTTAAAGCAAAATATATTTGAACATCTTGCATAACTTTGCCTGGTTTCTATTTCAACAGTGGGAAAATGCTGACACCATGTCTGTTGTTTTGACTATTAATAAATAAAGACGTGTTCTGCGCTTTAAAAAACACACAACACTAAAAAATAATTTAAAAAAAATAATATAAAATAATTTAATTTATATGTATATGTATGTGTGTGATACTGAACTATTTGGCCATTAATTTGAATTGCGGGGCATGATTTCCTACGCAAGGTAAATGCTATGTGTGTGTACCTTTGTTCATTTAATTTTTTTACTAACAGATAAATGTAAATACTGCTAGGCAACTAATGCATTTTGTGCACGCTTAGATAAACAATGACTGAATTTATTCGAAAGAATAATGAAAGAATTGAATACGCTCCCTTATATATAATTTCCTCAATTAATTCCAAATGCCCCACACCTGGTGCTCACAGCATAGTACTACCACCGCCATGCTGAATCGTTTCTTCAGATTGAGCTCTTCACTTATTTTTCCCCAATACTAAAGTACATTCGTACGAGTAAAACTAATATATATATATATAACGCCAATACCTGCTGCCGTCACACATCGGCTCTTTCCAAAATGTTAGTTGCTTTGTGTTTGAACAAAGTATAGTGTTTCATGCTGACGATATATAAGTTTTTCTCTCCTTTAATAATTTATCGAGCATATTTATCTTCAAAGCGATCTCAATAATTTCTTTTCATGGTGCGAGTACAACATGATGGAGCTGAATATTGAGAAATGCAAATGTATGCGGTTCTCAAGAAATAATTTTATTGCGGTTGATTACTTACTTGGAGGTCATCAACTGGAAATAGTGAACTCTTTTATTGATCTTGGGATCCTATTAGACACAAAATTAAACTTTAATGATCATATCACTTTGACTGTAAATAAGGCAAGACGTACTCTTGGCTTCATAAAACGTTGGGCGAAGGAATTTACTGATCCATTTGTTTATGTCTGACGATCAATAGTTCCCATTCCTGCTGACATAAACAGGATTGTTTAAACGATGGCAAATTGGCAACAGAGGGCGCTGCAGTGTAAAATAAAGCTTTTTGGTATTTTAATATTAGTGTTGTTTTTGGAATTAAAATTTTGTTTTGTTAATTTTTTCTCATTCTTCTTTGTAACATCAAAGGGATGCAACATAATTTGTTTACTTTGTTTTTAAAGATTTTAAAATTTGTATAATAAATTTTTTGTAACCAGCATAAGCTGACACTGTTTAATTAGTTAGAAGTTAATACTGATAATCAAATGAAAAAGATTCAAAAATTTGTGTTAAATAACAAGTGAATGTTTTACTTAAAATAGAAAAAAAATAAAATATAAATTTTTATGTGGAGAATTCTACAATTCTACAAAAAAGGCTTGTTTTTTTGTGCTTTTTTAATATTATTAAAATTTAAAAAATTAAAAAATAAAATATAAAAATTTGAAGTGAACGAAGGAAACCAAAACCAAATTGTTCGTGTGCAGAAGAACGTAAAAGGAAAGTGTATTGTTTTTTTGTGTGGATTTGTTGGTTGGAACTTTTCTAATTTGGTTCCCCTTTTTTGTAGTGTCCTGCAATGGCAATGGCCCTTTTTTGTGTGTTCTTCTCCCCCTTATACAGTCCACGGATTTAACATTTGGTCCAATCGAACCGGATTTTGGAACTGCGTTTATTTTGCCTTTTTCGGTTGTGTGACCTTCATCCAAACAAACTTCAACCTAATCACAAAATTACAAGTTGTTCGGTACTATCTTTTCACCTTTGTATTTTGTTTATTGTTCCATTTTGATTTTTGAGAACAGTAAGAAGTATCGCGTTATTTGCCATGGGGAATTCGTCCTTTTGGTTTAATTTCGCGAAGTACGTAATATCTTTGAAAATATGCTCGTTTTATTTGACATTTATTACCTTTTGTTACGTTTGCGGTAAGGCGCAAATTTGGTCGCGATAGAACGTTGTCAGGGTGGTCACGGTGACCTTTTGTTAAAATTTTGAAATATTGTCGGTTTTTAGTTGCGTATCGCCAAATTAGTTACGATCGAGGCGCGAACATTTTCGAGTTTCGTGGTGGTGCCATTTATTATTTATTTGACTTTTGATATTTTTTGTTTGATTTTAATTTCGCTGGGGAGTTAGTCTTGAATTAGTGAGGAACAGAATCTCAACCATTCTGTTGATTCTTTTTGGTTCCTACTTTTGTTGCTGTTAGTTAGCTGAAAATCTTCCTGTATTAATCTGTCGTAGGTATAATTTTCGTTTACACAAGCTCGGCTTATTATTCAGGTTGATTCGTAGAACTGTTTTTGACAATATTTGCGACCATTGGAGCTATACTACAATTTGGGTAGTTATTTAGAGCTGATTTAGAGCTGCAAGTTTGAGCGTTCGTTTGGAGAGCGTTTCAATCTGTCACAGAATCTTTTCGTCCTTGGCCAAAGTTTTTTGGTTGTAAAACAGAACAACCTGTGTACTGACTGTTTCGATGTTGGTCATAGGTGAATGAATGCAGGCGGAATTTGGATTGTTCGATCTGCGATTTGCGACATCACCCTTTGATGCACCGGGAGGTGTTTGGATCCTCTCGGGAACTTGTCGTTTTCGATGCGGCAAGTTCTGGTCATGCAGCAAAGCTTGGTAGTGATGTGCAAAACTGTTTTGCTGCCACATATGGGCAGATTCTTTTAGAGTGTTTGTCATCGAGTGCAAATATTTAGAGCTAGACTCCGGTTCGCAAGCAACTTTTATTTCGGACAAGTTGCAGAAAAAAATTAGGATTGCCAACAGCAGCAATAAGATAAGGTATAGGGCCTACTACTGAATGGCGCTTAGGTCGCATTCGTAATTTAGGTTTAAATAATAATGGTTAAGTAGGAACTGTGGATTTAGCAACTAAAAGTGGAACAATTATAAAGCCGATTGGACAGCTTTTAATTCTTCCAACGAACTGAATATTTTGAAAAATAACTTAACTCATAGTGTCATGGTACACCGAGGAAATCCCGGAGAGGTGAAGATGTCGAAGGCGATAAATTGAGGGGTTGATTGAGCCACGACCATACCTGGTGGACGTGTGAGAATACGGGCCGCTGAAGTTAAACCTTCCAATTACCGGGCAATAGACCTAGTCCGTCTGTCCCTAGGAAGATTAAATTAGGAAACTGAGGCATTGATAAGGATAACACGTCCACTAGCCCAGAAAAATAACGGACCTCGTTCGTCCTAAAAATCCACCAGTGGACCTAGTTCGTTCCATGGTCGTGTGAGCTGAAGACCTAGTTCGTCGGAAGCTCTAGTTCCCATTTAGTAGAGGGACAATAAGCCTCAAGAATTCGATACCCAATCTTAGACCATGACACTTATTTCGGAAGGCTTCTTATTCTTATTTAACTTTTTCTTTCTGACGGATCAGAGTTGGAACTGCTGCACGATGTCAAGTTTTTGGTTTCTTATTGTTTTGAAACATGAAACTAATATGAAAGTTTTTTCTTTGAATTTTTCTTTTCTTTAGTCTTTAGGTAAAGGACATCTTTTTTGGTTGCAGTACTGCAAGGGCGCCGGTATGTTTATGTCTGACGATCAATAGTTCCCATTCCTGCTGACATAAACAGGATTGTTTAAACGATGGCAAATTGGCAACAGAGGGCGCTGCAGTGTAAAATAAAGCTTTTTGGTATTTTAATATTAGTGTTGTTTTTGGAATTAAAATTTTGTTTTGTTAATTTTTTCTCATTCTTCTTTGTAACATCAAAGGGATGCAACATAATTTGTCCAATTTGTTAAGTTTTAAGTTTTGTGCAATAATTCTAATTCAATACTTTGCTTAAGAAGTTCAATGATAATGTTGTGTGATAATTCGAAAAATATAAAAAAAATCTATTTGAAATAAAAAATTCAAGACAAAATATAGATACCAAAAAAAAAAAAAAACTGCAACTGAGTTTGTGATTATCCATGGTAGAAACCTTAAGGGAGTGAATAAAAAAAAGGAGATTTCGTTTGTGTGTTTAACAAAAGAAACAGGAAAGTGTTGTTATTTTTTATATACTTCAAAAGAATTTGTTCTCATCTTTCGTCCTTTTTTGCCAGAAATCACATCAGGAATTTTATTACCAGAAGTCGCCACCAACTCTAACAGCATTCAACTCATCAGGTGAACTATTGGATACCTTTTTTTGGTCTTTGGTTTCCCCCCATACAGTCCACGAATTAACACCATTTATTACTAAACAGTTATACGTATCGGTTGTCAGACCAATTTTGGAGTATGCATCCATCGTATGGTATCCTCACTATAATATTTACAGCGAACACATCGAATCTGTTCAGAAACAATTTCTACTCTTCTGCTTGCGTGGCCTTGGATGGAATTACTTGGATATGCCTTCATATACTAGCAGACTGGATTTAATAAAACTGCCTACCCTTAAGAGTCGTCGAACAATGTTAAATACATCCTTCATGGTTAACCTGATCAATGGTAATATTTGCTGTGAATTTCTGTTAAGATCTGTTAAATTCAATGTTCCTCGTCGTAACGTCCGCTGTTATAATCTTATTTATATTCAATTCTGCAGAACTAATTATGCCGTTGCTGATCCGTTAACTAGAATTTGCCGTCAATTTAATTATTTGTCAGACTTTGTTGATTTTTATTTAAATTCTTGCGTTATAAAATGGAACATTATTGTTTTTCTCAATTCATAACTTTATTGTTTTTCTCAATTCGTAACTTTTCATGTTTTTATTGTAACTATTACTTATATTTTTGAAGAAATTGATTGTAATCCTATTTAATTTTTTTTCGATTTGTGTTATTAGTCAGTAAGGAATTTGTCCATTGATTTAAATAAATAAATAAAAATAAAATAAATAATGCCGCTGTACAAAATATATACAATGTATTCTATTTCAAAACGTAGTCAATGTGTATTTTTAACGCAGTCAAAAAGCATTCAGGTATCGGATTTATAGTTTATGCATTGTTTGGTTACTTTGCATATCTACATAGTTTATATACAGTAGTAGAACTGCATACAAACTTTGTATTGATACATTTTGGAAGGCAGCCATCTTCATAGCATTATACTACCATGACCACGCTTAACTACTTTAATCATGTCAAATGAATTTTGGGATAATGCATATTTTGGCATTTGGAATTTATTGTGAAAATAATGAACAGAAAATAACAGATAGATTTAAACATTTTAAAGGACAAATTCATCAAAAGTTCGGAAGAATCAAGAACTCATAATGGTTATTACTTCCAAAAATTCAATAAACCCAATCATACGGCTACTAATGTCAAGATGTAATTTACCTACCAAAGTTCTCATAGGCTTAATACTCTTGCACATAGTCCCAAAATGACTTCAAGAGAGTATTTAGGATATCATTTGAAAGAATGGTTACGTACGTTAAACCTTAAACCAAAGTCAATTAAAAAACTTGCTCATGAGTGCCTGGCGGCAAATATCGACAGATAAACAAAACTGGTACCTTTAATGCCAATTGGGTTAAATGCAGTGCTTGACCTTAAAGGATATCTTACTAAATATTGGGTATAACATTTCAATATATTGGGCTTACGAATTTTAAATTTACCCTGAATTCTTCTAAATGTAGGTACTTCACTTTTGCGCTGCAAAAATATTGAGTCATCACTTAGTTTCTTTTATTTTTCTTATGGTTTGAAAGAAAAATTAATTTTTTTATAACAAAAATTCATGAAATTGCAAAAACATATTGAGGTACCCAAATTTTTGCTGTCCCCTGTATATCTTATCATATCTAAAGCGTAAATCAAATATGGAACACAACCTGAAATACTCCATTGTAAAACACCAGCATTAATTTGATTGGGGTCGAAAAGAAACACCAAAAAATTAAGTAACAGAGATACCGGAACCCGGCGATTTCTATCAAAATTTGGGTACCTATATATACCTATGTATGGTATTTGGGTTTGTAATAATAATAGTGTCGTCGACAGTATTTGCAATGATATAAAGCGAATTCATTATCAAGGAATAGGAATGTTTCTTATTATAACAACAATAAACCTCATTTTGCTTAATGGGTTCATGTTTGAACGTGTTTTTGTAGGGTGTGTAAAGAAAATACCTATAAAAACCACCTTATGGTGATTTATTTATGGCTGCACAATCAACTTAGTAACTATTGCTGGAGCTCTATTAGTAGTTCCATACTAATATTGAGGACGGTTGATATTCCTCTATAGTCCAATACCGACTTACATACAAATGTATGTATGTAAGTTGTGCCACAGTCTTGTAAAGGTTTTTCAATAAACAATCTTGATTTAAAATAACCTAAACGGCAATAATGATCACAGCAACAATGGGTTATCGTTTTAACCGTATACACAATGCATTTACGGTTTTACTTCTTTTCTAAATAAACCACAATAACGTTTATGTTCTAAGAGTGTTACTTTGAAAAGAAAATATTTTTTTATTTTGGTTTTTAAATATAAAAGGAATGAAATCTTTTGTTTTGTGATCAATACGTCGTCATATTTGGCCAGGGTTATACCTCCTTCCTTTCTTAGTTGTGTGCACCGCACATTCACAGAAATATGAGATCCGGAGATGAGTATTTGGTGTTCACACTGTATTGGGTAAATAAGTGTTTTTGAATGGATTTGGGTCTACGTACCTAAATTGGTTTTGATTGTTATCTCGTGCCTTATATAAAGTATTTTAACACCCTTCGATTAAACGTTCTATTGAACGAAACAGCGCATGAATGAACGAACGAATAAAATATATAAATGTGTGTTGGTGTTTTTCCTTTTCTGTTTCATTATAAACACATAATTATTGCTAATAATAATTATATTTTCCTTTTCTTTGTTCAAAACCATTTGTGTTTATTTCTTTATGGTAAAATATACCCAACATTTAAGTGTTTTTCTTACCTTTTTACAATAAATAACAACCTTAAGTAACTTATGACCAATTAATGTACACTAGCGAGCAAATGTGAACACTAAAATAATACCTCTCTTTTTCATTATCATTAATAATATTTTATGTTTATAGTTTAATGTCATTTTAAAATATTTTTCTGTTAAAATAAGTTGGTCACGCAATTTAAATGCAAAACAATTTATATCGCAAATAAAGTTAAAACAAAATATACTACAATGGCTTATTAATCTGCGGTCAGATCTTCAATTTTATTGTGTTCTAACGCAATAAAAAAACAAGTGTGTGTGCGTCGTATTTTGATAAAACAATAATAGCAAGTGTTGTTGAATGCTCTATTCGACCCGATATAAAAAATCTAAAGTTTACACGTTTTATTTTTATTTTACTTTTTCATAAAACATAGGTATATGTATGTGGCCTATAATAGATACATAGTTTCTCTTTTTTAGTCATTGGACTGGGAATCGTGTAGTTTGTATCATTTTATTTGAAAGTCATAACAATAACACACCAATTGCTTACCAACACACATACATAATACACAAAATTAAATCAATCACATATACAATTACATCATGCAAAGCTTTTCATTTTTGTTTCTTGTATCATAAACGTACTTTAACTAAACGTCTAGTTATTGTAATAGAAAGAAAACGAAACACACTTTATGATCAAACCACTTAAACAGATCTTCAGAGTGTACCTCTCAACTGAAACTATGAGTCTGAAAATGTAAGAGGGGAGGTTTAAACAATTTTTATAAGCTAGAGATGTTAGGCAAAATATTTTATATAAAATAATATGGTGAAAAACCCGAGTGTTATTGTAAAATCAGATTATTCCTACTGTAAACTTTTTGTTTTTTAATTTATTTAAGTCTAAAAAACAACATTTTTTCATTATTTTATGAAACATAAGTTTAATATATCCTCTAAACAGCGCGCATCTCCACATATTATAAGTTCTCAATCAAAAAAAAAATCATACAAAATAAGGGAAGCCGAATAGAATACAGCATACAAAATACTCAAGTCTTATATTGCCATTAGAACTGCAAAATACTGTGAAAACTTAAACATCATCACTGGAGAACAAAGAGGGTGCCTATGGGACTGAAAATGTTCCAAGGATCAACTTATCGTAGACAGCATGATCATCGGTCGGGCTATAAGAAACAACAATAACCCACATACGGCTTTCGTAGACTACCAAAATTCATTTGATTCAATATCCCAACCATTCATGAAATTCTGGGTAACTACCTTATACATTGGAGAGGGAAAATATAGTATCGTAACGAATACAAATTCTATAGAGCACTCACCCTAAGCCGTCTTTCATTCAGTCTAAGACTAAATCCCTTGTCATAACTTCTTAGGCGCTGCCTTTACGACCACTGTTTCTACATAAATAAGTTGAAACAATGTCAAGTACCTAAACTAATCTTAACAAATTACATCAAATAGTGAACATGTTCAAGACAAAAAATGCAAAAATTGTAGAATACAAAACATCCTAAACGGAAAATATTCAACATTACAAAACAATACTACCGCCGACGGAAGCCAGGTAATACAACTGATAAGAAACGAACATCATACATTATACATCGGAGATCATACAACACAAAAGGAAAAGTTATCAAAAGAATTGCAAATAGAGTATATAAAATAGGGGAAAGCAGGCTAAATGGACATAACCCCATAACAGAAGACTAAACACCTCAACATATTCGTCTGGAATTATATCATTCGAATTTCATATATGCCGATAGAAAGATGAGAACAATGCTCACCGAGACTAAAAACCACCATCTCAGACCTTCCATAGAAAGAATAATTAGCCACATTCTACACGACCGGCAAATTGAAAATTAGTTTAAGTACTTGCACAGAGTAGCAGTTACATCAGCGCTATATCAAGCGGTAGTAAAAGCAGACGAAATCGTTGTTGGATTCATTCGAATCGTCGTTGTTCCACTCATCATTTCGCCACCCATCATCTGGTCGTTCTTATCATTTCATTCATTGTTGGAATCAATGGACTTATCATACAAATCACGCATATCATCGCTCGAATGATTTACTTACTTACTCATTAGTCACCACTTGGACCATATTCAACAATTGATATGGTATTGCCCATTGATTATTGGAAAGACTTTATTGGAAAAACTTCATTTGAGTACTATAAACAAGTTCCACTGAAAGTGCTGTCGATACCATATGCTAAAAAGACTACACTCGTCAGCGTTATACTATGTACAGATATGCACTTTTATTGCGAAAATCGCAATAAACGCCATTATTGAGCTCAATATTTCATTTAAAGTTTAAATTAATAATTGCGCAATAAATACGCAAACTGTTATAATATTGAGTAAAACCTAAAATGCAGCACTGTCACTGTGTTTAGTGAGCATGTGTTTAGTGAGCATATTTCTTTTAACCGAACATGTTCTGTTGATATATGACAACTCAAATGTCGGCGGTCTTAAGGCATACCTATTTACTGAGCTGACTTTGGATAGCATTGAGCATTTTGTTTTTACTTTTTACTATAAATTATTGTTTTAATTTGTGTTAATAATTACAAAATTTTTTATTTATGCAGATCAGCAGGTACAACAATATCCATCTATCCACCAACACCAGATACACCAATGTCTGCACCATCATCGCCACTATTGCTGTGTACTCCTTCACCTGGACCGAGTACGTCAAAGCCTGCAAGAAAAAGAAAAAAATTACTTTTAAAGAAATTATTATGGAAAAGTTTGATAATATTTCAAATGAAATAGAAAAGCATTTGAACAAAAGCAAAGAAAATGAAAAGGAATTAATACAAACAGAAAAAGGTTGAAATTCTGGACAGCATTGCAGAGGAAAATAAAAAAGTTAGCGTTGCTTTAATTTCTTATTTAAATAAAAAATTAAATAAAAATTTTAAAAAATGACCAACACCAATATCCATCTATCCACCAACACCAGATACACCAATGTCTGCACCATCATCGCCACTATTGCTGTGTACTCCTTCACCTGGACCGAGTACGTCAAAGCCTGCAAGAAAAAGAAAAAAATTACTTTTAAAGAAATTATTATAGAAAAATTTGATAATATTTCAAATGAAATAGAAAAGCATTTGAACAAAAGCAAAGAAAATGAAAAGGAATTAATACAAATAGAAAAAGGTTGAAATTCTGGACAGCATTGCAGAGGAAAATAAAAAAGTTAGCGTTGCTTTAATTTCTTATTTAAATAAAAAATTAAATAAAAATTTGAAAAAATGTAATGTTGCTTTTGTACTTACTAAAATTAGAACATAAGGTTTGTCTTATAGCTTCAGCGCTTTGTTCGTTATCACCAATCGTATACATCAATATATTGGTAAAATTAATCATGTTGGGAAGATCGTTCATAAACAGCGAAAAAAGAAATGGACCAAGATGGATACCTTGAGGAACATCAGATAGCACATAAATATACTTAGATAAGCTATTGTTTACACATACGGTCTGCTTTCTACCACCCATTAAATCCAATTTAGTTAGCAGAAGTTTGTGATTCACTTTGTCAAACGCTTTGCTAAAATCCGTAAAAATTACATCAGTTTGCCTCCGTTGAGAAAAGGCCGCATTTATCATGGATGTTAACTGAAGCACATTGTTGTTGGTGATAATAACGATGAAGAATGATGAACCAAAAAATCGGCAATCAGTTTCTCTAACATTTTTGGAATAGCACTCAGGGGCATTGCAACCGTATAATCTGTAATATCAGACTTATTGCCAGATTTAAAAAGCGGTATAATATACGAGTCCTTCCAAAACACAGTAAAATATCCATAATTAATCGATGTATTAAACAATATGACTAATGGTGTGATGAATGACTCTGCACATAGATTTAAAATACATCTTGGAACCCCATAGGGACCAGGACGAAAAGACATCTTTAAACTTTTCAGGTTCATCAAAATATCACAGCCGATGTCAGCGAGTAAGGGTACATATTTGTATCATTGTAAGCAGCATTAGAATAAGTACTGGCGAATAAATCTGCAAACATACACATATGACATCAACACTACCGGATTCTTTATCATCAAATTTCATAAAGGGTGGAAAACCAGTAGATTTTCTCTTGGAATTTACAAACGTATAGAAAGATCTAGGATTCTTAATAAAATTATTTTTCATTTTATCCATATATGTTTTATATAATAAGTGATTTAGAATGTTATATTCAGACCGGCTAATAGAATATCTTCCATATTCAATAATGGAGCCAGAACTTTGGTTTTCTTGTAGTATTTGTTCTTTCGATTTTTCAGTCGCGACAGTTGTTTAGAATTCCATGGTGGACCAGCCAGAGTATACGACGGTTTTAAGGGAACACAAATTTCAATTATTGAATGCACTTTCTTATAAAATATAGAAATCATCAAGTCAGTATCAGAATCATTTTTAACAGGAATAGATAAGGTATCATTCCAAAAATTATTTCTCATCACCAAACAGTAGACTTTACTAACTTTAGAAGGCTTAGCTTTGAAATTAGTTGGAAAGAAAAAGTTAGTTTTTAAAGACGGATGATATCGATCCTCAGGCGAAGTTACAGTTTCAGAACGTAAAACACTACAGTGATTAACAGCATTAACAAATACAAGATCCAGTATTTTTTCAAAGTCATTACAAAGTGAGTTTATTTGCTACAGTGATAGTTCAAAAAATATCATTTAGGAATTCGTCATGGCAAGTCTTATTTTTAATCGGAATTAAATGAGGCACATCAGGTACATGTTTCCATGCGATTGAGGGTAGATTAAAATCACCCATAACAAAAACAGGATCATCTTTTTGAGCACATACAATAACATACTACAGATGTTATTGCGTCCACATGATCAAAGTAAACAGCAGGGTCGGAATCAGGAGGAACATATGAACAAGAAACGTTTTCAGACGTTTTTAGATGTTTTCAATTTTACAACAACAGCGACAAATTCAATATTCGAAGTATGGGTTACAAACTGTTCAGGTGGATATAATGAAAACACTGTTATTAAGCCAAGTTTCAGTAAAGACAATTACATCATACATAAAATCATGACTATTAACGAAGGGTTTATACAATTTAGTATTTAATCTACGAACATTTTGATAGACTATTGATAAACTATCACTAAGGGTATTTAGTTTTTTGAAATTTGAGGTGTAGGTAGACGTGTTACTCTCAGAGGAGAGTAACATGTTTTTGAAGGCCAAAAATTTAAATCTTTCAAATTTTTTCAAAGTATTCGTCCGAAACTGCAATTTTAAAGGACGATATTGTTCTCGGCTGCGAGTAAGCCAATTTATGAATCGATAAATTACAACCAGCACCTATTTTAGACCTTATATAAAATTCAATGTCATTTATGGCAGTGTCGGAAGCTAAACGTGAGATAAAAGTGCTTCTAGCAGGTTGTATGACCCTTAACGGCTTAGGTGAGGTCACCATGGAGTTATTAATATCAGCGACATTTGCAACAGCTATCGAGTAACTTAAAGTAGATTGTGAGTTATTGGAAGTACTAGTTACTGACAAAATATCAGCAGTACGAGGTAATGGTGAAATTGAATTGGTGGACAATGACGTACAATTATTGAAAGACGGTTGCAATTCACAAGGTGGAGTCAATACAACATTTTCATTCCGATCAGCAGCAGGTGGTAGTAATGGAGAAACATTATGAGTCGAAGCAGATCTTAAACCATCCCTTTTACGTTTAGGTGATGTAGGATGTTGATTGCTAACAAGTTTATCCAAATTAGGATATTTACCAAATAACTCACCAAACTCTGCAAACTTCTTTTGTAATTCCATAAGATCATCATTAATTATGTTAAATTTAATCATAGAATCCTTAAATAGTTTATAGAATTCAATATTGACTTTTCTACAACCAGGACAAGTCCATTGAAAGAACTTCTGTGGATCGGCCAACGAATCCGCATCACGAGCCTTGAGACCACTACAAGTTACATGATAGAGGCTCATACATAGCCAGCATGAGACCATCCTAACATTCCCAGTATATTTTTGAGCACTCCATTATATTCAATTTAAAAATAACGCTCGCAGTATAACCAATGGCAACGCTCACTTGCAAATGTACATGGTATTGCCATCACAGAAAGTAAAGATCGGAGAAATGGTAATGCCTTCTAATAAATTTTAATTGACAACACGGTATTCCCAACACGAAACAGGTATGCTCGACAAAATGAGAGCATAAAAAATACACAATAAATGAGGAGAAAAACAAGAAACACCAAAAGATTACGATTAGTGTTGTTGTATATCAATGCACTCGCAATAAAAATGCTTAATTACTGCAATATTAAAACAAAATATCGGATAAATTTTAATTACAGCGCACAAGCAATTATTTAATTAACATAAAAAACGCAATAGATTATAAAACAAATGTTTGTTCAACACTAAATTAACTCATAAGAGTTGTCATTTGTTTATGTATGCATATAAAATGGTACGAAATGTCAAAAATTTCAAACTTACCAATAGCCCTTAGACATTGTGGAAAACAAAGCCTTTGGAATCCATTAACACTTTCAAAAGTTCTTGCGTTGGAGGCAATTTCTTTATATACCTTGTGGAGAACACCTGCCACACTTTCTCCCAAAATTCAAGCAAAATTGTGCACACAGTTGATTTACCAACACCAAAAAGCTCAGAAACCACTGTATTCTCCAGATGAACTGAGTGTAAATAAAGCGATAGCCACGCGCTTTTCTAGTGTTATCGCTTTTTGCCTCTTTGTGTCATTTTTACTCAAATTCCCTAACAAACCACAGAGGACGTCAAAACTGCTAGGGGTCATTCGAAAATGCATTCTAAAAAACTGATCGTCGTTGCAATGACAATTGAAAATGTAGTTATTGATTTGAATAATATTGTTCATATTTTACTTACCAATTTCCATAAAGACCTTTGAGTTTCGTTTACCTCTAATATGGCCATAGGTAGAAGCTTTTTTTCAGCAAACTTTGCAGAATTCGCAAATTTCTCTTCCTGATCTTTCTGAGAGAAACCACTTTGGAATCAACGGTTGTTTTTACCAACCGCAACAGCTCGGCGTTTCTATTAAACAATAGTAAAACCTTTTCAAACGTCGAATTATTTTCCATTTTTTCACAAATTTTTTCGACACTAGTTTTCGCGACCAAAATAAAAACAATATTGTTTAAACAACCAGCTGTTTTGTTTACCAGCTGTAAAATGAATATTGCCTATATTATACCTAAACAGTTAATATATTGTACTCAATTAACCGAACATTGACGGGATATTGAATACATTGAACGGAAAATTATATATATTATACAGGACATCATTTATATTAAATACATAAGAACCGCTAATTTTGTTGTTGCTAAGGAAGGCGTTTGTTGTGGTTTTCCTTTTGCCTATTCTCACGTAATCACCCATACTTTATTTTTCCAGTTATTAACATTTTCTACACCAGAATAAATGCTTGCTGTTAAATGAATAAATTTTCCTTAATTGTGAATTCTCATATACCCACCACTGTAATTGGTTTTTTGCTGTTATTGATCTGCGGTACGTTGTTGCTATAATATACATACATATATTGCAATATACAAGATAATATACATTATATTAAAAGTTGAACATATTCAAACGTGTTTTCGATACTACTTTCAAACATTCGGTTGTAATGATCACTGTTTGTGAAACAAAAATCAAACAAAACATTTTTATCGATCACATCGAACTTATGAACACTTGTCTTCGTTACTTGTAATCAGCGTTGCCATTTGCTAAGTTTTCCATTTTTTAAGTTTTTTTTCTACACTGCGTTGCATTACTATAATAACAGTTGATTTTTTTGATATCGTTTTTAAAGTTAGAATAGTTTTTAGAACCCAGCAATAATTTTTAGGAGTATGATAACTGATCTCTTATTTTCCAAAATTTTAGATATCACATCACTTGTAAAAGAGAGAAATTGTGCATTAAATTTTGTTAGTGTTTCATAACATAATTATGCCCTGGTTACTCAAGCGTAAAGGCGGGTTCACCCACAGGTTTCTGAAACATTTTTATTTCGGACAAAATTTTTTTATATGGAGATTAACGTTTCTCTCAGAGAGCGAGAGAAATTATTTTGTGCGAACAACGCTCAGTGTGAATTAAATTAATTTTAAATTTGGTCCGAACCATTTTAGAAAAGGTTGCCACACCATATGAAATTTATACAATACACCAATATTTGCAGAAGTTCATCGAAAGTCCCAGGGTCCATGCGATGAAAATTTATAAATGAATCTACGTTATTTAAGCGCATTTCGGAAACTAGTGAGTGAAAATACCCAAAGCCAAATAAGCCAAAACTTCTCTTTGTTTCAAAAGTGGTCTTACAGCCGTCCTCTTGTTTATCTGTGATTTTCGTTTTTCATAAATATATTTTGCAAGTACTTTTACTTTGGTCACTTCAATGGCGAACAGAAGTAGCAAATGATTTATACATATCCATCGCAGAACAAGATGTTTTTATTCTTACCAAATAATTCACCATAAATACTGTTTATTTTTTGTTATAAATATTAATTTTTTATTTCTTTATTTTGACACAAATATAATTAACTTTCTTAAGTTTATGCACATATGTATTTACTTCATTTTCAATTAAATATGGCAACACTGTTTTTACGAACAAATTTTCTGAAATGGGTGAATCATGCTGAAAACTCTCAGTAAACAAGAAAATTCTCCGAACCAAAAATGTTTCAGAAACTTGTGGGTGAACCCGGCCTCAGTAAACAAGAAATTTCTCCGAACCAAAAATGTTTCAGAAACTTGTGGGTGAACCAGCCTTAAGAAACTTAAAAACGCGTAACGTACGTAGCCTTAAAAACGTTTGTGTAGTTATCGAATGTAAATAAAAACGAAACAAAACACAAAGCAACACACAAACGAACACAACACGATGCAAAGAAATTGGTATACAGACATTTGCACTCATCATCAGTGTTGCCGTTTTTGGTTATTTTTTGTTCAATGTGTAGATTTGGTTACTATTTTTCTTATAAAAATAGCTTTTGTTTTGTTTATTAAAATTAATTAATAAGTAAGATTATAATTTTATTTCGTTATTTTTTGTTTTTTTTTTTTCAATTATAATTTAAATTTGAAAAAATAAAATAAAAAAATGCGAATTTAATTTTTGTTATATTTTTTCTTATTTGGTGATTTTTTCACAAATGTTGGTTACAATATTTTTTTTCGTGGCAACACTGCTCATCATCACTCATGTTCAAATGTCACATAAAAACGTGAGAGAATTCTGTTTTATACAGATCGTTCCGTGTTGCTAACGAGAGAGAACGTTTCGGTAATCGTTTACTTTGTTCTCCATATGCAGCATAATGCTGGAGTTATGCTGGAATTACCCACACGTAACGTAACGTACCGTAGAAAATGTTCTCTTTTTAGCATGTGAAGAACAATGTAAACGCTTACCCAAACGTTCTCTCTCGTTAGCAAAACGGAACGATCTGTATAAAACAGAATTCTCCCACGTTTTTACGTGACATTTGAACATAAGAGAGAGAACATGAGAAAGAGAGAGCAGTGTTGCCACGAAAAAAAATATTGTAAGCAACATTTGTGAAAAAATCACTAAATAAGGAAAATATGATCAACATTAAATTCGCAGTTTTTTTATTTTATTTTTTTCAAATATAAATTATAATTGAGAAAAAAGAAACAAAAAATAAGAAAACAAAATTATAGTCTCATAATTAATTAATTTTAAGAAACAAAACAAAAGCTATTTTTATAAGCAAAATAATAACCAAATCCGGAAAAATCTATGCATTGAACAAAAAACGGCAACACTGATGATGAGTCTGTATACCAATTTCTTTGCATTGTGTTGTGTTTGTTTGTGTGTTGCTTTGTGTTCTGTTTCGTTTTTATTTACATTCTTCGTTGACATATGTCCCGTTTTGAACGTTTCTATAACTCCACAAACGTTTTTAAGGATACGTACGTTAAGATGTTACTATTCTTACGCTTGGGTAACCAAGGCATAATGCTGTAGTTACCCTCACGTAACGTAACGTACCGTAGCGAACGTTCTCTTTTTAGCATATGGAGAACAAAGGAAACGATTACCGAAACGTTCTATCTCGTTAGGAAAACGGAACGATCTGTATAAAACAGAATTCTCCCACGTTTTTACGTGACATTTGAACATGAGAGAGGATGAGCAGTGTTGCCACGAAAAAAATATTGTAACCAACATTTGTGAAAAAATCACAAATCAAATCAATCAAATTAAATTCACAGTTTTTTATTTTATTTTTTTTCAAATTTAAATTATAATTAAAAAAAAAACAAAAAATAACAAAATAAAATTATAGTCTTACTAATTAATTAATTTTAACAAACAAAACAAAAGTGAGTGTTTTGTCTTCCGTCGTGTGCAGATGTAATCGCACTGTCCGTCTATTTGGTGTTGTCCGTCTATTTTTGTTCGTGCATTTGTTTTTATGAAAACCAGATCAATTTAAAATAATCCACAAACAATAACATAAAAATATAAAAATACTAAAATGCTAAAATTAAAAAAGAAAACAAAATTAAAATAAAACGAAACCAAAACAGAAACAATTTCGCGGTCAAGAATTACAGTTTTTTAAACAACAACACCATCAAACGAAATATTTATTAAAATAACCTATTACATACATACATACCTATTCCATACACTTAACCGCAATAATTTAAATATTAATAAGACAATAACAACAAACTACAGTTTTTAAACAACAACACCATCAAACGAAGTATTTATTAAAAATAACCTATTACATACATACATACATACACTTAACCGCAAAAATTTAAATATTTGAACTCAAATAACCTTATGATGCGGGCTTCTTGGGGACGATTGCTGTAGACTATTTAATGGTGAAGGTATAGCACTGGCCATTTTATAGTTACCTAGCAGCAACTCGTTTCCTTGCCGTTCACATCTTGAGTTTAAATCAAATGTCCACAAACACGTCTCCCTCTTTCCACCTTCCTATAACCTATTTTCCTAAACATGCACAATGCACTGCATGAGTAGGGGCCATCCCCTGAGTGCTGGTTTTAATAAAAAAAAATGTGTTTGTTTGTGTGTTGCTTTGTGCTCTGTTTCGTTTTTATTTACATTCTTCGTTGACATATGTCCCGTTTTGAACCTTTCTATAACTACAGAAAAGTTTTTAAGGCTACGTACATTACGATTTTACGTTTCTTACGCTTGGGTAACCAGGGCATAAATCAAAAACTTATGTTAATGGTAAGAATAAATTGCACTTTTATTACTTGGCTCGTAATTTTTTCCGATGAGAAAAATTCAATCTTGATGGTTTAGATGGTTTCAACAGCTATTGGAGAGATCTTGGCAAGGAACCACGATATTTCTCAAAACGAAATTTCGGAGGCGGTTCATTAATGGTTTGGGGAGCTTTCTGTACAAACAGTATGTTTGATTTGGCCTTTCCAAGTACAAAAATTAATTCTTTGGAATACATAAAGTTACTTGAAGATAAATTAAAGCCTTTTTAGAAAGCAACAGTAAAGAACATTATATTTTTCAACAAGATAATGCGTCTGTACATGTAAGTAGTCAGACAAAGGGATGGTTATCTTCAAAAAATATCGAAGTACTTGAATGGCCCGCATGTTCCCCAGATCAAAATCCAATTGAGAATATTTGGGGAATATTGGCACGTAAAATTTATGCTGATAACCGGCAATATGAAAGCGTTTTTCATCTTAAAGAAGCAGTTATTGATGCCTGGAAATCAATAACGGAGGAAATGAGAAAAAATATTGTTGATCGTATGTCTGATCGAATTTTCGAATTGATTCAGAAAAAAGGGGGCCTCACACATTACTAAAATCTAATATTTCTTTGAATTTTTGTATTTTAAGTTAATTGTATTTATAGTTATGAAACACTAAGAACTTTTGTTAAAATTTTCTTTGGTAGTATAATAAAGAAAAACTGGATTGTTTTATTTTTTTATTAATTACAGTTCATACATATACAATAGGTAAAACTGTTCTCCTTTATATACATCTTACAAAATTATACCAAGCTATGTTGTATTTACAGATATGCAACGTGTATTGTAATGTAATGTATGACCGTTCCGTAGCCATTTTATTGTATTGTACTGTACTGTGCCATATATTGTAATGTATTCTACCGTATGTGTACCATATCAAACCATATCATATCAAAGTAGAATATGTAAAAATAATGTTGAACCGCTGATGTGAAAGGATACGGTATGCAGTGATTATGCAGGAAGAGGACTGCGGGAGCCATTGAGTTGCTAGCAACAGTCGGGTGGGGGAGTTCGATCCTTTCCTAGCAAAATCGGTCTACAATACAAATTTATTATAGACTCCCTATTTTGTGATGATGTTTAAGGTGTAAGGGCTGGGATGACTAGATTCTCAATTAAATCGTTAACTATGCCCCAATCTAGTCATTTTGTAGTTTAACTATGGTTTGGGTTAGTCAAAACTATCATCACCTCTGTTGTTGTTGAGGGATGTTGCCTCATAACCCACGCCTTCCAAGTTTCCTAGGCAAAAGAAAGTATTTTGTGGAAACCCCAAATTTAGCACTACGTCTTGCACTAATCTAAATCTGCACTGTCAGAAAACACCCCTATTTTAAAGCCTCAGTTTAACATTCTATTTAAGATACAAATTTATTAAATTCATTAATTCTAACAATAATTATAAAGATTCTTTCTAACCTTAAACATATTCAAATATAATTCAGAAAAAGAAAATCTATATATAATTCAATTATAGTTCGGAAAAAAATATATACAAATATAATAAATATAATAATAAATATAATAAATATAAGTTCAAGAAATATGTAATTTTAACATTCTTTCAGTTACATGAAATGATTATATAAAAAAATATTTTAACAATTAGGCCGAGCCTCAATGGGTTAATATTGTAAATGTAAAAGAAACAAAAACCAAAAGAAATTCAAAAGATACGATCGCAAGCATTATGGGAACAATGTGGAATTGAAACATAACAATAATGTTAAAAAAAAAGAAATGAAAATAACATAGCAAACATAGGTTAATGCACAGTGTGACAAAAGAAAAATTATGCTAACGATTTAATTGGTTGTGGTTTCTTTTAGCTTTTATTAAGTTAACTTAAATAATTGGAATTAAGGATCATTATAGACTTACCAAATCAATCGATTTAATGATGAAGGCCTCCAGCATGATGTCGATGATGTGGTTGCTATATTAAGTATATATTCAAAATCTTATAGGAAATATGTTAAATTCAATAATGATAATTTATAGGGTAATTTATAGGTTAAGTCTTAATCTAATATTAGTCTTCATAATTTTAATACACAATTATATTATATTATTACATTATTTTCATTTTTATATTACATTTCTTTTCTTTTTTAGGTAGTAATTTAGGTACAAATATTTCAATAGAATTTTATTATAATATAGAAAAATGGTTCTATGTTAACATAATCAAAATTCAAATATCAAGATTTCTCTTTTAAACTTTAAACTTTTTCCTTATAAAATTCATTATTTAAAATTTTTAAAATTCAAATTATTACATTTAATATTTCTTTTTAATTCAATATCATATATATGATCTTTTCAGCAATCTTTGATTATATATATATACATAATTCAATTATTTAATTCACATTATAAAAGTGACTTTATGGACTTCTTATCAAAATAAGCAAAAATTAGGATACTTCATTAATAATAATTTTCAATAAGAATTAAGAATAACACTATATAGTCATGTTGCCATGGAGTAACACTTGGACAGACCGGAATATTTCAGGATTAAATGATGCACATGCTCTTCAATTACGGTTCTATTAAAGATGACTTCAGGCTCTTCTCGTCTACTACCAAACTTCATTTAGGTTAGGATTTTGGATTCATAATTTTGTGATCGCCAATTAAAATTCTTTATCATATTCATCCTGAATATAATAAGAGACATCTTTCTATCATCAGATTTTATTTTCTATTTTATTCTATTTTTTAAGTCACATATTAATAAATTTAACCAATCTTGATGTTCACGATTTGAACACTTTGAAGTTCAAAAGTAAAAAAGATCGATTAAGAACGCGTTAAGTGCTTCTCGATCATTCTATTATATTAATAGGAATAAAACCGGCATTTCGAAAATAACTGTAAATATTGACATTTGAAGCTTCCAATTTCGAAATTCCATTATGTGAAAAAAATTACGACCTTGTGAAGTTTCAAAGATTTGCACTATGGCAACCTCAATCTTATTTTCTGTTTTTTCTACTTGGTTCTTTTTCTAAATGGTATTTAGTGCATTATAAAGTAAATGTGGTGAGAAAGATTATATTTATATGTAGATACCTAACCCATTAAGAACCAACAAAAAATCAAAGTAATAAATTATTTCTCTGCTTTGTCAGCAAAATGTATATTTATGAAAAATGAAATAATTTAGAAATCAAAACGACCATTACAAACGCAGTGTATAATTAAATTTGTTTTCTAACAAAACAAGTTTTTTCAATAAATTTCAATTTTAAATTTTTTGTAATAAATTTAATAATAGCATGAAATATTTATATTTTTAAATAAAAGATGCGTATTTTATAAGTCCCAGGCAAAGATAGCAATGAAATACCAACAGAGGAAGTAATAGAGGCACCGGACTCCTGTGATTTCTTTCAAAGTTTTTATAAAGTAATTACGAAAACAAGTTTTTTTTTTCAAAAATAATAAGTTAAATAAAAAATACCGGCAACTAGGGTTGCCAGATTGCGATTCGCAAAAAGGTGGACATTGGGTTTTAAAAAGCTGGACAAAACAAAAAAGGCTGGACATAAAAAATACTGAAAAAATGTTAATTTTGGTTTTGTCTAAATAATTTTTATTAAAATATCCATTGTTATCAACATACACACAGTTACTAAAGTACATACGGTTAAAAAATTTCAGAAATTTTTTAACTAAACCGTTTTCGTTAAAAATCTTTATAGTTTCCTTGATGTTAAGACGGTCCTTTGCATTGGTTAAAACATTTCTGAAATTGAACTGAATTGTGGCCCTGCACAGGCCCACAAAGGTATGCATTCGATTTACAAATTTCACAAATTTCTGAACCAATGCAAAAGACCGTCTTAAAATCGAAGAAAGATGTCAGACAATTATAAATATTTTCAAAAAAACGGATTGGTTAAAAAATTTCTGAAATTTGTTATCCGTATGTATACTTTTGTGGCTGAGTATTATGAGTATATGTATTATTATTTAAAAATATTACAATTAAATAAATTCATTGCATTCTTTAAAATTTATTTAACTAAACTTAAATTTTTTCGGTTCAGTCCGTCACATACATATTTACATATGCGTATGTATGTGAGAATTAAGATTAAATACTAAAAACAAACCAATAAAAAATAACAATTCAGTCTAGTTTGATTTTGTTTATAGTAGTTTGCACTTTGGTAAAAAAAACACGTTTGTAATAAACTAATGAATTGACAAAGATAACATGAAAATTATTGCCCAAGTCATTGCAGTGTACTAAAAAAAATTCTATTTAGCTGGACAAATTAAATTTTAGCTTGAAACTGGACAAGCTTCAAAAAAGCTGGACAATCCAGTCAAGTCCAGCCAGGCTGGCAACCCTATGGCCAACAGACACACACAACAGTGGATAAGTGTGACCAGCACACACACTGCTCTTAAGAAAAATTTATACAATTTAAATTGGAAGATTTTTCCCCCTTTTGGATATTTATTATGAATTCTAAATTTAAGGCTAGTATATATTATCAGATTTATTTTTAAGTGTTCTAAGAATTATTTTATAATCGTGGTTGTCATAGAAACCAACCTTGTCGGAATTGGTTTTAGGTTAGGTTAGGTTAGGTTAGAGGACGTGTACCTGTCAATCAAGACAAGTACAGTACCCGGAGGTCGGATTGACCCATTGTACAACGTCCTAAAGGAGGGAAGGATAATATAGGGGATATGATGAAAGGAGGGTATATGGGAAAGGGGGGAGTGGGAAGCGGAGGAATCACACAGACCAGACACAACAAAAAGGGTAATGAATCTGTGGAGAGCCTTGATGTCGGCTCTCGACACTGAATTCAAGCTCCCAAAGAAGGCCCTGCCAAGGGTCCTCAATCTCAATCAACCAAGGTATGGGCAGTTGCAGAGGAGGTGTTCGATAGTCTCCAACTCCTCCTCATCGCAACACGCCCTGCAATAGTCCGGCTGGGATCTGTTTCAGATCCCCGTCAGCGACCTAATCTCGCAGTGCCCCGTGATAAAACCGACAAACAACCTTAAGCTGGCCTTATCCAAGCCCAGCAACCAACCTGTTATCTTACTGTCTACAGCAGGCCATAGATACCTAGAAACAAAATAACCCGATCCGTTCCCCCAACGCCTCTGCTCTTTCTCCATGACCCATTGGTTTTAAAAACGGCGAGAACAAATGCCGATATTATCGTTTTTATGTTCGAATTGGAATTAATTTCGGTTTTTGGGGTCAGAGAAACCAAGGTTATCGGTTTTCTTATTGGAAATAAACCAACCAGCTGACAGTTGTCAGTTTTAATATATAAAAAAAAAACTTAAAAAGACTGAATTTTTGTTGTTTTAGTTGTTGTTATTATTATTAAAAAATATATCGTCATCCTGTATCCAAAATGGTTTATCCACAGAACAAATATACTGCAGATAGAACATTTTTGATATAGGCCAACGATATCCTGATTTTTACTAAAAGTTTTTTCATTTTTCTATAAATTACCAGATCAATTTAAAATAATCCACAAACAATAACATAAAAATATAAAAATACTAAAATGCTAAAATTAAAAAAGAAAACAAAATTAAAATAAAACGAAACCAAAACAGAAACAATTTCGCGGTCAAGAATTACAGTTTTTTAAACAACAACACCATCAAACGAAATATTTATTAAAATAACCTATTACATACATACATACCTATTCCATACACTTAACCGCAATAATTTAAATATTAATAAGACAATAACAACAAACTACAGTTTTTAAACAACAACACCATCAAACGAAGTATTTATTAAAAATAACCTATTACATACATACATACATACACTTAACCGCAAAAATTTAAATATTTGAACTCAAATAACCTTATGATGCGGGCTTCTTGGGGACGATTGCTGTAGACTATTTAATGGTGAAGGTATAGCACTGGCCATTTTATAGTTACCTAGCAGCAACTCGTTTCCTTGCCGTTCACATCTTGAGTTTAAGTCAAATGTCCACAAACACGTCTCCGTCTTTCCACCTTCCTATAACCTATTTTCCTAAACATGCACAATGCACTGCATGAGTAGGGGCCATCCCCTGAGTGCTGGTTTTAATAAAAAAAAAGCTATTTTTATAAGAAAAATAATAACCAAATCCGGAAAAATCTATGCATTGAACAAAAAACGGCAACACTGATGATGAGTCTGTATACCAATTTCTTTGCATTGTGTTGTGTTTGTTTGTGTGTTGCTTTGTGCTCTGTTTCGTTTTTATTTACATTCTTCGTTGACATATGTCCCGTTTTGAACCTTTCTATAACTACAGAAAAGTTTTTAAGGCTACGTACATTACGATTTTACATTTCTTACGCTTGGGTAACCAGGGCATAAATCAAAAACTTATGTTAATGGTAAGAATAAATTGCACTTTTATTACTTGGCTCGTAATTTTTTCCGATGAGAAAAATTCAATCTTGATGGTTTAGATGGTTTCAACAGCTATTGGAGAGATCTTGGCAAGGAACCACGATATTTCTCAAAACGAAATTTCGGAGGCGGTTCATTAATGGTTTGGGGAGCTTTCTGTACAAACAGTATGTTTGATTTGGCCTTTCCAAGTACAAAAATTAATTCTTTGGAATACATAAAGTTACTTGAAGATAAATTAAAGCCTTTTTAGAAAGCAACAGTAAAGAACATTATATTTTTCAACAAGATAATGCGTCTGTACATGTAAATAGTCAGACAAAGGGATGGTTATCTTCAAAAAATATCGAAGTACTTGAATGGCCCGCATGTTCCCCAGATCAAAATCCAATTGAGAATATTTGGGGAATATTGGCACGTAAAATTTATGCTGATAACCGGCAATATGAAAGCGTTTTTCATCTTAAAGAAGCAGTTATTGATGCCTGGAAATCAATAACGGAGGAAATGAGAAAAAATATTGTTGATCGTATGTCTGATCGAATTTTCGAATTGATTCAGAAAAAAGGGGGCCTCACACATTACTAAAATCTAATATTTCTTTGAATTTTTGTATTTTAAGTTAATTGTATTTATAGTTATGAAACACTAAGAACTTTTGTTAAAATTTTCTTTGGTAGTATAATAAAGAAAAACTGGATTGTTTTATTTTTTTATTAATTACAGTTCATACATATACAATAGGTAAAACTGTTCTCCTTTATATACATCTTACAAAATTATACCAAGCTATGTTGTATTTACAGATATGCAACGTGTATTGTAATGTAATGTATGACCGTTCCGTAGCCATTTTATTGTATTGTACTGTACTGTGCCATATATTGTAATGTATTCTACCGTATGTGTACCATATCAAACCATATCATATCAAAGTAGAATATGTAAAAATAATGTTGAACCGCTGATGTGAAAGGATACGGTATGCAGTGATTATGCAGGAAGAGGACTGCGGGAGCCATTGAGTTGCTAGCAACAGTCGGGTGGGGGAGTTCGATCCTTTCCTAGCAAAATCGGTCTACAATACAAATTTATTATAGACTCCCTATTTTGTGATGATGTTTAAGGTGTAAGGGCTGGGATGACTAGATTCTCAATTAAATCGTTAACTATGCCCCAATCTAGTCATTTTGTAGTTTAACTATGGTTTGGGTTAGTCAAAACTATCATCACCTCTGTTGTTGTTGAGGGATGTTGCCTCATAACCCACGCCTTCCAAGTTTCCTAGGCAAAAGAAAGTATTTTGTGGAAACCCCAAATTTAGCACTACGTCTTGCACTAATCTAAATCTGCACTGTCAGAAAACACCCCTATTTTAAAGCCTCAGTTTAACATTCTATTTAAGATACAAATTTATTAAATTCATTAATTCTAACAATAATTATAAAGATTCTTTCTAACCTTAAACATATTCAAATATAATTCAGAAAAAGAAAATCTATATATAATTCAATTATAGTTCGGAAAAAAATATATACAAATATAATAAATATAATAATAAATATAATAAATATAAGTTCAAGAAATATGTAATTTTAACATTCTTTCAGTTACATGAAATGATTATATAAAAAAATATTTTAACAATTAGGCCGAGCCTCAATGGGTTAATATTGTAAATGTAAAAGAAACAAAAACCAAAAGAAATTCAAAAGATACGATCGCAAGCATTATGGGAACAATGTGGAATTGAAACATAACAATAATGTTAAAAAAAAAAGAAATGAAAATAACATAGCAAACATAGGTTAATGCACAGTGTGACAAAAGAAAAATTATGCTAACGATCTAATTGGTTGTGGTTTCTTTTAGCTTTTATTAAGTTAACTTAAATAATTGGAATTAAGGATCATTATAGACTTACCAAATCAATCGATTTAATGATGAAGGCCTCCAGCATGATGTCGATGATGTGGTTGCTATATTAAGTATATATTCAAAATCTTATAGGAAATATGTTAAATTCAATAATGATAATTTATAGGGTAATTTATAGGTTAAGTCTTAATCTAATATTAGTCTTCATAATTTTAATACACAATTATATTATATTATTACATTATTTTCATTTTTATATTACATTTCTTTTCTTTTTTAGGTAGTAATTTAGGTACAAATATTTCAATAGAATTTTATTATAATATAGAAAAATGGTTCTATGTTAACATAATCAAAATTCAAATATCAAGATTTCTCTTTTAAACTTTAAACTTTTTCCTTATAAAATTCATTATTTAAAATTTTTAAAATTCAAATTATTACATTTAATATTTCTTTTTAATTCAATATCATATATATGATCTTTTCAGCAATCTTTGATTATATATATATACATAATTCAATTATTTAATTCACATTATAAAAGTGACTTTATGTGACTTCTTATCAAAATAAGCAAAAATTAGGATACTTCATTAATAATAATTTTCAATAAGAATTAAGAATAACACTATATAGTCATGTTGCCATGGAGTAACACTTGGACAGACCGGAATATTTCAGGATTAAATGATGCACATGCTCTTCAATTACGGTTCTATTAAAGATGACTTCAGGCTCTTCTCGTCTACTACCAAACTTCATTTAGGTTAGGATTTTGGATTCATAATTTTGTGATCGCCAATTAAAATTCTTTATCATATTCATCCTGAATATAATAAGAGACATCTTTCTATCATCAGATTTTATTTTCTATTTTATTCTATTTTTTAAGTCACATATTAATAAATTTAACCAATCTTGATGTTCACGATTTGAACACTTTGAAGTTCAAAAGTAAAAAAGATCGATTAAGAACGCGTTAAGTGCTTCTCGATCATTCTATTATATTAATAGGAATAAAACCGGCATTTCGAAAATAACTGTAAATATTGACATTTGAAGCTTCCAATTTCGAAATTCCATTATGTGAAAAAAATTACGACCTTGTGAAGTTTCAAAGATTTGCACTATGGCAACCTCAATCTTATTTTCTGTTTTTTCTACTTGGTTCTTTTTCTAAATGATATTTAGTGCATTATAAAGTAAATGTGGTGAGAAAGATTATATTTATATGTAGATACCTAACCCATTAAGAACCAACAAAAAATCAAAGTAATAAATTATTTCTCTGCTTTGTCAGCAAAATGTATATTTATGAAAAATGAAATAATTTAGAAATCAAAACGACCATTACAAACGCAGTGTATAATTAAATTTGTTTTCTAACAAAACAAGTTTTTTCAATAAATTTCAATTTTAAATTTTTTGTAATAAATTTAATAATAGCATGAAATATTTATATTTTTAAATAAAAGATGCGTATTTTATAAGTCCCAGGCAAAGATAGCAATGAAATACCAACAGAGGAAGTAATAGAGGCACCGGACTCCTGTGATTTCTTTCAAAGTTTTTATAAATTAATTACGAAAACAAGTTTTTTTTTTCAAAAATAATAAGTTAAATAAAAAATACTGGCAACTAGGGTTGCCAGATTGCGATTCGCAAAAAGCTGGACATTGGGTTTTAAAAAGCTGGACAAAACAAAAAAGGCTGGACATAAAAAATACTGAAAAAATGTTAATTTTGGTTTTGTCTAAATAATTTTTATTAAAATATCCATTGTTATCATCATACACACAGTTACTAAAGTACATACGGTTAAAAAATTTCAGAAATTTTTTAACTAATCCGTTTTCGTTAAAAATTTTTATAGTTTCCTTGATGTTAAGACGGTCCTTTGCATTGGTTAAAACATTTCTGAAATTGAACTGAATTGTGGCCCTGCACAGGCCCACAAAGGTATGCATTCGATTTACAAATTTCACAAATTTCTGAACCAATGCAAAAGACCGTCTTAAAATCGAAGAAAGATGTCAGACAATTATAAATATTTTCAAAAAAACGGATTGGTTAAAAAATTTCTGAAATTTGTTATCCGTATGTATACTTTTGTGGCTGAGTATTATGAGTATATGTATTATTATTTAAAAATATTACAATTAAATAAATTCATTGCATTCTTTAAAATTTATTTAACTAAACTTAAATTTTTTCGGTTCAGTCCGTCACATACATATTTACATATGCGTATGTATGTGAGAATTAAGATTAAATACTAAAAACAAACCAATAAAAAATAACAATTCAGTCTAGTTTGATTTTGTTTATAGTAGTTTGCACTTTGGTAAAAAAACACGTTTGTAATAAACTAATGAATTGACAAAGATAACATGAAAATTATTGCCCAAGTCATTGCAGTGTACTAAAAAAAATTCTATTTAGCTGGACAAATTAAATTTTAGCTTGAAACTGGACAAGCTTCAAAAAAGCTGGACAATCCAGTCAAGTCCAGCCAGGCTGGCAACCCTATGGCCAACAGACACACACAACAGTGGATAAGTGTGACCAGCACACACACCGCTCTTAAGAAAAATTTATACAATTTAAATTGGAAGATTTTTCCCCCTTTTGGATATTTATTATGAATTCTAAATTTAAGGCTAGTATATATTATCAGATTTATTTTTAAGTGTTCTAAGAATTATTTTATATTCGGGGTTGTCATAGAAACCAACCTTGTCGGAATTGGTTTTAGGTTAGGTTAGGTTAGGTTAGAGGACGTGTACCTGTCAATCAAGACAAGTACAGTACCCGGAGGTCGGATTGACCCATTGTACAACGTCCTAAAGGAGGGAAGGATAATATAGGGGATATGATGAAAGGAGGGTATATGGGAAAGGGGGGAGTGGGAAGCGGAGGAATCACACAGACCAGACACAACAAAAAGGGTAATGAATCTGTGGAGAGCCTTGATGTCGGCTCTCGACACTGAATTCAAGCTCCCAAAGAAGGCCCTGCCAAGGGTCCTCAATCTCAATCAACCAAGGTATGGGCAGTTGCAGAGGAGGTGTTCGATAGTCTCCAACTCCTCCTCATCGCAACACGCCCTGCAATAGTCCGGCTGGGATCTGTTTCAGATCCCCGTCAGCGACCTAATCTCGCAGTGCCCCGTGATAAAACCGACAAACAACCTTAAGCTGGCCTTATCCAAGCCCAGCAACCAACCTGTTATCTTACTGTCTACAACAGGCCATAGATACCTAGAAACAAAATAACCCGATCCGTTCCCCCAACGCCTCTGCTCTTTCTCCATGACCCATTGGTTTTAAAAAAGGCGAGAACAAATGCCGATATTATCGTTTTTATGTTCGAATTGGAATTAATTTCGGTTTTTGGTGTCAGAGAAACCAAGGTTATCGGTTTTCTTATTGGAAATAAACCAACCAGCTGACAGTTGTCAGTTTTAATATATAAAAAAAACTTAAAAAGACTGAATTTTTGTTGTTTTAGTTGTTGTTATTATTATTAAAAAAATATATCGTCATCCTGTATCCAAAATGGTTTATCCACAGCACAAATATACTGCAGATAGAACATTTTTGATATAGGCCAACGATATCCAGATTTTTACTAAAAGTTTTTTCATTTTTCTATAAATTACTTGCTATTTCATCCCTGATTCCCTGAGCTTCACTTTGTTGAGACGTTGGCAGTGGTAATGGAACATTTTCCTCTTCTATATCATTGGATGGCAAAAGGATATCGTTTTCGTTATATAAATGCTCGTTAATACTAGGTTTTATAATTTTTATGTGAGTCCCATCGATGCAACAAATTATTGAGGAATTTTATAAGAAATCCTTCTTTGTTTAAGCGATAATTAGAAACAAATCTGTAAAATATAGTTAAATATATGAGGACAAGAAACTTCCTCCTGATTAAAAAACTTCTTACATTGCCTCCGGGGCTCCGGTGGATTGCTACAATCTCTCAGGATTCTTCTCCTCACTCTTTCTGATCGCATTTCTTCTAATAATAGAAATATCACTATTGCTGTTGACGTTGTATTTATTTCTTAACACAAATAATTTAAATTTTTAAAAAATTTTCTTTTTATAGGTATTTTGGTATTTTTTTTATCAACTTTTATCAAAACAGCTGATTCGAACATTGGTTTTAATTTACGTTCGAAATTAACGAAACCAACTTGGTTTTATGACACCAAATGAAACCAACATTGGTTTTTAAAAACGACAATCAAGAAAACCGACATGGTTTCTATGACAACCCCGATTAGCTTTTTTTATACTTTATATTTCTTTAGTCTGTTTTTATGAATTGCTTATATATTTGTTTTTATCTTAATTAATACATTTGAATCACATATATCTATTACTTCATATGGTTCGTCATAAGGCGGTTCATGTGTTCTTCTATTTCCAGTCTTGACCAAAAATAAGTCGCCTACTTTTAGTTCTATGTTATTCGTGTTATTTAATGAGTATATACTTCTTTTGTTTTTTATAGTCTCTATTAAGTTTTTGGCACTTTCCAAAGCATGTTTTAGTATAGTCTTAAGTTCATTAACATAATTCTCAAAATTGTAAATTTGAGGATGATTCATCTCCAGGTAAACTTGGCAATTTTCTAAAAACGAGTTCAAAAGGTGAATATTCAATATCTATATGAGGCGTTATATTGTACGCAAAGGTTTAGTAAGGTATCCATTTATCCCAACTGTCATTTTGTACAAATGACAAAAGGCATTCATTAAGGACCCAATGATTTCTCTACACTGTACCCAACGTCTCATGATGATTTTAGTGTGCTAACTAAACCATATTTAAATATTAAATTCTCTACTAGTGCTTTGGCTATTGTTTTTACCTCTTACGTCTCTACAATAATGATAAATTCCAAATATAAATTTCGGGAAATAACATTAGAAGAATTAAAAACAATTTGTAAAAACCTAAAGAAAAAACCGGACTATAATAAAATATCAAGTGACATGATCATAAATAGTTAGCATATCGTCGGCAGAATAATGCTAAGGATAGTGAACAAATCTCTACAAACAGGAGTGTTTCCAGAAAATTGGAAAACAGCGATGGTAACACCAATTGAGAAGGTTGCAAAAACAAAAAGATGTGATGAATATCGGCCAATAAATACTCTTAAGACGTGTGAAAAGATAATGGAAAAAGTGGTTAAGGAACAGTTGGGGCAGTACTTAGAATCTAAGAAAATACTATCGAAATATCAGTCCGGTTTCAGGAAAAAATTCTCATGTGAAACAGCAATTAATTATTTAATTAACAGATGGAAAAAGACAGACAAGAATAATAAAATATTGGGTATTTTCCTGGATTTTAAAAGGGCTTTCGAAACCATCGATAGAAAAATACTTCTTCAAAAATTACAAGCATATGGCATCGAAGACATTGAATTAAAATGGTTTGAATCATATTTAACAAACAGGAAGCAAATAACGAAAGTAAATAACATTAAGTCACACATACATTACAACGAATACGGTGTGCCACAAGGATCGATATTGGGAGCATGACTATTTGTCCTATATATAAATGATATGCCAAACGTATTCAACAAGTGCGAAATAGTTCTATACGCTGACGATACGCTTATTTTTACGGAAGGAGAATCTGAACAAATATGTTATAATAATCTCAACGAGGATATGAATAATGTTAGTATATGGCTAAAAATGAATAAACTTTAATTAAATGAAAGTAGAACGAAAATATTATTATTGACAAAGATAACATGAAAATTATTGCCCAAAAAAATTTTATTTAGCTGGACAAATTAAATTTTAGCTTGAAACTGGACAAGCTTCAAAAAAGCTGGACAATCCAGCCAAGTCCAGCCAGGCGGGCAACCCTACTGGCAACACTGCTTGCATGCATTTGGTCCATTGAGACAATTGATCTTCAAACTTAATTAGACCAAATATTTCGTTGATTAATTTTTTGGATTTTGTTGCGAAACAATTTTTCTAAATATCCAAATTATTTTTATTTATTTATTATTAATCTTAGCACAACAAGATATTAATCTTATAAATGAAAGTGATATGAGAGTAATCCAAAGAAATAAAAAATCATTTATAATAAAAGTCATAATAAGTATGATATAAAGTACAAATAAAAATTAATAAGAACATGTTATATTCTGAAATAATGCAAAAAATTAAGATAAACAAAGACATAAATATATGTAAAAAAGAACAGTATATGTATACAAATATAAAAAAATAAAACACAAACAAAGGAAAAATATATATTGATAAAGAGACAACAAAAATTAAAGACTAAATGAGAAGAAAAATGAAAATTAGTAACCACTAATAAAAAGAATATAAAAAAGTAAAAATGTACAAAACAATAAAAATATGTAAATGTTAAAAACTACTTAAACAGGCTGCATAACTCCTTTTTGAACTTAATTGTATTGCATAGATATGTATGTTCTGAATATGATTTGGTAAAGAATTCCAAAAACTTGTGGAATGTATGTATAAAAAACTGGCACTGTGTCAAAAGAGTACTATATCTATGTTGGATAATTTTCCTGTCACGGTTCGGTCTTGCAAATTTAATTCTGGTAAATAAATGTGTTGGCTGTTTTGAGGTAATAATTTCATGGTGGAGAGGTTATCATAATTAATTCCTAATATCTGGTAAGAAAAGTGTGAGATATGGTAACGATGCCCTTCAAGAAATACATATCTCGCTATATTATTGTAAGCCAAGTTGAGTTTACGCTTAACATCGGTATCACAGTTTGTGAAAATTTCAGAGCCGTATAAAAATATAATCAAGTACGTTTTAGCCAGTTACATACGTAAAAAGGGAGTCAAATTTATAACAGCCCATAAGTTTCGAAGCATATTGTAATCTCTACCAACTATGACATTAATATGGTTAAACCACGTTAGCCGACCATTAAAGACAATGCCCACATTGGATGCTGATTCAACAAAGCCTATTTTATTCCTCCTGATAATTATATCTGGCACAACAAAAGCTCTCTTCGTTCTGAAGAGCAGTAAACATTCAGATTTGGAAGGATTTATACAAAGTCCATTGGCCTTAGCTCAATTGCAAATTTTCCGTAAATCATAGTTGATCGAGTCTACACAAAATTCGATATTCTCAATACGAATGATCCTATAAAACTGAACGTCATCAGCGTACACTACAATTACATAAGACATAAAGTAGATCGTTAATGTATACACAGAACAAAATATGCCCAAAATTTAGGGAATTCTAGATGTTGGCATTTAGGTGGACTCGTTGTCATCTGTGTCCTTAATAATATTTTATGATCAATGTAATGCTATGTAATTTTCATCTGGTTTCAACCTAAGGCTTTCATAAATCCCGACTGGTTATCAGATAAGAAATTATTACTTACGACATAATTATTTATTTGTCTAGCTACGAGGTTTTCCATTAGTTTAGATATGATTGGGAAAGATTTTCGACTGTTTTTATTCATCAGGGAAGAAGGACATATTTAAAACTTTTTTGAATATATAAGTAAAATAAGGCAAAAGCTCTTTTTTAACGCTTTTAAAAACAAAGGATCTAAGTTATCAGAAACAATCGTATTATATTTAACCGAAGATAAGCATTCCAAAACTTCGAGCTGATTAACACAACGAAAACTGAACGGGTTTTCTAGCGGAACAAAACAAAGGTTGTCATATGTGTTACTATTAGGTGTCAGAACATTAATATTAACAAATTTCCCATTGAGAGTATTTTTTTTTACATTTTTGACCAATACCAATATCACGGATTACCTTCCATTTAGCCTTATTATCTAATGCGGAAGAGAACTTCCTGCCGTAAAAAAATGATTTTGCAATTTTAATGCGTTTGGTAACCTCGCTACTTGCTGATTTATAAATGGTCTTCAGATCATCCGTTCTGAATCTTTTCCATCGCCTGTAGGCGATGTCTCGCTTATCAATTGAATTTCGTTGCTAAACAAACAAGTTTCAAGTTATTCATAGCAAATAAATTCTTATCAACATATTGCTAAATGCACTGTCAGATAATTTTAACCATAATATTTTTTTAATAAAATTAAAAACGCCTACCGGTTTAGAATTAAATGAACGAACTGGTTCAGATAATTAATTAGTGTTGAGGGATCGGGTGTTGAGCTCGAATGTAAGCTGAATATATTGAGTTCTTATATAAAGCAGACTGAAATTGAGAAAATGGGTCCACAAGATAATCGTCGTCCGGAATTGAAGAGCTGTGCATCAGTGAAAAATAAATGTATATCATAAATAATAAAATGTCGCACCGTGTAATGTGTGTGGTTGTCGTCCATGATGAACTTAGTTAGAATAGTGTGTTATGTTGGCAAGTCTATGGCAGAAAATGCAACCCTTTTAAATGTGATGGTTTGGTAAAATGATGGCAAGAGTGTCAAACTGTACTTGGAATGTTGTGGTTCTGTTGATTTTATTTTTAGTTTTTGTAAGATTTATGGCATTATTACAACTTACCGTTAGAGTTGGGTTTAGTTAAAGGTAACTTGAGCTAAAGTGAACTTTAAAGTCACCTTTAACTTTTTTCGTTATTACAACCTAATAATAAAATAAAGTTAAATTTTTTAAAATTATGGTAGTGCCGGCGCAATGTCGATAATATTACCTAAATAAAACAAGTTTTTTAAAACGAAGTGGCAACGACGAAATTCATTTTTTTGTTGTGATCGCTCATTTTGTTTATATTTGTAGTTGCCGTATTGAAAATAATATATAATGTGGCAAGTTCAAACATAAACTTAACTTTAAAAGTTACTGGTAGTATGATCTTCCCTTTAACCAAAGAAAATAAAGTATATAGAATGTGCATTTCAACATATTTTGGAATATTTTTCAAAAATATTTCATGACGCGGGGGGAAAGATAGAAGGGAAGGTTACAGAAACCAAGAGCGTAACAATGCGTTGTTCTCATCATGCGTTGTTCTCATCGTGCGTTTTGGTTGTTTGACCACTTTTTTATTTATTTTTCTGGTGTTAAAAACAGACGTCGCACCAATGTCCCTCAGGGTAAGAACATGTTCGGCTTTTTACACACATAGAACACGAACATAAAGAATGTTCGTTAAAAAGAGCGCAAAAATCTTCTCAGCTTTTAAAGAATAAGGTTCATGTCGCTTTTTTCTGATTTCAATTATACACCCAAAGAAATATCACAGTAGTATTCACTAATATCAATGAGAAATGATTTCGATTTTTGGAAGAATACTTGCCAAGTTAAATACCGTGTCTTTAGGGATTTAATGCAGTACAATTTTTCTATATTTTCCGATCACATATACATATCATTGGGTTAATAAGTAGACTTGAAATTATTACTAACAATTTTCCTCTAGGTTAACACATGCATATGGTTATGTATTAGTGAGTAAGAAAAAGAAAATAAGTTGAGAGAATTTATTTATTTACAGCCATATAAAAGTGTTAGTAATATACTCTTTTTTACTTCCATTTCATCAACATACATATGTAAAGCTGTCTATTTTTGGCTTAATAATTTTAGATAAATAAAAACAAAATAAAAAATCGATTTTATTATTAAAAGAACATGAAGCTATCCATATTTGGCTTAAAAATTAGGCAATGTTTTTTAGATAAATAAAAAGAATAAAAAACCATTTTTTATTAAAAGAAAAAAACGAGCATTACAAAGCATTTAAAAAAATATACTATGGGACAAAATAAAATACGCCCAGCTAATGACATAGAACATTTTTAACACAAAATATTCTTCGAGTGTTATTCTGAAATAAAATGATAAAGCATTCGCAGCACATGTATTCTTGTCGCAGTCTGATCGACAACCACAATGTAACAATGTACATTGTGTCGACAACTAAATCAAAAAACACAAGAATACATACACATGTACATACGTACGATGAGAGCAACACATTATTACGCTCTTTGTTTGTGTTCATTTTCCTTCTGTCTTCCTCTCCCCTCACCCAGAAATGATTAAAAAAAAAATTTGGTGAGAGCGGGTCGTGATGTTGCGACCCGCCATAAGAAATTTTACTTCTACATGATGCGCATTCTTTATATCCATATTCTTTGCTTTAACTTAACGCTCACTTCTACCTTATTGTCCACTTATAATAATGAAAAACAATTTATCTGCCCGTTAAAATTCTCTCTTTAGTTAAAGGCAAGTTATAATAATGGCCCTTAATGTTGAAGAAATAGAAATATAGTTGAACGAGTTGTTGTACATAGTTGGAAATTATGAATTTAATTCACTTTTTCCATACAAACCAATAGGCCGATCGAACACTGCTTGTAACATGTTTCTTGTTGTATTGTTTTGAACAAATAAATAAATAATAATAATAATAATGTGTAAAGGTGTGTGTTAGTTTGTGAAGTGTATGGTGCGGTATACACGGTAATGTGTTAATCGATGTTAGTTTGTAGTGTGAATGGGTAGGTGTCAAGTCTGAGTTCATAGTCCCGCGGATGTCTGCGCTAGGTTTGTATTATGTTT
The DNA here is from genome assembly GCA_936449025.2 of Sarcophaga subvicina. NCBI lineage: Eukaryota > Metazoa > Arthropoda > Insecta > Diptera > Sarcophagidae > Sarcophaga > Sarcophaga subvicina. The sequence goes on along the minus strand of OW388085.2, from coordinate 15,378,705 downwards.
GTCCCGAAGATTTCTGGCCGGAGGATCTCTGGGGCTAGGATCCGATCAGCGAGTGCGTGATGTAGGGTACCCTAAACTCATATCGCCGACATGTGGAATGTTGTAGTTTTGTTAATTTTATTTTATTGAAAATTAAAATTTATTAGAACACAATTTTTACATTTAGGAAGATTATAAAAATTAATTATATTATTAGCTTCATTTTCAACTTGATGTCGTCTGTGTTTATAATATATACAGGGGCAGATATCAGAGCCGCATGTGTTATTTTCGTTCGAAGTTAAATCCTCGAAACTTTCATCATGCTTATTTTTTATTCTTTTCAGGTTGTCTACGTACTCTAGTTGTGTTTGTATGTTGATGACTTTAGTTTTATCTGCAACAGAAATTATATGAGAGAATGATTTTAAAAGGTTGTATATTTGCTTTAACATCATTGTGTATTAATCTACTGCTACTGTATGCTCATGTGTAGTGTTTGTGAATAATCTTCAATGTTGATGGTTTTAATATTTATATGATTTGAAGATAGCTCGTAAAAATAACTCCTACATAACCCTAAAGGCGAGGGTTATGTATTTCAGCACCGGTTTCTATATCCCTCTCGTGTTTGGGATCGTACTGAAAACAGTAGATGTTAAGTTTTCGATATTTATATTTTAACCTCTTCTATACGATAAGATGTATACACAATAATGTCAAAAATCTTAAATGTTAGACAATAAACAAAATTTCTTCTTTTATACCTGTGAAAATTTTAAAATTTCATAATATAGTTAATTAAAATAATATTTTTTTGTTATTTTTATTTTTTTATATTTTATTTATATAACATACAAAACATTCAGAGTTATATATATGTATATTGCAAAAAAAAGAAATACTTATGCATATTCACAATATTTTCTTTACTTCATTTGTAAGAGGTACATATTCAAACATTCCATCATGTATAATTAAATATGCGAATGTGTTAAGTGGTATGTTTTGTTGTGTCTTCAATTCGATTAGTATATAAATAGGTCCAGCTTTTACGTTTTCGTTCTGATTTGTTACATCTAGAACAATTATTAATTATAAATTAATTAAAACTATTTCGTTTTAGTAAGGGTTGCGAGGGGTATTAATAATAACTTTCTTGGAATCTTAAATACATATGATATAGTAGAGCGAACCGATTTCTATAAAATTTAAGATTTAAATCATCGTAGGGATAAAACTCTGAGTTGAGATGAACTTTAACATCGGTTAGATCACAATGTATAAATTTGTTAGAGCTGCTTCGAAATGCTATTAACAGAAATCGAGGTCTTTCATTTTCACTAGCAAGCTTAGGTAGGTAGGTATAAGCGGCCGTCCCCCAAATGAATTGGATGGACGCACTTAGCCCATTGTGATACCACATTTCGCGTTTACCATACCCTAGTCATGGAACCACCCAGAGCTTACAATGAAGCGACTCAAACTGCCGACGTCAAAGTTTGACAAATCACTAAGATCATCGATGTAGTAGGCAAGATGTCTCTTCCTTTTCTGGCATAGTGGCGGGTTCCCACTAGATGAAGAACCGTCTCTTCCTCCTCCTCGTCCCTGCTTCTATAGCTTCTACAGAATTCGTTCGCGAGGTGTCCCAGACCAATGCGCCTCGCGTAGACACCCATAATGCAATGACCCGTCACGGCTCCAACAACCGCACTGAGCACGCCTCTTTGGAGTTTCAGCAGACTTGCAGTGAGTCTTCTATCCAGCCGCGGCCAGATCATGCACGCCACCATGCCTTTATCCGAAGCTGCCCACCTGCGGTTGACAGAGTCCGTGATCTCGACATCATTCATGAGCTTAGAGGTCCCCAAAGGGAATGCAATATAACGGTTTTATTTTGATTTATGAACAGCCGCTTGTACGACTGTTCATTTCCAAGTCACTTTTATTTCTGCTCTTCTTAAAACTAACTGTACACTAAATTCTTAATTCTAGCCACTATGTGTGCGGTGGGAATATGATGAGACAGCATAATACACGCTGTCCCAATATTTTTGCTGTGTGGACAATATCAGCAAGAATGTGTTGCTATTAAGTTAAATACAAAGGGTATGGTAACTTCGACTAGTCAAACACACTACACCTTCCCTCTTAACAAAGAACGATCAACAATAGTTGATTGATCTTTTACAAAGATAAAAATAAAATGTAGAAAAATAAATGTAACAATAGTTGATTGTTTTTAAGTCTTATTAGCAATATATATATTTTTGAGATAATATTAGTTAAATTTTTTTTAAAGATAAAATAAATGTAACAATAGCTTATTACCAATATGCTTTGTTTTATGAAATAAAATATAAATTCTGTCATGTAAAAAGAATAATAAAATATATAAATTGTGTCATTCACTTTCCCTTTAGAAAAGAAAAAGAAATTAATTTTCTTTTTCTTCAGAATTGTCGGAAAATGAAGACCCTATAAAAAATGAAGTAAACTCTAATTATATAAGATTTATGTAGTAAGAAGCTAAAACCACTTAAACAAACAAATGTATAGTTTTAGCGGATGGAGAAAAAATTGAAAGAAGCCATACAATAGACTTTTGACATATTGAATATATATTTTAAAGTTGATTTGGATAACAATATTCCTGCCAAAACCTGGAATATAAAAGGTTTTAATTGGTAATGTCCGCAGAAGACTGGTATCAAGCATGTTTACTGCAGAAATATTGTGACAATTTAACTGCTGTATCAAAAGTTTTACAGGAGAACTTGGAATATAAAAGGATGTAAAAGTTTCTACGGGAGTTTATAATTAGTGATCGAACATACAAATCAAAAGCTGATTAGTCTGACATTACAAAGGAGTAGAAAATACTTATTGATTATGAGGGATTATATGAAGAACCATTTAGCTGGAAACGACCAGCTCAGAACAATTATAGGAAATTAAATATAATTTATATCTGTCGAGAATAGTTGTTGTAGGCTATTATGTGAATATAGAAATTTTCAGATAAATTTTTTCAGTCTGTTTTTATGTACAAGCGCTGTTTTACCGTTATCATCCTCAATCTTAATGCTGTTGTTAGTTTGGATTTCTATGACCTTGAAGGGTCCTTTGTAAGTACTATCCAGTTTATGACCTGCTTCTTTGTTAAGGAGGACTAGGTCATTTAACGAAAAATTTACTGGATTAGCGTGATCATTGGAAATTTTCGGTCCATTCAATTTAGCATTTTCTACGAAACTAGCGGCTCTACGGTGTGCAACTTGAAGTCTAAATTTGACCTTTTTTCATAAGAATCAATATTATACAAGGGAGTTATGCTGATGTCTTTTGTAGAATCCAAGATAGGTGGAATTTTTCCAAAAACAAGTTCAAAGGGGCAATAGTCATGAGCCGTGGAAGGTGTTGTATTATAACAATACACAAAAAATTTTAACCATGAGTCCCAATCAGACCTGTCATTTGAAATATACGATCTCAGATACTCGTTGAATGTTCTGTGTGACCTCTCAGCAGTACCGAGTGTTTCATGATGATATGGAGTAAAGTGTACCTTCTCCAATTTCATGAGTGCGCATAGTTCTTGTAGTACTTGATTTATATATTCCGTACCCATGTCCGTAACTATTTTAATCATTGAACCATATATTAAAATGAATCCTTCCATGATTGCTTTCGCTACATTTTTGGCGGACTTGTTGTCAATAGGTATGGCAATTAAATATTTTGTTAAGTCGCACATTATTGTCATCGCGTATTAGTTTTGAGAATCGGACCGTGGTAAAGGTCCAATAGTGTCTATAATAACTATCTCAAAAGGCTTTATTGGAGTAGGAGATAAAATAAAGGGTTCTCTGCCCTTAATTTCAGGTTTATTCATTTGGCATGCTTTGCATTATAGAAAGTCGCAAGGTTGTCAGACCCATGTTATCAGCTATTTTTTCAAGCTTCGGAAAAAGTAGATCTAGCTCAACTACTCCATTAATAACAAAGTCATGCAACATAAATTGGGAAAGTTTTTCCTTTCCTTTTAGTATAATTAATTTATCCTTCGATAAATGCAACCATGGCATTTTCCAATGCCCTAGGGCATTAATCCCTTCATATGCTCTTAGTCCAACCGATGGACTAGGCTGTGCTATTTTATCTGCACAGTTTGTTTCCTTTCTAGCCTGAAGTCTAGTACTGAAGGTAACAGTATTGTTTGCAATTCTTTATTTTAAATGTCATTGAAATTTATACGCGACAGCGCATCCGCCGAGTGATTATCCCTACCCCTAATGAATTCAACGTCGAAGTCATATTCCTCTAGATCTAACCTCATGCGTGTTAGTTTAGATGACGGATTCTCAGGCGAAAACAAGTAGGTGAGTGGCCTATGGTCACTTCTAATTAAGAATTTTTTGCCGTATATATATGGTCTGAAGTGTTGTTTTGCCCAATGAATGGCAGTGAGTTCTTGCTAAATTGTGGATTTATTACTTTCACCTTTTGTGAAAGCTCTGGACGCATAACCAATTGGTAATTGAGTACCCTGTTTTTTTGGCTTAATACGGCTCCAAGCGCCTTTTAGCTAGCGTCCGTCGTTATGCAGAACTCTTTAGTAAAATCTGGATATTGTAGTATTTGTAGGCTCAGGAGTTGTTTTTTCAAATATTGAAAAGCGTTTTCGCATTCCTGAGTCCATTCAAAAGGTATGTTTTTTCTAGATAGTCTAGTAATGTGACGTGATGATTCAGCAAAATTAGGAATAAATCTTCTACAATAATTGCAGAATGCAATGAAGCGTTTAACTTCGTCTCCATTTGTTGGTGTAGCATAATTTTCAATTACAGAAAATTTGCTGTCATCAGGTAATATATGTACCTTTATCTGTACATTTGTGACCTAAAAATGTCACTTCATGACGGAAAAATGAACACTTATTCGGGTGTAGTTTTGGGTTGTGTTGTGTATACAAGGTAAATACATCTTTCAAATTTTGTAGCATGTGTTTTTCAGAGAAACCAACGACTATTAAATCGTCCATATACACAAAAGCTTGGGATGGTGTTAATTCCGAAAAGGCAAGCGACATCATTCTTTGGAATGAATTTGGTGCAATTTTAATGCTATAAGGGAGTCTTTTGAATCTATAAGATCCTTTGTCAGTTGAAAAAGACGTGATGTCTTTAGATTCTTCTTCGAGGTGTATTTGATGAAAACCCGATATTAAGTCAAGGTATGTAAAATATTTTGCTCTCCCTAACTGATCCAATATGTCATCTATGCGAGGTAGAGGGAATATGTCAGCGATTAATTTATAATCAATCACAAGTCTCCATCTCTTTTCTGTATGACCTGGTAATGATTTTTTAGATACTAAGAGTATTGGACTGTTATATTCAGAGGTTGAGGGTTCTACAATATCATCGCTTATTAATTTTGTTACCTGTTTATTCACTTCTTCTTTATGTGAATGTGGTATTCTATAGTTTTTTATATAAACTGGTTGATTATCTTTAAGTCTCCGTTGTTTGTAAAAATTATGGGCCCTTTTTTTCTGATTCCAAAGCAAAGATGTCAACGAATTCTGAACACAGTTTATGTAATTCACCGTTAATGAATTCTGGAAAATTTATAGATAATTTTCTCATCTTTTCTTTGTTAGATTTTAGATTGCAGCTGGTTTGAACTACTTTATAGTCACTAAAATTTTCTGTTATTATTTGAACATTATCGATGACAAAGTCCTTGTTGGTAGTATTGACAATTCTGTCCAATGACTGAGATTTTGATGTGATGGTGTTAGCTATATATACACCATTTTGGAGTATTTCCTGGGGCACCAATACATCCTCAACGTTAGAGTGAAAATTAACTTTTCTGATTACTTTAGATCTTGCTGGTATTGAAATTGAGTTGATGTTTGGAGCACTCAACAGAGTTAGGCTTACATCATTTGGTAGAAATGGAGCTTTCAAAATTATTCTATCTTCTATACCCTGATAATCAAGTATGCATTTGTGTCTTCTGATGAAGTCAATGCCCAATATTCCATCCACCAATATCGGAAAATCATCATTCACAATATGCAACTTAGCTGGTATTGAGATATTTCCTACTTTCTGGTTTATGTCAACTAATCCGAGTGTTTGGATTAAACCTTGTCCAATACCATTAATGTTTGTTATCTTGCTGCCATCTATTGGTTAGTTTAGAACTTTATCGTGTTTAACCACAGAAATGTCTGCGCCTGTGCGTATTAAAAAAGTTGAGGTGGAATTGTTCATAGACAATCTACATTTTAAATAACTATATAGGTTTAGATTGATATTACAGGTTTTAATTGAAACATTAGGGGTTCTTATCAGTTTCCCGAAGTTTGTTCGGTGATGTAGTTAACGTTATTGTTATTGTTAATATTACAGTTATTACTTTAAGAGGTAAATTGAAGTCGCCACGCTCTAGTAGGTAGTGTGTTGGCTTATTAGACGAAAAGCCAGAGTTCGAGCCCCAGGCCAGACATCAAAAATAAAAATACAAAAAATATTTCTTCGGCGCCTTCCTCTCAACAGATTTCTGGCAAAAACTCTGAGAGTAAATAAAATTGCCATGAAAAGTTTCTCAAAAATCTGTCGTTCGGAGTCGATTTTAAACTGTAGGTCCCGCCACTCATGTATAAAATTAACACACACAACATAAGTGGTGTGAGAAACTAGGTCGTAATCCTGACTGAAGGGTTGTAATGACCAATTATGTATGTAAGAGGTAAATTGAAATTGTTATTGAACGCAAAATGAAGTAACAATCAATCTTTTTCAACAAATAACTTCATTTATCACATTCGCATTTGGGTTCTCGATTTTCGAATCGTGATTACCCATGATTAAAAGAGTAAATTTCTATCAATTACAAAATTTATAAGAGACAGAGAAAAAATATATATTAAAGAATCATTAAAAATACTCTCTGTGAGAGTGAAATGGATTAATATACAAAAATTAAAAATATTGATACCTTAAAGGATTGCCAGAACTGTCTTGTCAGTATTTTGTACAATTGTTTACATCAACAAAAAGTAAGTTTACAATAATCTTACGTCAGAGTTAGTAAAAAAAAATTACTATATATCATGGCATCAGGATACCATACCAACAGTTATGCTCCCCCCAAGGCGATGGTATATAGCAGATATCGCCAATTGATATCTGAATAGGCCAATCACCAAAAAATTACATTTTTTTCTTTACATCACTTGAGGGACTCGTAAGTATCCCAGCAGTTTCACAATAAAAATTTTCTTTTCATAAAATAAGAATAAAAGGATATATAAAATTCTTATAGCTGAAGGATATATAAAATAAAAGATATAGTTAAATTTTTTTAAGGATTATTATTATTATTGTGGTTTTTATTCTTTTTAGTTTTCTATCCATTTAAGGCACTTGAAATTTTTTTTATTTTACACATTAAAAATAACGTCCTGCTAATGTCCTTTTCCTATTGTTTGTTGTTGTTGTTGCTATTTGTAGTTAGGGCTACAGATGTTGTTGTCGTTATTATTATTTTGATTAAAACCGTGGTAATGCTGTTTGTCTCTTCTCATGCACGTATCTTGTAAATTTGTAAAATTCCCAGAGTAGTGTGTTGCCAGGATTAAAAGCAAGAAATGGCTAGCTTCTGTTGTTTTTGTTGTTGTATAATTTAAAGTGTTGTTTCAGCAATATGTTAACGCTTGAACACTTCTTATTTCTCACAATTTGATTGATTTTGTAGCTTTTTACAGAAATATATTTATTTCACTTTGTTTCTGTTTAGCTCTCAACTTTAATATTTAAAACATGGTACCAAAGAAGAAACAAAAGAAAATCACACTATTTTTGCTTTTTATTTTCATTTATATTTTATGCTTGAAGTGAATAGACGTGTTTTTGTCTGAGCTCCTGAAAAGTGTGATCGATGCCCATATTTTCTTAAAACTTTGCCATTATTCTAAATCAAGGAAAGAAAATTTTGTGAACTGCCAGAATCTATGTGTTTTTGTAATTTAAATATCCTCTAAACAAACTATCATAAAATTAAAATCTATGTTTAAATTTCTTACAACGAATAATAACAAACGAAATAATTCTACAGCGTACAATAACAACTTGTAATTTATCAAAATAAAACAACGCATAGCAACAGAATACAATTCTTAGTGAAATATTTAAAATTTACAAAAACTAATTCCTCATCCAACGGACTATCTTGTTCTTATTTTTTGGTGACTCATCCACAAAATTGTAAATAACAAATTTTAAAGATCGCATAGCAACAGAATAAAACTCAGTGAAATATTTGAAAATTTACAATAACTAATATCTTATCCAACGGACAATCTTTTTCTTATTTTTTGGTGACTCATCCACAAAATTGAAAATATCAGCAATCGAGCAACAACAAACAGGCAACTTACACAGTATCTTTAATATACAGTGTCAGTGTTTTTTCTTTATAACAACTACATAGTAACATAATCCTTTACAAAACAAAACAAAAACAAAAGTAAACAAATTTCGAATAACCAGCTGATTGTTTTTACACTGATTACTGGTTTAATAAGTGCTGCCAAATTTATTACAAATATCCACAGTTAAATTTAAAAATTCTGATTTCACTTACTATTTTTAATGTATAACCTAAGGAAGGACAAGAAAATAAATAAAAGCAACGTACGAAAATCTAAATCTAAGACACTAACCAACAAAAGCCCAACAAACATGCCTATTATCGAAAACTTGGAATTTATACCATCAACCTCGGATGGATTGCAAAACACACCAGTCAATAAACGTATAGCGGACATTCAGCAAAGTTCTTTACGACCATCTTTAATTGACTCGCCTTTTAAACTACTAAACTGTATGGACAAAAGGTTTGACAAATTCGCAGAACAGATCCTGAACACTATTGACCAGAAATTTAGAGAATTTAAAGAAGGCCTCGTAAAGGATCTTCGCGAAAAATACAATATCCTCGATAACAAACTGCATGAGATAAGTGAGAGGGTAGCAATTCTTGAAAACAGATCGGCGGAAATTGAGAGTATGCGAGTGGAAATAAATAATCTAAAAACAAAATTGCGGCAACAAGAGAACTATCCTGTTTCTACTGAACTCAGGATAAATGAAATTCCGTTCTCTGAAGAAGAAAATCTACCGGAGATTTTTAAAAAAATTTGTAACACCATAGACACACCTGTACCTAACTTAAAATCTATATACCGCTTGAGGAACCATAATAATAAACACAACGAGACCTCGAAAGATGCCGTTATAATAGTCAAACTTTGGTCTGCATACGATAAAAATTTCTTTTTAAAATCGTTGGCTAACTTCCGAAAACAGCACAAGGGTTTTACTTTCCGGCTAAGGAACATTGGTTACAACTCGGATGTAAAATTCTTCGTAAACGAGAACCTGACTCAAAACAACTTTAACATCCTTCGTGCTGCAATTCGTCTAAGAAAGAAAAAACTTTTGTCTTCTGCATTTACTATGAGGGGTTGCGTATATATCAGGAAACAAGGTAACGAAGACACAATTCTAATTGAAGACATAAATATCCTGAACCAGTTATTTCCTGGGCTTGATAGTTAACTACTCAACTAGTTTTCTGATAATGATAAACCTGATGATGTGCAACTTTAATTTAATTTTTATTTCCTTCCTTATCTGTATGTATAACTCCTTTTTTATTATGCGCTCAGTTATCTTAATTATAGCAATTTACTTAGCTTTTGATTGCATTGCCACAACTTACGTACAATCTGATGAACTCTAACAGTCCTTATTCCAGAGACTGTGTGTACAACATGATTAGAGTTTTAGCCAAACAAAGAACTGGTCTCAACATTGTTCATATAAATGCACAGAGCCTGAACAATAAAATTGATGAATTTAGGCGTTTATTTGTGGCAGCAGGAATCGATATTATTTGCGTTTCCGAAACTTGGTTTCCTCTGGAAGTTCAGGATTCGGTGTACAATCTACAGGGCTTTAGGCTTTTCCGGTCAGACAGGAAGATCTTAATTAACAATATGGCAACCAGGGCAAAAGGTGGCGGAGTTGCAATTTATGTTCGAAACGGTATTCCGTGCAAGGTAAAATTATTAACAGAAATTGGTAGTCAAATAGAATATTTATTTCTTGATATTTCATCCACCAATAAGAAGGTTTTATTAGGTAGTGTCTATAGACCGAATTCTAATATAAACTTTGATCCCTTTATTTCTATTCTTGAGGAAATTTCTATTCAATATGATGACATTATTATTATTGGTGACTTTAATAATAATCTCTTACTTGATAATGCGCTATCTGATTCAATGTTGTCTCTCCATCTTAATCCTGTGAATGTGTCCTTGCCAACTCACTTCCATTCTTCTTCCAGTAGTCTAATCGATCTAGTATTTGTTAATGATAAGACTAAGGTACTGTTATATGATCAAATTTCAGCCTCTTGCTTTTCCAATCATGATCTTCTCTTCTTAACTTATAATCTGTCTACGAGTCATGAGGACAGGTATATTACATACCGTGATTTTAAAAGTATCGATTTTACAGTTTTGAACAGAAGTGTTGATGATATCTGTTGGGATCAAATCTACTCACTGGGTAATGTAAACGACCAGGTGGCACTAATTCAGGAAAATGTGCGTCTGCTATATGACAGTTGTGTTCCTATCAAAACTAAACTTGTTAAAGCCAAACACCAACCGTGGTTTAATGCTGAAATTAAAGCATTAATTGATAAGCGCGACATTGCCTATCGGCGATGGAAGAGGTTCAGAACGAATGATCTGAAAGCCGTTCATAAAGCCGCTCGTAGTGAGGTTACCAAACACATTAAAATTGCAAAAACATTGTTTTACGGCAGGAAGTTCGCTTCGGCATTAGATAATAGAGCTAAATGGAAGGTAATCCGCGATATTGGTATTGGACATAAATGCCATAATACTTCTCCTGATGTCGATGTAAACGGTCTGAATGACAAATTTGTTAATATTAATGTTCCTACACCTGACAGTAACCTATATGATGACCTTTGTTTTGTTCCGCTAGAAAACCCCTTTAGTTTTCGTTGTGTTAGTCGAGGTTTTGGAATGCTTATCTTCTGTGAAATCAAATGCGATTGGTTCTGATGACTTAGATCCTCTGTTTTTAAAAGCTTTGTCACCTAGACTTTTACCGTATTTTACTCATGTATTCAATTCAGTCTTAACTATGCCCTCTTTCCCTGATGAATGGAAACGGTCAAAAATCATCCCAATTCCTAAATCTAACAATGAATTCAGGCCAATTGCCATTCTTCCGTTCCTGTCCAAAGTTATGGAAAACCTCATAGCTAGACAAATGAACGATTATCTCACGAGTAATAATTTTTTATCTGATAAACAGTCGGGATTTATGAAAGCTAGGAGCTGCACTACTGCTTTAGTCAAAGTAGTTGATGACCTTAGGTTGAAGCTGGATGAAAATTACATAGCGTTTTTGATTCTTTTGGATCACACTAAGGCTTTTGATACAGTTGATCACAGAATATTATTGAGAAAGCTACAGACCCTCTTTCATTTTTCTAATTCAGCTTGCAGCCTTATACGTTCCTATCTCATTAACAGATCTCAACGAGTTTACCTAAACGGCAACATCTCGAATTAGGTACACGTAGGAAGAGGTATTCCTCAGGGATCAATTTTAGGGCCCCTTTTGTTCTGTATATACATTAACGACCTACCTGATGTTTTGGATAATTGTAGCGTACATATGTACGCTGATGACGTTCAGCTCTATAGGAGCGCTTGTATTGATAATATCCGACTATGTGTAGATACGATTAACGATGATTTACGGAAAATTGACAACTGGGCTAGTGCTAATGGACTTTGTATTAATCCCTCTAAATCGAAATGTTTATTGCTCTCCAGGTCTAAGAGAGCGTTTGATGTGCCGGAAATTATTATCAGGGGGAATAAAATTGATTTTGTTGAATCGGCATCTAATCTGGGTGTTATCTTTAATGGTCGGCTAACGTGGTCTAGCCACATTAATGTCATCGTTGGTAAAGTTTATGGTATGCTTAGGAACTTATGGGCTGTTATAGATTCGACTCCTTTTGCTATAAGCCTGCAACTGGCAAAAACGTTTTTGATTCCTGTTCTTTTATATGGATCGGAAATTTTCGCAAACTGTGATGCGGAGGATAGGCGGAAACTCAACTTGGCTTATAATAACATAGCCAGATATGTATTTATTAAGGGACGTCGGGACCATATATCACAATTTTCTTACCAGATATGTGGTATTCATTTTGATAATCTATTGAATATTAAGTGCCTAATTCTCCTCCATAAGATTATTACTTTGGAACAGCCAGTATACTTATTTAGCAGGATTAGATTTGCTAGATCCAACCGTGGTAGGAAAATTATCCAATTAAGGCATAGGACTCTTTTGTCGAAACGACAGTTCTTTATACACACCATCAGTCTTTGGAATGCACTACCTAATTATATTCAGAACATAGGCAATGCAACTAAGTTCAAAAAGGAGTTATACAATCTGTTTAAGTAGTTTGTAATATATTTTGATTGTTTTATACATTTTTACTCTTCATTTTTATTAGTGATTAATTATTTTCATTTTTCTAATTTATTATTTAAGTTTCATTGTATCTCATTATATGAATATATTTCCGTGTTTGTATTTTTCTTTATATTTGTATCTTTCCTAATTTAGGAAACAAATACTTATTTTCTTATCCTAATTTTTTTGTATCGATTGCTATTTCCTGAGGTTAAAACATGTTCTTATTCTTATTCATTTTTATTTATACTGTACTTCAAACAATTCATTACTCATATAATGAGCGATTTGTTATTACTTTTCCTATTTGATGTCCTCCCATAGCACTTTCATTTATAAGATTATTATCTTGTTGTGCTATGATTAATAAATAAAATAAATAAATAAATAAATATATGTCATTAGCAACATGTTGATAAGATTATGTTTCTAAGCAATGTTTATATAATCAAATGGTGTATAATCTTCTCACTTCTATTATTTAGTAAACACATTCATTAGTTACATGTGTAGTGTCATTAGCAACATGTTGATAAGATTATGTTTCTAAGCAATGTTTATATAAACAAATGGTGTAAAAACTTCTTTCTTCTCATTATTTAGTAAACATATTCATAAGCTACATTTAAAGTGTCATTAGCAACATGTTGATAAGATTATGTTTCCAAGCAATGTTTATATAATCAAATGGTATATAAACTTCTTTATTCTCATTACTTAATAAACACATTCATTAGTTACAAGTATAATGTCATTAGCAAAAAAAAAAAACGATGATAGGAAAATTTTTAATATATAAATAATAATAGTTTTTGTATGTATGGATGTTGTTGTTTTTGTTTTAACTTTAATTATTAATTTAATTTGTGTTTTTTGATAGCTTCACTTGAGTACCGGCAGGATCGCCATGTAATATAACGGTTTTATTTTGTTTTATGAACAGCCGCTAGGAATTCTAAACGTCCTCTTCACATTATTCCCTCTATCAAGAGGGAACTCAATAAATCTATGGTCAAAGAAGGAGTGTTCCTCGGATACTCTCCAGTCTCTGATATATTCATAAATATTTTTCGAGGCAAGGGTTACATCCAATACCTCTTTTCTGTTCTAGTAACAAAAGTGGGCGTGTTGCCCACATTACATATCACAAGATTGTTAGAGATAATAAATTCAAAGAATGACCCCCTTCATTTACGTCAGTGCTTCCCCATATATTATGATGAGAGTTGGCACCGCTACCTATTAGTAGGCAAAACTTTGCTCTGTTTGCCTCAGTCACCAATCTTCTCACCGGATCCGGTGGTGGGTGACCGGCTAGGTCATGTGCTCGAAGAGATTCAGTACTGCCTACCGTCGATCTCCGTTGTCACCGTTTTAAGATCTTCATTACTAAAAGAGGGAATCAAATATGCCATTAAGCTATTTTTAATAAGTATACAGGATCTGGGCCTACCTACGTATTTTGCATGAACCAGCCTGTAGTTTTTGTGCCCTAATCCACAAACCGTGTTGGCAATAGGCCTTGGTTCTTGGATTAGGGCTATGTCTTCTCCCCATCATCCTCTTGATCAGCCTCATCTAGGAGTTCCGACTCCCTTAACAGCATCCCAAAGACAGAAGCCATATCCGATCCAGTGGAAGATAATGAACTAGCTCGGGTATGGCCCTGTATTCTTCTCTTGTGTCTTCGTCTATGTCGCAAATGTGTTCGTCCAGTGACGTTTTCCCCGATGGGGCATTGTCTCCGGACTCCAGGAGGCAGCTGTCTTTTTCTTTTCGGAATTGAGTGATATGTATCAAAACTTATTAGACCGCAAACATAGTTTGATTCAAGCACAAGGGGTGGAAAATAGTTGGCAACTAGTTTTGATGTATTTCCGTTCAGAGTTAATGTAATGGGCATCTTAACGTATGTCTTGCGAATGAAATTAATAATTTTCAAATATTAAAGAGTTTTTATAATGACGTTGATGACGATGATGATGTATTATTTGAATTTATCCAAGAATTGTGATCTGATGAAAACCCCAACCATTTAACACACAACATATTTCATTGCCACCTTAATACTTTCTCACCCGCACTTTATTAGGGCATTATATTATAAACATTTGTTTTATGAATTAATACTTTGTCAGCATAAACACTGACACATATTGTGCATTAATGCTTTATATTAGTCGTCAGCGTAAACTCACAGTTTACTGACACTTATTTTATTTTTTTTTTGTATTGATACTTTTTATTGTTTATTGATAATTAAGCAAAATGCTGATTTAGAGTTAATTTAGTATATAAGCAGTGCTTTTCTTTTATAAAATTCAGAATTAATGAAGAAGCCAAAACCAACCAACCAAATAAAATAAATAAATAAAAACTCCTGTATTTTAATTCTCAATCTCAAAAGGGCATTTTAATGCTTGTCGAATAGCGGCTGCAGAGCTAAGACAATACTGAAAAACTTATAATCATTTTTTTTATAAGAAAACATATATTACAATATTTGGGTATATTTCGTTTTCAAAAGCTCATATTCATAAAATCCACCTTTAATTTCACCACCACGATAATTTTCTAAAATGTAAGTATTAGGATTTGTATTCCTTGTATTTTTGATTTTGAAGACTTCTGTATTCCAATTTGGTGAATATCCTTTTTCAAATATATACGAACATGATCACCAACTTTAAACTTAGGTCTCCTAAAAACCTTTAAGTTATTATAGACGGTATCCAAAAGAGTTTATTCGTTGGAAGAGTTTACTTCATTTGGTGTCATTTTAATTGTTCTATGAAGTGTATTATTATATTTGTCTGTCAGTTCTTGATATATGTTTATTCATTTGAAAGTTCCTTAAAGGCTAAACTCTTTCCACGTCATTCAATTGAATTTTCTATTAAATCGTTCAACTATTGATGCTTCGAAAGAACTATATGTTGAATAGTGATTAATTTTATGAGATTGCGTTAAATGCTGAAATTGATTATTAAAGAACTCTCTATCATCATCAGTTTGCAGGTTTTTCGGTTTACGCTTTGATGTATCGAATACACTTTTCATAGCAACCGTTACGTTTTGTGCGCTTTTATTTTTTTTCAAATCCATATTATTGGTGTATGCGTGCGTGTTTTTATAGCTTTATGAGCTAAAGGCTGGGAATCTTCAAAAGACATTGGTAGTCCGGCCTACCAATTTGCACGATTCGCCGCAAAACTTACTCTCGGCTTGCTGAGCACCTGCGTACTAAACCCAACCTCGTTCGTAACACTTCCAACCATTTGCTCCCCCCCGGGACAACAATCAAGTATTACTTCGGGGGTGGATATTCAACGAGTGCTGCCTTCCAATTCTGCTGACCTTTCTCCCTCAGCCAATATTTGCTGCATCAATACTCTCCTTGCGAAAACACATACTGCGTTCCATTTGTCATATGAGGTTAACATTAGGTTAACTACATTATCGGGCGTTACCTGGTATCCTATTGTCCACTCCAGGCAATTTCGTTGATCATCGTATCGCGGGCAGATAAAGAAAACATGCTCCGCCGTCTCCTTCTCATTACGGCATTCAAGGCATGCTTCATCTACGTCGTGACCATTCTTAGTCTATAACATCCATGGCCCGTTAACAACTGTGTCAGTTGGAAGTTCACCTGGTCGTGACTCCTTTTGGTCTATTCGCTTATACTCTGTATGAGTCTGTAGGTCCATCTTCCCTTGATGGAATTGGACCAGTCTTGCTGCCATCTATCCATGGCATCGTCAACCAATGGGACGGGGTTCGAAAGATCTGTTCCCCTCCTTGGATCATGTTTTCTCTTCTCTACGTCCACTACTAATTTCAGGGGTATCATTCCCGCAATCACCAATGCTGTATCAGTAGACACCTTGCGAAGGCAGAAATTAACCTCAGAGATGACCTCCAGTAGGCCGCTTCTATTCCTGCTCTATAGGTCCTCCTATCCATATCTTCGACCCATATAGGAGCTGCATATATGGCGATCGATGTCACTATCTTCATCAGTAACCGTCTCTTCTCCTGTTTTGGGCCCCCTAGGTTAGGCATTATTCGGTCAAGTGCACATGTCGTCGCCGCACAGCTTCTGACCGTGCCAACCGCAGTGTTACACGTTTTTACCGATTCATCTAAATGTTTTCCTCTTATCACCAGGGCAATATCGTCCGTAAATCCAATGATCTGTGTACCCCTGGGGAGTTTAAGCCGCGGTACACCATCATACATGACGTCCCATGGAACCCTGCGAGTCCCCCGCCGTCACCGCGTACGACCTTCTATCATCATTTATGTCATATATGAGCACTCTATCCCTAAAATAGTCCTTAATGTGTTCCATTAAGTAGTTCGGTACGCCCTTTTCATCCAGGGCAGCTAACCTGACATCCCAATCCGCAGAGTTGAATGCATTCTTGACGTCCAAGGTGATTATAGCGCAATACTTCTTATCGCCCTCTAGCTAACGCTCACCGCTGATGGCGCCCTTTGTCATTGTCATTACCGTCTTTATTGCATCCAAGGTGGAACGTGCTTTCCGGAAACCAAATTGGCGATCCGGCTAGCCTTCTTCCCCTACAGATTATCCTCTCCAAAAGTTTCCCGGCAGTGTCGATCATACAGAGCGGGCGGTATCCCGAAACATCCTGTGCATTGTAACCCTTCGGAATGAGAACCAGCCTCTGCCTTTTCCATATCCTAGGGAACGTCCTCTCATGAATACAAGCATTAAAAACTTGTCTAAACAGCTCAGTATTAATTTTAATAGCCGCTTTGAGATGTTTGGGATCCCGTCAATCCGCGGTGCTTTATTAACTTTCATCTTCTTACAGGCTACCTCAAATTCCTGCCTGCTGACTTCAGTGATTTCCTCCGGAGACCGCAAGTCTCGCACGGAATACGTAATTTCAGACTTCTGCAGAAAAAGGTTCCTGACGATTGATTGCAGATCAAGTGCACACGTTGTTGCCGGCGGTCTGAAGCAGTTCAGCTTTCTCAACACCACCTTGTAACCAGTTCCCCAGGGATTCTGATCCACATCGGCGCACATTTCCCTGTAGCATCTTCTCTTGCCGTGCGCAATGGCCCCATTAAGGCTGGCCCTGCACCTTTTATACCTTTCCCATAGTTCTGCAAAACCATCACGACTTCTGGCCTTTTGGAATCGCCGCCGTGAGCGGCTACATTTCCACCTTAGATCTGATATATCCGCGTTCCACCAGTAGACATGTTTTCTCCCAGGTTGATGACCCTTCCCTGCCATAGATGCGCTGCAAGCCTCCGTTATGGAGCGCATAAGTTCCGTCGCCTTGCCATTTGCACTCCCGAATAACCGAATGTCCTCCAATGCGAGAACAAAGGTTTCCCTGTCAAAGGTGGAGTTCTTCCAAAGAGGAACGTTGTGTTCCGTAGAGCGTTCCGGATCTTGAAAATGATATCCTGGTGATCACTATGTGTGTAGATATCAGACACCATCCAGTTAGATGAGGTCGCCAGTGAGTAGCTGACGAATGTCGGGTCATACTTAGAGCAGCGTCCGAGGACAGTATTCTCCTTGTCGTCCCCACGGAGAGTGCCTCTGACCATATTGGGCAAGCATATAACATTATCGACGTTACAACCAACTCGATATTATCCTCCTCTTGAATGGACCTGGTGTGTTAAATAAAAATATATAGGCGCAAAGCAATAATTGAGTGGTCTGTACTTTGTTGCTTGTTTCTATTTGTTTTCATTTGAAATGCAAAATGAAACCTTTTGCTTCAAGTGTTAACCGAGTGACCGATTTGTGACCCTTTGTTTTTCTTCTTGGTACAAGATTGGATTGGAGTATGTTTACATTATTTTGTATAAGTGCATTGTGTGCATTTTATTGTGGGTAACACTTACTGTTGTTGTTACTCTACATTATGCACACACTACACCCCCACCCTATCAGCAAAATCCTACAATTTATATTTTACATATTGTTGGATTTTATTTCCACTTTAATGTGCGGCCTCGTTAAACGAACTTATTTGTAAATTTTCCTTTGTAATTTAATACTCAGATAAGTGTGCTGTCTGTTATAATGTATTTTGTTTTATAAAAAAAATATTTGTTTGTAATAACTAAAAAAATTAATTAAAAGTACAATATTACAATATTTCTTTTGTTTTAATTGTTTTTCTTACATATTTTTTTGTATTATATATATGTGTAGTTTTATTATTCTTTATAATATTTTTTTAACAAATTTTTATGAAAAGTTTTGTCCTATTATTAATATCTATAGTAATATTTAAATCATTAATGTCAATTATTTTGTATGGACCATGGTATGGTGAATCATTTTTCCTTTTATTTCCTGCTTTTACTAAAACTAAATCTCCTATATTTAGATTTATTTTATTTATTCTATTATTAGATTCAATTTTCCTTTTTCATTTTTGCTGTCTCTATTAGTTTTCTAGCATTTTCTAGTGAAATTTTTAGTCTAATTTTCAACTCATTTGCGTAATTATCTAGGTTATAAACCTTTTCCTCATTCATAATTTCTTCTATAATGGTTAAAAAAGGGTTGCCAATGAGATTATAATGCTGCATTTCGCTGCAGCAGTTTTAATTCATCTAAGCACTGGTTAAAGTGCTCAGTCAGAATATTGAGAAAGAATAATGTTTTGTTTTACAATACAAAATTAATTCTGATTTATTCAAAAGTATTCTGTGGGAGGGAGGGATGCATGCAAACAAGGTAAAGCTTCTGATTGTGGTCAACGTGGCGACCACCAGGACGATCCTTGTCTTGCTGTATTCAAGTTGACATGCAGCCTCCTCGTGGCCCCTCCTGGATGGCATTCTAGCACCCGCTAGATGTTAACTAATGCGTGCAGCGAATGTCTAATCCCCTGGACGTTAAATTTGGGTTGTGCGTAGGGCTTGGAACCCACCACGTAAAAACAAATATCCAATGAAAACCAAGACAGAATCCTATGAAAAGATCCCCTCAAAAGTTGACGACCACGGCAAACGTATAAAGGACTATGATTTACGTATTGGCACATGGAACGTCCGCACCCTTTACAGGGTAGGCGCTTCCGCCCAGCTGGCGGATGCCCTCATTAAATGTAGGACTGACATCACTGCCATTCAGGAAATGCGATGGACAGGACAAGGATGCAAAAGGCTTGCATCTTGCGATGTATACTACAGCTGCCATGAAAACAAGCACGAATTTGGATGCGGATTTGTGGTTAATAAGAGACTTCGTCACCTTGTCTCTGGGTTCACACCTGTGAACGAACGAATAGCCACAATCCGCATCAAGGCAAAATTTTACAACATCAGCCTAATATGTGCTCACGCCCCGACGGAAGAAAAGGACGATGTGGTTAAGGATGCCTTTTATGCTAAACTCGAGGACGTATACATTAAGTGCCCGGCCCATCGTCCTCGGGGATTTTAATGCAAAGGTCGGGCGGGAAGGTATCTTTGGCCCCACTGTCGGACAGTTCAGGTATGAGGCTGATCGATTTCACCGCTGCGCGTAACATGGTAGTATGTAGCACTAAGTTTCAACATCTCGACATTCACAAGGCCACATAGATGTCCCCTGATCGCTCAACATCTAACCAGATCGATCATATTGTGATAGACGGAAGGCACGTATCCAGTGTACTAGATGTGCGCACATTCAGAGGTCCAAACATCGACTCGGACCACTACCTTGTCGCAGCCAAGTTTCGATTGCGCATTAGCGCTTCGAGGTCTGAGCACTCTAGTGCATTGCGAAAGCTGGACGTTAAGAAGCTGCGATCACAAAGGACAGCTGAGGCGTTCTCCGCTCAACTCTCGGATAAGCTCCGTCGTTCCCCATCTAATATCAACGACATTGGCGGACTGTGGGCCAACATCTCCCACTCCTTGCGCATTACTGCGGAAACAGTCCTTGGTTTCGAACGCCCACCCCAACGAAATCAATGGTACGATGAGGAGTGTCGCGAGGCAACTGCAGTGAAAAACGCCGCATACAAGAAAACGTTGCAGTCAGCCGCTACGCGAGCCATTGTCGAGAACTATAGAGATAAGAGAAGGGATGAGAGACGCCTTTTCAGACGCAAGAAGAGGGAGCAGGAAAGACGTGAGCGTGAGGAAGTCGAGATGTATAGATGTAGGAATGACGCTCGAAAATTCTATCAAAAGGTTAAGCCTCTAACCGAGGGTTATAAACCCGGAGCGTCTTCCTGCAAGGACGAAAATGGAAACTTAGTAACAGATCCGCAGGGAGTACTGAGGTTATGGAGGAAATACTTCTCTACTCTGCTACAAGGCGATGACGACACCAATACCGCCTTTAGAGATGATGTTCCGAACCCGATCGATGATGACGGCGTGGAGTTTCCGCCGCCTAGCCATGAAGAGGTCAAAGTCGCGATTACGCGCCTTAAAAACAATAAAGCGGTAGGTCCTGATGGCCTCCCCGCTGAATTGTTTAAGACCGGAGTTGGTAGGGCGCATGCACCAGCTTATTTACAAAATATGGCTAGAGGAAACTTGGTAACAGATCCGTAAGGGGTGCTGAGGTTGTGGAGGAAACACTTCTCTACTCTGCTACAAGGCGATAACGACACCAATTCCGCATTTAGAGATGATGTTCCGAACCCGATCGAGGAGGACGGCGTGGAGATTCCGCCACCTAGCCAAGAAGAGGTCAAAAAGGTATGCGGCTTAAAAACAATACAGCGGCAGGTCCTGATGGCCTCTCCGCTGAATTGTTTAAGACCGGATGTAATGAGTTGGTAGGGCGCATGCACCAGCTTATTTACAAAATATGGCTAGAGGAAAGTATGCCCAACTATTGGAACCTCAGTGTCCTCTGTCCTGTCCTGAAAAAGGGAGACCCTACTATATGCGCCAACTGTAGGGGTATAAGCCTTCTCCCTATCGCATATAAGGTTCTTACAGGCGTATTGTGTGAACGACTGCAGCCACTCGTCAAAACACTGATTGGACCTTATCAGTGCGGCTTCAGACCTGGCAAGTCCACCATCGACCAGATCTTCACACTACGCCAAATCCTGGAAAAGACCCACGAAAAACAAGTCGACACACACCATCTTTTTGTCGACTATAAGGCTGCCTTCGATAGCCCCATAAGGAATCGTGTTTTTGCCGCAATGTCTGAGCTCGGTATACGTGCGAAGCTGATAAGGCTATGCAGAATGACGTTGAGCAATTCCTGTAGCTCCGTCAAGGTAGGAATGGACCTCTCCAAGCCTTTTGATACCGTGTGAGGTTTCAGACAAGGCGACCCCTTATCATGCGACCTCTTCAACTTCGTCATGGAGAGTGTTTTGCGAAAGGCAGCAGTGCATCGCAGTGGCACTATTTTTCAAAAAAGTGTCCAGTTGCTTGCGTACGCTGACGACATTGACATCATAGGGCGTACGAAGCGAGATCTTACTGCTGCCTTTAGTGCTATTGAACGCGAGTCTACCAAGATGGGTTTGGCAGTAAATGAGGGCAAAACAAAGTATATGTTGTCTACGAGTCGAGACGCGCGGCGTATTGATTCTCAGATTACGGCCGATAACTATACTTTTGATACGGTCAAGGAATTCATCTATCTTGGCTCCGCCGTTACCACCAGAAATGATGTCAGTCTGGAGATCAAGCGCAGGATCACTCTTGCCAACAGGTGCTACTATGGTCTCAATAGGCAATTGAGTAGCAGAGACCTCTCTCGTACGACAAAACTAACACTCTACAAGACACTCATCCTACCCGTGCTTCTTTATGGCGCAGAGGCATGGACCCTATTAAGTACAGATGCAGCGGCCTTGAGAGTGTTCGAGAGAAAAGTACTGCGCAAGATCTTCGGTCCAGTGCGAGTTGGCGATGATTTCCGTATCCGATACAATGGTGAGCTGTATGAGCTCTTCAACGACATAGACGTTGTACAGCGTATTAATATCCAGCGGCAGCGCTGGCTCGGCCATGTCGTTCGAATGGAGGAGGATGCGCCGGCGAGACGGGTATTTGATGCGGAAATCTGCGGAAGTCGGCGAAGAGGACGACCTTGCATCCGTTGGAAGGACCAAATCGAGGAAGCCCTGTCATCGATTGTTGTGACCAACTGGCGTAGGCACGCACGAAGCAGAGGCGCCTGGAAGGATGTGTTGCGGCAGGCCGAAATCCGATAAACGGGTTGTTATGGCCAATTAAGTAAGTAAGTAAGTAAGTAAGTATTTATACAATTTTCTTTCTTTATAAAATCAATGGCTGCTTTCCAAAATGTTAGTTGCTTTGTGTTTGAACAAAGTATCGTATTTCATAATGCCGCTGTACAAAATATATACAATGTACTATATTTCAAAACGTCGTCAATGTGAATTTTTAACGCAGTCAAAAAGCAATCAGGCATCGGATTTATAGTTGATGCATTGTTTGGTTAATTTGCATATCTACATAGTTCATATACAGTAGTAGAACTGCATACAAACTTTGTATGGATACATTTTGGAAGGCAGCCAATTTGTTTATACATATAGTTGCTTAGTATTACAAAAATTAGTATTTCTTTTCTTATAATTCACAAAACAAATTATTTACAAATTTCTTTTATTAGTTCATATCCGTTTAGTGTTCTAAATAAATTATTGTGTCAAGTGTGGTGTTACATTTGTGTAATCTACTTTTTGTTGCTATTCTCGTGATTGCTTGGGGTTTTAAATTACATTAAAAATTATTTAATTTTATTATTGTTATTATATTAATGCGTATAGTGCACTTCATTATTATAAGTACACTACAC
The DNA here is from genome assembly GCA_936449025.2 of Sarcophaga subvicina. NCBI lineage: Eukaryota > Metazoa > Arthropoda > Insecta > Diptera > Sarcophagidae > Sarcophaga > Sarcophaga subvicina. The sequence goes on along the minus strand of OW388085.2, from coordinate 15,355,296 downwards.
CACCGTCCTCAAAATTTAATTTATGTTTGAAAATAAGTAAATTAAATCTAAATAGCAAATATTAAATTATATTAATGTTTAAGTAAATTGAGTCTAAATATTAAATGTTATTATTAACTTAACGTTTACACATGTTTTTCTTATATAACTTAAGTATATTATTGTGAAAAAGTTTTTCCACAGAATTTATGTCTAGTAAAGAATTTACTCCTAGTCTTTTAACTATTTTATATGGTCCCTTATATGGGCTTTAATTCTTTTTCCAAGATTCTAATTTCACTAATACTAAATCTGCAACTTGAAAATTACTTTTCTATATGTTTTTGTCATAAACCTCTTTTGATTTATGTTTAGCTATATTTATCAATTTTTGTAGCATTCTCTAATGATTTCCCTAGTCTTATTTTTATTTCATTAGCGTATATATCATAACTTATACAGTTATTTTGTATTTTGTATTTTGTCTGTTGGTAATGTTGCTAATTTACCATAAATAAACTCATAAGGTGAATAGTATAGGTGTATAGTATGGTATCCATTTGTCCCATTCATTGCAAGTAATTCCTTTTCAATTACTGGCTTGTTCAAATCATGTTTTCCTAATGTTTTGCTCGCATATGAAATTGGAAAATCTTCTCCCATTTTCCCTTGAGAGAAGACAGACAGCTCCCAATGCATATTGTGATGCGTCAGTAGTCAGTATAAATGGTTGTTCAAAATCTGGGTATTTTAATATTGGTGCACTAATCAATTTTTTCTTCAATAAGTCAAAAGTCTGTTGACAATCATCAGTCCATTCGACCTCATTTCCATTTTTGGTTTGGTCGTTAAGACATTTTGTTATTTCGGCAAAATTCCTTATAAAACGTCTGTAATAATTACAAAACGCCACAAATCTTTTTACCTCATCTTTGTCTTTTGGAATTGGATATTGTTCAATTACTCTAGGTTTTGAAGGATCTGTCCGTATACCATCTTTCGTTATTTGGTGTCCCAAATAAATCACCTCTGATTTAAGGAATACACATTTTGACGCATTCAATTTTAAGTTATATTTTGATAAACGTACTTTTACCAAATTTTCGTTGTGGTGTTTTAAGCTACATCCAAATACAATAATGTCGTCAACGTATAAAAAGGCTTTGGAATCTAAGCCACTAAGTGCTATTGTTAACATCCTTTGGAAACTATTGGAAGAAATTTTCAAACCCAATGGTAATCGTTTGAGTTGGTAGTGTCCATTACTAGTTGAAAATGTAGTTAATTGTCTTAAATCGTTGTCTAAATCTATTTGATGGAATGAGCTGGTCATGTCTAGAGTTGAAAAATACTTTGCTTTTACAAGACGATCTAAAACATCCTCTAGTCTTGTCAATGGAAATTTATCATCTATCTATCTTTTGTTAAGTTGCCGAAAATCTTCAACTAATCTCCATTTCTTTTTCCGTTTTCACTCTTTTTTGGTAAAACTAAAAATGGTGAATTGTATGCACTATTTGATGGTTCAATGATGTCCTCATTTAATAACTGTTGTAATTGGTTATTAATCTCGTCATGTTGTGTATGTGGTAATCTATAACTTTTTATGTATACTGGGGCCGAATTACCGCATTCGTGATCGAACAGACTTTCGTATCGAGTATTATTTAGTGAAGAATCGAATGGATATATTACCGCATTCGATAGCTCACGTATCGAAATTACAATAAAATGTACAAGATTTTTTTAGTATGTAATAGAATAGACACATATGATTTATTAAAAACATATGTTAATACATTAAAAAGCACTCATCGAAGAAGAATAAGAAGAAAAGTAAACAAAATTTTCGCCGGTATATTAAATATGTATGCATATTTGTTAAAAAACAATGTCATTTGATATTTTATTTTCTTTATTATCGTCCGACTCAGAGGATGATTCTAATACTATACGTATTAGAAAACAAATCTGAGACAAAAATGACCCACTATCATTGCCGGCTCCTGCGTGAGTGAATTTCATTTTTAAATTTTATTTTAATTAAATTTTTATTTTTTACAGATTTATTAAGCGCTTTCGGCTTTCAAAAGAAGCCTTCAATTTTATTCTTAGCGAATTATATTTTAAAGGGTATATGTCTACCGCAATACCACAAAAATTGCAGTTGGCCGTAACTCTTTCGCTTCTAGCCAGTGCGAGATATCAACATACAATAGGGAATGATTACCTGATGGCAATGAGTCAAAGCGCTGTTTACAAAACGATAATCAGGGTGCTAAGGTACTAAAAAAAATCAAATTATAAAAACTTAAATTTTTTGGTTTTTTTATGCACGCTTAAGTAAAAATATTTCTTTTCGATATCTGTAGTGTTTATCGTATGCATTCATCTCAAATTTCGATACAACCTATTCGATATCGAATGCGGTAATCTAAAGCAGAAAGATTACGAATAATTCTACTCGATCACGAATGCGGTAATTCGGCCCTGGTGTATTGTCTGAAACTCTTAATTTCTGTGTATAAAAATTATTAGCAGTTAATTTTTCTCCTTCCAGATGGAAAATATCCTGATAGTCTTTAAAAATCCGTATTAATTCTGTTTTTGCTTTATTGTCACCAATGTCAATCTTCAGAATGTCAAGTAATCTTCAAAATCTGTCTTAATCGAAAACTGTTTATCTGGTATATGTGTCTTTTGCAACATAGTGTAATTTCGTAAGGGTTCTATTTCAAAGTTATTATTTTCTAAAATAACGTCGCTATCTGTTGTATTTAATATTTTGATTTCCTTTTGCTGGTACTATTGTATTGCCAATAAATACACCTGATTGAATTTCCTTATTAAGAATAATGCTACCTTCACCTATATCCAAATTTATAGGATGAATACATTCTGATCGTTTTTCTACCTTTATGCAGTAATTCCTGTTTATCCATGATTTCATAGGCAGGGTAATTTCTTCACTCCCTAAAGTAAGTGACAACGTAAACGTTTCATAATCAATTTTACATAAGAATTTTGAAAAGAAATCTCTTCCCAATATTCCGTCCGTTGGTATGGGAAATTCCTTGTCAACGATATGAAATTTGAGTTTTTCTTTTATATTATTTATGCTGAAGTTCAACTCTGATTTTCCCATCAACTTAATTCTTTCCGTCGTGATCCCTGTAAAACTAATTGATCTTTCTTTATCAATATGTATAGAGTCTTCATTTAATTTATCGATCTTACACAAAGACATTTCTGCTCCTGTGTCTATTAAAAATGTAAGTGTTAAATCTTTACCTAAAACTAAGTTTATGAAATTTGTCATGTTATTTGATATTTGGAAAATATTATCTATTCTTATTATTTGACCTCCGGATAGTGGGTTTGCACAGTTCCTTGACCCACGTCCGGATCCTGATAGTTTTCCTGTACACAATGTAGATTTTGTCGGTTATTTTGAAAATTGCTTTCCTATTTTTGTAGTTAGTGTTGCTATGACTATCACCGTTATTATTATTATTATACCTGTTTGTTCTGTTACTGTGATTATTTTTGTTGTAAGTATTTGATCCATTACATTTTTGTGAAAAATTACTTAAAGTAGCTTGTATTTGTGAGACGGTTTTTCTTCTATCAAACAGAAGGCTTCAGATATGCCCAATGAAGTTCTCACCACACTAGTTAGTTTTGAGTTGTAGACAAAAGTTATTAAAATTGATTTTTGTGTTGTTTCTAGCATATCATTGATTAATTTCACTATTGTATAATCTCACAATATATAACTATCATTATAATTTCCTGTGAATAGTGGAATTATTTTTACAGCGGTTTCTAGATTGAATTGTGCCATACCTACTAAATTCTGGTTTCGATTAGATAGTTTTATTGATGTTAAAGCTTCTTCAAAAAGTGTCTTTGCTTTGTTATAGTATATGTCAAATTTTTCTATATCTTTTTGTATGTCTTTTGTAATGGACTACCATTTCATAAAATTCTTTTTCTAATAAGTTTATTTCTTCTATTTTATTTTTCAATGATATTTCTTGATAACCTCTGGCTCCTGATTTTTTAAAATGTATTAATATTTTTTCTAATTTGGCTATTATTGTGTTCATTGGTATTATTTTTTCATTCTTTTTATTTTGATTTATAAAATATTTTTATTTCTGATTTTAATGTTAGACCTGCACAACGGCCTTTTTCTGAACATACTCCTTAAAGTACTTATTCAACTTAATTACTAAAATTATTATTAATATTATGCAAAATAGTTCCAAAATCCATCTCCTGATTGTTGTTGTTGTTTACGTTGACTGTTTCTTCAATCTTTGGTTGTTTGTTTCCCATTCTTTAAATTTTTAATCTTACCAGCTCTGTCCTTTCGTTCTTTAATTTTAGCTTTCTTCCTCCTCTTCTTTTCTTCTTTGTTATGCTGGTTGGGGTTTGAGGTGTTATTCTCTTATTCCTCCTGTTGTATTGTTTTATAGGTATGGCCTTAGGTCCACAAGATTTTGGTGTGGGTACGTACATAGGATAGCTTGTTAAACCTTCGTATTTTTTGAAAATCTTATTTATATCTTCTTGCGAAGGGACAAGTTCACTTGCCTCAGACATGTAAAATGTAACTTGACTGAATGTGTGAATGCATATAATAATATAATAAAAAAATATAATAAATATATATATATATATATATATATACAATATTTATTATTTACTTATTTGCCCATGTAGGCAAGATCGCCATATAATGGTTTAAAAAAGGGTTGTCAATGAGATTATAATGCTGCATTTGGCTGCAGCAGTTTTAATTCATCTAAGCACTGGTTAAAGTGCTCAGTCGGAATATTGAGAAAGACTAATGTTTTGTTTTACAATTCAAAATTAATTCGGATTTATTCAAAAATATTCTGTGGTATTTATGCAATTTTCTTTTGGTTATAATGCATTTGTTTATACATATAGTTGCTTACTGTTACAAAAATTAGTATTTCTTTTCTTATAATTCTACTTACTTACGTAATTGGCCATAACAACTCGATTAACGGGTTTCGGCCTGCCGCAACACATCCTTCCAGGCGCCTCTGCTTCTTGCGTGCCTACGCTAGTTGGTCACACCAATCGATGACAGGGCTTCCTCGATTTGATCCTTCCAACGGATACAAGGTCGTCCTCTTCGCCGACTTCCGCAGATCACCGCATCAAATACCCGTCTCGCCGGAGCATCCTCCTCCATTCGAACGACATGGCCGAACCAGCGCAGCCGCTGGATATTAATACGCTGCACAACGTCTATGTCGTTGAGGAGCTCATACAGCTCACTATTGGATCGGATGCGGAAATCATCGCCAACTCGTACTGGATCGAAGATCTTATGCAGTACTTTTCTCTCGAATACTCTCAAGGCTGCTGCATCGGTGCTTAATAGTCCATGCCTCTGCGCCATAAAGAAGCACGGGTAGGATGAGCGTCTTGTAGAGTATTAGTTTTGTCGTACGAGAGGTCTCTGCTACTCAATTGCCTATTGAGACCATAGTAGCACCTGTTGGCAAGAGTGATCCTGCGCTTGATCTCCAGACTGGCATCATTTTTGGTGGTAAGATAAATAAATTCCTTGACTGTATCAAAAGTATAGTTATCGGCAGTAATCTGAGAATCAATACGCTGCACGTCTCTACTTGTCGATAACATATACTTCGTTTTGCCCTCATTTACTGCCAAACCCATCTTAGCAGACTCCCGTTCAATAGCATTAAAGGCAGCAGTAACATCTCGCTTGGTACGCCCTATGATGTCAATGTCGTCAGTGTACGCAAGCAACTGTACACTTTTTTGAAAAATAGTGCCATTGCGATGCACTCCCGCCTTTCGCAGAACACTCTCCATGACGAAGTTGAAGAGGTCGCATGATAAGGGGTCGCCTTGTCTGAAACCTCGCACGGTATCAAAAAGGTTCGGAGAGGTCCATTCCTACCTTGACGGAGCTGCAGGAATTGCTCAACAACATTCTGCATAGCCTTATCAGCTTCGCAGATATATTACGGCAAAAACACGATCCCTTATGGGGCTATCGATGGTGTGTGTCGACTTATTTTTCGTGGGTCTTTTCCAGGATTTGGCGTAGTGTGAAAGTCTGGTCGATGGTGGACTTGCCAGGTCTGAAGCCGCACTGATAAGGTCCAATCAGTGTTTTGACGAGTGCCTTCAGTCGTTCACACAATACGCCAGTAAGAATCTTATATGCGATAGGGAGAAGGCTTATATCCCTGTAGTTGGCGCATATCGTGGGGTCTCCCTTTTTCAGGACAGGACAGAGGACACTGAGGTTCCAATAGTTGGGCATACTTTCCTCTAGCCATATTTTGTAAATAAGCTGGTGCATGCGCCCTACCAACTCATTACATCCGGTCTTAAACAATTCAGCGGAGAGGCCATCAGGACCTGCCGCTGTATTGTTTTTAAGCCGCATACCTTTTTGACCTCTTCTTGGCTAGGTGGCGGAATCTCCACGCCGTCCTCCTCGATCGGGTTCGGAACATCATCTCTAAATGCGGAATTGGTGTCGTTATCGCCTTGTAGCAGAGTAGAGAAGTGTTTCCTCCACAACCTCAGCACCCCTTACGGATCTGTTACCAAGTTTCCATTCTCGTCTTTGCAGGAAGACGATCCGGGCTTATAATCCTCGGTTAGACGCTTAACCTTTTGATAGAATTTTCGAGCGTCATTCCTACATCTATGCATCTCGACTTCCTCACACTCACGCCTTTCCTGCTCCCTCTTCTTGCGTCTGAAAAGGCGTCTCTCATCCCTTTTCTTCTCTCTATAGTTATCGACAATGGCTCGCGTAGCGGCTGACTGCAACGTTTTCTTGTAAGCGGCGTTTTTCGCTGCAGTTGCCTCGCGACACTCCTCATCGTACCATTGATTTCGTTGGGGTGTGCGTTCGAAACCAAGGGCTGTTTCCGCAGTAGTGCGCAAGGAGTGGGAGATGTTAGCCCACAGTCTGCCACTGTCGTTGAGATTAGATGGGGAGCGACGGAGTTAACCGAGAGTTGAGCGGAGAATGCCTCAGCTGTCCTTTGTGACCGCAGCTTCTTAACGTCCAGCTTTCGCAATGTACAAGAGCGCGCAGACCTCGAGGCGCTAATGCGCAAACGAAACTTGGCTGCGACAAGGTAGTGGTCCAAGTCGATGTTTGGACCTCTGAATGTGCGCACATCTAGTACACTGGATACGTCTATCACAATATGATCCATCTGGTTGGATATTGATCGATCGGGGGACATCCAAGTGGCCTTGTGGATGTAGAAGTTGTAGAATTTTGCCCTGATGCGGATTGTGGCTATTCTTTCGTTCACAGGCGTGAACCCAGAGACAAGGTGGCGGAGTCTCTTATTGACCACAAATCCAAATTCGTGCTTATCAACCTGGCAGCTGTAATACACATCACAAGATGCCAGCCTTTTGCAGCCTTGTCCTATCCATCGCATTTCCTGTATGGCAGTGATGTCAGTCCTACATTTCATTTCCTCATGAATGTAGGACTGACATCACAGCTGGGCGGAAACGCCTACCCTGTGCAGGGTGCGGACGTTCCATGTGCCTATTCTTAAATCGTTGTCCTTGAAACGTTTGGCGTGGTCCTTAACTTTTGAGGGGATCTTTATGGTTTTCCGTGTTTTGGTTTTCATTGGATATTGTATTTACGTAGTGGGTTCCAAGCCCTACGCACAACCCAAATTTAACGTCCAGGGAATTGGACTTCGCTGCACGCATTAGTTAACATCTAGCGGGTACTAGAATGCCATCCAGGAGGGGCCACGGGGAGGCTGCGCATCAACTTGAATACAGCAAGACAAGGATCGTCCTGGTGGTCGCCAGGCTGACCACAATCAGAAATTTTACCTTTTTGCATGCATTGCATCCCTCCCTATAATTCACATTCTTATAATTCATAAAACAAATTATTTACAAATTTCTTTTATTAGTTCATACCTGTTTTGTGTTCTAAATAAATTATTGTGTCAAGTGTTTTGTTACATTTGTGTGGTCTACTTCTTGTTGCTATTCTCGTGATTGCTTGGGGTTTTAAATTACATTAAAAATTATTTAATTTTATTATTGTTATTATATTAATGCATATAGTGCACTTCATTATTATAAGTACACTACACTTCACCTGGCATAGTTGGTATTTTTCCGAATATTAATTGAAAAGGTGAATATGATGTATCTATGTTGGTGTTATGTTATAAGCAAAAGAATAATTAGAAATCCATTCGTTCCAATTGTCATCATTTACAAAATTTAGGAAATATTCATTTAGAACCCTATGATTTCTTTCTACTGTACCTAGTGTTTCGTGGTGATATGGCGTTGAAAATTTTTGTTCTATTTTTAATAAATTACATATCTCTTTAAGTAGTTGATTGGCAAATTCCGTTCCATTATCAGACTTCAATACTTTAAACAATCCGTACTTTAATACGGCATTTTCAACTAGAATTTTTCCTATTGATTTAGCTTCTTTAGTTCCCATCGGACAAGCTATTACATATTTAGTTAGTTCACATTGTATTGTAAGTCTATATCGAAAATTTTCAGATGGACGCAATGGACCAACTGTATCGATTAATAAGGTTTCAAAACTTTTTGTAGGTTTATCTGTAACACTTAAGGGTTCTCTTGTATGCTTTATTTGCTTATTTCTCTGGCAAAGATCACAGGTTTTTATATACTTCTTTACCATCTTACACATATTTTTCCACATGTATTTTCGTTTCAATTTTATTAATGTTTTTCTTACTCCAAAATGACCTCCACAGGATGTATTATGATATAATTTTATTAATTCCTGTTTCTTATTTTGATCTGTTATTCTTTGAGGATTGTTATACAATAATATTTTGACGTCATTCTTATTTTTATTTATTATTTTTTTTAACTTTTCAATACTTATTTTAAATATTTCGTCACTTTTTTCTAGTGAGAATATACAATTCAATCTGTCTAAAACGGGAAGTAGTTTCTCCAACATATTATCTAAATAATCGGGTTTATTGCTGCATCTGACGCGAGTTTCATTTAGAGCATGATTGTTTTCAATTTTTATTTCTTTGGTCGACTCTTCTCATATAAATTTTAATTTACTTGCAAGTTCTATATCATTCATGGATGTACATTCCCACATCTTGAGTTGATCAGGCCTGTTTAAGATTAAAAAGACGTATTCACATTTAATAATTTTTAAGTATTCAAACTAGAGAACAGGCGTTGCAAACGATTGTGAATGAGATTAAACAGATAGCATATGATTTGCCATAATGCATTATTATCAATTCTTTATTTGACATTCAGGTTTTGATTTCGAATATATGCTCTCTTTATGACTTGCAAATAAAGAAAGACAAGTATTTTTTAGTTAGTTTTAAGAGTGCTCTTGAGTCATTCAGTTGTACCTTTTTTTGAATTTTGTACCCTTTGCATTTTGTAAATAAGAGTTAAAAGAAAGTAAAATTATATTGAACTACAAGTGAAGTAATCAATTGTGTTGTCCTTTATTTCGCTGTTGGATTGAAACATTTTAGTTGGGGTCTCACTTTTCGCAGATCATCTCAACCTAACCTAACATTTTTGGCATCCCTTGGGGGAACAAGTGACGATTATTGAATAATCTAAGTAACCACCATTAAGAAGGTTCCTCGCAATTTTCTATGTCATCTGACATATAGAGGTTAAGCTCAAAGCTTTCTTGTCATGTAAACCAGTTACGACATTTACTGTTCGTCCAGCATATGATTAACACAAAGATTAATCATTACGTCGTGCGTTGATGTTGGTGCGTGTATGTTGGTTAAATCAACATACGAATAAACCGTTTAATTACTTTCACTGCATTACCATCAACTTATTGAATTCTTAATCATTACGTCGTACGTTGTGCGCCGTCTATCTGTTAACTCGATCTGTCATTCACTCTAACAGCTGTTTGGTATAACCATAGAAATATATATAGAAATACATTTATAAATTTATTTACTTTACAAATATGGGGTTTGAAGAAAAATTAACCACATATCGCACCGCAATCCAAAACTTTCGTGCCAACACAAAGAAGACAGCAAAAGCTAAACAAACCACGGGATTTCTTCAAGTGCGTATAAAGGTTCTTAAAGATTATTGGCAAAAATTTTGCTATACAAGGTACCGCCTTGTGGAAGAAGTAAGCGAACAGCAGTCAGAAAAAAAGGTGACCGAAACCGTAGAACTACTGATTAGCGACAATGATTTTGTCGACATCGAGAGTACATACTGTGAAACTCTGTGCGAATTAAATGACTGCTTGCAACAAGTAAATCAAAAGACTACTGACATTCCCAGCGCTAGTGTTAGCACACCACAGCTCACTCCTTTTAACATGGCGACATCAACTCAGCTGCCGGCTATCAAGATACCTTCGTTTGATGGGAACTTTCTTAATTGGTTTCCATTTAAGGACCTCTTTGTACCAGTTGTAAAAAATAATTTGCATATTTCAAATACGCAGAAACTACAATATTTGAAGGATGCTCTCGTTGGCGACGCAGCTCATGTTTTAGATAATATCGCAACTACAGAAATATGAAAATAAGCTAATAATCGTTAACTCATTTCTTACGCAGATTATTAATTTACCCGATGCGGAATTGGCATCAAGTTTACGCCCATTGGGATGATTGGCTCGTGTACTTAGAAGTCAACAAGTTAGACAGCACAACAAAAAAGGCATGGGAACTTTCGATCAAATCAGATGATGATGTACCGAAATATTCAGTACTTAAACAGTTTTTAGACAATCGCATTCGATCGTTAGAGATGCTTCAATTAATGGTGGATAATAAAACCTGCACAAAACAATGTAAAGACGCATCCAGTTAATCAAAATCTGTTGTTAGAAATATGCATACAACCACAAAGTATTACCATCATTGCTCCGGTAAGCATTTATTATCATAATGTAATACTTTTAAGATTTACCATTGTCAAAAAAACGAGATTTAGTTGTTCAACACAAATTATGCTTTAATTGTTTACTGCAAGGGCATTCAAGTCGTTCATGTCCTTCCAAAGGTCGTTATCAAAAATGTCAATCCATGCATCACACATCGCTTCATGAAGAAAAGACCCATATGCAGAACAAAAGTAATTTTGTTGAAGCTCCCGATTCAGTTTCAACGCATAATTTGCATATACCTTTAACAAGTTCAGTACCAAAAAATTTGTTAGGCACAGCAGTTATAGAAGCTCACAGTGAAACAGGTCAACGACTACGTCTTCGAGCATTGGTCGACAGTGGTGCAGAAGCAACATTCATGAACGAATTTGTCAGCTGAGGTTACGACGTATCCCAAATAAAATTTCCATACACGGAGCGAATGGCAACCAATTGGCAACGTCTAAAGGCACTGTATTTTTCAAAATTCAGTCACTAACGTCAAAGTTTTGTATGAATTGTGAAGCTTTCGTTTTACCTCGAGTAGGCAGTATAACGCCAACATTGCCTATATCTGACGATGACTTACGCGAATTTTTAGATTTAAAATTAGCCGATCCTAAGTTCAACAAACCAGGGGCCATCGATATTATTCTCAGTGCATCCGATTATGCTGCCATAATTAAACAGGATATGAAACGCAGTCCAGCAAAGAATTTCATTGTACAAAATACTCATTTAGGTTGGATCATATTTGGTGGCTTAGTAACAACACTGAACGCAAGAAATTGCTGTTTTACACAAGTTGATTTGGCCGACAGTATGCGGAAATTTTGGGAGGTCGAGGAGATTGATTTTAAACACCAATTAAAACCGAATGAAAACCTGTGCGAAGAACTTTTTCCCTTTACGTATGTTAGAAGTACCAGTGGACGTTACATTGTCAATCTTCTTATTAAACCAGGTGCAGATTTAACGAAACTCGCAGACAGTAAACAAAAGGCACTTCTATCATTAAAGCACGTACAACGGCGATTATTACAAGATCCGGTCATGGATAAATTATATACGGATTTTATAGACGAATATCATAAATTGGGCCACATGGAGTTAGTGTCCGAGGATGATACTAAGAACCCAGTTTGCTATCTTCCACATCACGGAGTTTATAAGGAGTCAAGTTCAACCACGAAATTACGTGTTGTGTTTAACGCGTCTAGCCGTGGTTCTGCTGGTGTGTCATTGAATGACTGCGTCCATGTCGGACCAAAATTACAAAATGATGTTATGGTAAATTGGAGGCGTTACCGAGTAGCGTTCACTTGGGACATCGAAGATGTACCGACAGATTTTGGTTAACCGCAAAGATGCAGATTTACATTGTATTGTTTGGCGTACCTCGCCATCTGACGAACCAATTACTTTTCGCTTATTAACTGTTACGTGTGGCATGAACTGTGCGCCATACCTGGCCATAAAAGTATTGCACACTTTGGCCAATGAAGAACAGCAACGTTTTCCAGTTGCTTCTAAAATTTTAAAAACCGAATTTTATGTTGATGATGGTTTATCTGGTGGCGAAAGTTCAGCAGATGCTTTAAATAAACTTAAGGAGTTAAGTGCGTTGCTAAAAACTGCAGGCTTTCATTTACGGAAATTTAGTTCTAATTCAAAGGAATTATTATCAGCGCTGCCAGCTGCGAATCTGACGCAATATGACGCACTAGATCTTTCTTTAAATAATGAGACCAACGCATTGGGGCTATTGTGGCATACACAATCGGATCATATACGTTTAAAAATTAATTTTGATTTCAACAAGTCAGTTCTCACAAAACATCAGATGTTATCTGAATTGTGCAAAATATTTGACCCCCTTGGTTTCTTAGCACCATTTGTAATAAGAGGTAAATATGATTGCAGCAACAATGGTTATCGGGACTCGAATGGAACGATCACTTGCCTCCAGAACTTGCTCAAACTTGATAATGCTTTCGGCAGGAAATACAACAGTTGTCCAACCTGCGCATTCAACGATGGCTCGAACTCAGGGATACTAGCACGATTGAGTTTCACACCTTTGCGGATGCTTCTCAGTTCGCATACGCCGCATGCGTCTATATACGGTCAGTGAAAGATAACGTCACTTCAGTGAATTTGGTCATGGCAAAAACAAAAGTGGCTCCAATTAAGAAATTAACAATACCCCGTTTAGAGCTTTGTGCAGCCGTTCACGCAGTAAAACTTTTAGAAAGGGTCAAAAAAGCACTTTCGCTGCACGACTCACCATCAGTATTTTGGGCCGATTCAACAACGGTTCTATGCTGGATTCGGACCCATCTGCTTAAGTTAAAAGAGTTTGTTGCCAACCGCGTGGCATTAATACAAGAATTTTCAACCACTGACGATTGGAAGTATGTGCCAAAACCCGGCCGATTGTGCTTCCAGGAGAATTTCTGTACAACAACTTATAGGTCATCCATAGTGGTGGCATGGGCCGTCATGGTTGATTTTAGCAAAAAATGAGTGGCCTGCATTTACATTTGATACTTTAACAGCAGTTCCAGAGTCTAAGGACATACAGGTGTTAACCACTCAAACTACACCTAATTTGTACACTCTTCTTGAATGGTTTTCAGATCTCAACAAATTGCTGGTCGTTGTCGCATGGTGTTTTCGGTTTTTTAACCACTGTAAAAAGACTTCACCGAAATCGAGTACATTTCGCGACTGGCAGGAAAGATACACCGCACTTAGAAGGCTAGTTAGCCTGGTACAACGTATTGAATTTCACGAAGAGATCCTAGCTCTTCAACAGCAGAAGCTCATCAGTAGACGCAGCAAACTTTTTAAACTAAATCCGACACTGGATGCCGATAATATTTTGCGGATCGGCAGTCGATTAACAAATGCAAACATACCGTTTAATGAAAGATGTCCAATGATTTTACCTAAAAACAATCCGCTAACGACTTTGTTAATAATTAATGCTCATCGACGTGTTATGCATGGAGGAACACAAGCTACACTCGCAATCATTCGACGCCAATTTTGGGTGCTTGATGGAAGTACCAGCGTAAAAAGAGTCATCAAAAATTTCATGCCGTGCTTTCGACAAAACTGCAACCCAGTTCAGCAAATTATGGGTGAGCTACCGTGTGAAAGATTTAATATTACCTTGCCGTTTCTACATGTAGGTGTAGACTACGCGGGTCCCTTTTTGATTCGTACCACAAGAGGTTGGGGACATAAAAATTACAAGGGTTACGTAGCACTTTTTATTTGTCTGGCGACACGCGCTATTAATTTGGAGTTGGTCAGCGACATGACTACTGAATCGTTCATAGCAGTCCTGAAACGGTTTACAGCAGTAAGAGGACATTGCTCCGATTTGTATAGTGATCAAGGTACTACGTTTGTTGGTGCAGACGTGTTGTTACAAACAGAACATAAACTTTTTCTTGAGCAGATTAAGACTGATGCCACATATTCTTCGCATAATGAAATTCAAGGGCATTTCATTCCGCCTGGTGCTCCAAACTTTGGTGGCCTATGGGAGGCAGGCGTTAAAAGTATGAAGGTCTTATTAAAGCGCTCTGTCAACACTGCCACACTTACCTTTGAGGAATTTTATACTGTATTGAAATAAGTGGAAGGGTGTTTAAATTCACGGCCCATAGCCCCACTTTCTGATGATGCGACTGATCTGTCAGCGCTAACGCCGGGGCATTTTTTAACTGGTAGAGTAATCGCAGCCATTGCTGAACCGAATCTATTAGATATTCAAATTGGCGTGACACACCGACGGAAACAAATTTCGCAAATGTACCAAGATTTTTGGAAAAGATGGCCAAGTGAATATTTGCATAACCTTCATGTTCGCACAAAGTGGCAAAGGCAATACAACAATGTCAAAATCGGTCAATTGGTCCTGATAAGAGATGAATGACTGCCTTCCAGACAATGGCTATTAGGACGCATTATGAATACCCATCCAGGTCCCGACGGTGCTGTTCGAGTCGTTACCCTAATAACGCAGATTTCGACATTGCGACGACCAATTTCGAAAATATCATTGTTACCATTCGAAAATGTTGAAACATCCTGTGATGGTGGGCGGCATAAGTGAAAGTATTTGAAGTTTATTGTATTTGATTTAATATGGTAGAAATAACATGAATTGTTGTATTCTGTATTTCCATAAAAATTAATTATTTGAGAGTTAAGGAACAGCTCAGAGCATTTTCTGTTCATGCTTACTTCAGTCGCTTCTCGACGGGATGGGCGGTAATGTTTAAGATTAAAAAGATGTATTCACATTTTATCATTTTTAAGTATTCAAACTAGACAACAGGCGTTGCAAACGATTGTGAATGAGAGTAAACAGATAGCATATGATTTGCCATAATGCATTATCAATTCTTTATTTGACATTCACGTTTTGATTTCGAATATATGCTCTCTTTATGACTTGCAAATAAAGAAAAACAAGTATTTTTTAGTTAATTTTAAGAGTGCTCTTCAGTCATTCAGTTGTACCTTTTTTTGAATTTTGTACCCTTTGAATTTTGTAAATAAGAGTTAAAAGAAAATAAAATTATATTGAACTACAAGTGAAGTAATCAATTGTGTTGTTCTTTATTTCGCTGTTGGATTGAAACATTTTGGTTGGCGTCTCACTTTTCGCAGATCATCTCAACCTAACCTAACAGGCCCAATAGGAGATGTCTTTAACATTTCATCTTTTTCATTTTTATCCATAGTTTCATTCATATTTTCATTTTCTGTTTTATCCTCTTTCCTGTTTTCATTCTTACTTTTATTTTCATTTCGTATCATGTTTCTATTCATTCCTCTTGTTATCACCAGTGATTTCTTTATTGTAGCATCAATTGTTTGAGGTATCATCATTTTTAGTGTATCGAAGTTTAATTCTATTCTAGATAAAGCATCTGCATTTGTGTTATTTCTACCCTTTTTGTATATGATTTCAAAATCATAATCTGATAGTTCCAATCGGATTCTAGTTAATTTTGAACTTGGATTTTTATGCGAAAATAATGCAATAAGTGGTCGATGGTCTGTAACCACAATAAATTTTCTTCCGTATATGTATGGTCGAAAAAATTGTATGTCCCAATGTATAGCAAGTAATTCTTTCTCAATTACGGGTTTATTACTTTCATATTTGTTTAAAGCTCGGCTCGCATAAGATACCTTCACCAATTTCTCCTTGATATAATATATCCTAGTGCACAATTTGATGCATCTGTTGTTAATATGAAAGGTTTTTCAAACTTAGGATATTGTAAGATTGGCGGAGTTATCAATTTCTCTTTAAGTTTTTCAAATGATCTTTGGCATTGTTATGTCCTTTCCTCAATAATTTATTTAAGCAATCTGCAATTTGTGCGAGTATGTTGCCATTCGTATTAATTTTATTATTTGTGGAACCTAATGATTTTATTATTTCTTTGGAGATTCCAGTTGAATTGCAACAATCATCCGATCTTTCCTCGTAACGATTTATCAATTAAAACTGTTAACGATTTATCAACATTAAGTATATCCAATTTCACATAGTTGTTGAGGTTAGATGATATGCTAAAAATTTGTTGAGTGTTTAATATAATCCCTCTGGAGACCTGGTTTGTGAGATCTCCGGATTTTGGAAGTTTCCCTGGACTTTAACTTGATTTATATTGTGATTCTTATTTCTCCAGTTTCCTTTATTATTGTTATTACTATAACCGTTATTTATGTTATTGCTGTTATTATTGTAGTTGCTGTTCCTGTTATTGTTGGTATTATTATGGTTGTTATTCCTATAGTTTGTGCTATTTCGATTGCTGTTTTGACCTCTATTGTTATTCGTGGACAAACATACATTGGCAAAATGGTTTTGTTTTTCACATTTGTGACATGTCACACCTTCTACTGGACATCTATTTCCATGTTTTCTACCGCATTTACTGCATTCTGGAGAATTTTGATACCTTCTTATGTTAAATGTGTTTATCTGAGATGTTGGAGATACAAGTCTAAATTGATTTTCGCTTACCATAGCTTTCTCGGCTGCTTTTACTGCTTCCGGATAAGTTGTAATGCCTAAGGCATGGATAGACTTTGCCAATTGCCTATCTTTTAAGCCTGACACAAACGCAATAAATATTAATCGATAATTTGATTTAATAATGGAATTTCTAAATGCTTCACCGTCCTCTTCCACTTGTAATTCTATCATCTGTGTTGTATAATAATCTAGCTTCTTTACGAAAACCTCTAATCATATCATTATCATCCTTCTGGAAAGTTATATTTAGTTCATTGTAAATACTGTTGTAAGTTCTACTACTCTTGTAAATATCCTTAAGGGTCTTAATCAATTCATCTACGCCAAATGGTACAACTGCTTGTTGGATTCTGGATCTAACATTGGCTTCTAGTCTGTCATTAAATACAAAATCAAAAAAGGTTTTTGTTTTTCAACATGTATAGTTCCATGCGCTAATTTAACCTTCGAAACAAAATCATTCAAAGAGTTTACATTACCAGTAAACTTTGGAATTAATTTTGTCAATGTAGATAATTCCTAAATATCCATGTTTACTACTATTAATCGCTGCCTTTTGTCACATATTTCTTTTCCTTGAATGTTGTTCTAAAATATTTAAAGCCTCTTCTTCTAATTGTCTAAACTTTATTATTAAATTATTTCTTGCTGCTTCCGACAACTCTTGACTTTCCAACTTTTTATTCAGTTTCTTACCTAAAAATTCTATTTCTGTTTTCTTTCCAGCGACCGTTTCTTCTGAATAAGGTCTTCCTACTGATTTCTTTGCATTGGATACAATAGATTGATGTTATTGGGTCCATTTAAAATTATTTCGACTTACAAACTTTTATTATATATGTATATTAAATTACTATATTTTTTATATATATACAGTGGTGGCCACGAATTTAAGACACAACATTTTATTTATACATTTGTGATAATTTTTACATCTTATCAAAAATATTTTAGGTCCATGATATTTTTCTTAAGATTTTAGTAATATTAGGAAGAAAAAGTAATAATATTTTGCTACCTATACTTGGTTGAGAATTTTTATTTACATATTATATAGATCAAGACAAAATGCTAGTCAGGATTTGATATTTCTTGACACAAGTGGTTTACGTTGTGCAATACACCCACGCAAATTTTTCCCATTTATACATCTGCTTATTGCCCTAGACGAAATATCGATACCAAAATCCAATACAATTTTATTTTTTATTTTACTTGAGCTCGTGAAAGGATTATTAGCAGCTACTTTAGGGTGTGGTTTTTCGGGCTCTAGGTTGCTGTTTGACATTTTTGGTGGTACCATGTTACTTGATGTATTCCAGCACGTTGTAAATCTTGCCTATAGAACATTTTAGCAGCTTGGATATCTCCATTATTTTTTTTCCATCAAATTTTAGTTGTTGTATCAGTTTTCGCTCGGCATCGGTATTCCAAGTACCTCTGACCATTTATAATTAAATATTTCTGTGTATTCCAACATAAAATAAAATAAATCATTCGTTGCTCAACGTTTAGCTTAAAAAAACACCAAAAAATCACTTAAAAACCAGATATTTCTGAAATGTCTTATATTCGTGGCCAATTTCAAATAAACGTTTTTACAATAATATGATCAAAAAGCAACATAATGTAAAAAGAAACAAAATAAAATAATGGTACTTTTTCTTAGTATTACAGGGTACATAGAAGAATAAAGAATATCAATTTTGATATTTATATATATATATATATATATTGATTTGCCCACGAACGTTTGGTTCATGGGCAAATTAGCAAACATTTGTACGACAATTCTTTACTGACTAACAGACAGTCTGGTTTCAGACCCAAACACAGCTGCGTTACGGCATTAGTGGATGTTGTAGAGGAGTTGAGGTCAAAAATGGATCAGAACATGGTGTCTATTCTGGTACTTCTAGATCACTCAAAGGCTTTTGATACTGTTGATCATGACATTCTTTGTCACAAGTTGATGGAAACCTTTAAATTTTCAACATCAGCAGTAAAACTTTTACGTACATACCTGTATAAGAGAAGTCAGACAGTGCACTATGGCGATGCAAAATCATTTTGCAGCCTGGTCCGGAGAGGAGTACCACAGGGTTCAATTCTCGGACCACTGCTTTACATAATGTATTCTAATGACCTACCTTCTTGTATAACTCACTGTGGAATTCAAATGTATTTCGATGATGTCCAACTCTACGTTAGCTGTTTTAGAACCGACATCGACAATTGTATATTGAGACTGAACCAGGACCTTGACAGTATATATAAATGGGCCACTGCGAATGGTCTTTGCTTAAACGCTAATAAGTCTAAAGCTATCATAATTGGGAAAATTGGCGTTTTGCCGAACTTACTGCCACCATTAATCGTTGGGGACTCGCCCATAGAATTTGTACAATATGCCAAAAACTTGGGTGTTATTTTTAATTGCCAACTCTACTGGACTGACCATATTAATATGATTTGTGGGAAGACATATGCTATGCTCAGGAATCCTTGCAGGACTCAGTCCTTTACGCCTGTTAATATACGTATGCTCTTGGCGAAGACATACCTGATTCCAACCCTCTTATATGGATGTGAGCTTTTTGCGGGTTTGGACTCTGTCAGCAGGAATAAACTTAACGTGACGTACAATAGCATTGCAAGATATATTTTTGGACGCACTAGATATAGTAGTATATCGTTTTTTGCCTATAAAATCTACGAAATGACACTGGAAAACCTCTTAAAATATCGCATGCTAATTTTCCTACACAAAATTGTTTATTCAGGGGAACCGAATTATCTATTTACTAGACTAAAATTTTCCAGAACTAACAGGGGCTATAGGATAAACGCCGTAAGGTTCCAGAAACAGGTGTCTGAAGGTCACTTTTATGTTAATGCAATTCGTTCATGGAACCAACTTCCGCCAGAAATTCAATTGAAAAGCAATGTAATGCAATTTAAAACTGCAATTTTAACACATTTTCTTGTCTTTAAGAATCAATCCTTAAGGCTAACTTAAATTTAATTAATATAATTTTGCTTTTTTTTTTGTGAAATTTACATACATATATATAACTATTACTTTAATTATAACAATATATAAACAGTACTATTAAATAAGATTAAATGCTTGTTGTACTGAAGTTGATCAATAAATAAAATAAATAAATAAATAAAATAAATAAATAAATATTACATGATTGTAAATATTATCACAACTAAGTCAGTCATATGTCGTGTCTTAAATTCGTGGCCACCACTGTATATATCTTTTTATTAATTTCTTTAACAATCATTTGGTCATTTTATTATTATTTTTTTTTTTTGTTTACTTTCTTTTCTTAATTAAAAAGTCTTTAATTGATAATGATTTACTAAATATGTTTAATCCGTCTAATTTTTCGGATGCAACTTATTATGCAACTCCTTGTAGCCAATATTTAATCATTTTACTAACTACTGTAATTAGTAAAATAGCTATAACCGCTACAAAAATTACTTTCCCTATTATTATCATTACGTTTTTTATGTATTTATTATATTATTATTATTTAGTACGTATTTGCCACGAGCGATGTCTCGCTTACTGCGGATTAAACACAGAATAGAATTAGAATAAAAGAAAAAAAATTTGATATAATATAAAAGAAAATTTAAATTTTGCTGTTTTTCTGCATCCATGCTGCTATTAGTTATTCTGTTTCACCAATCTGGCTCCACACGATGGTGGTGGTGTACTGTTAATGATTCTTAACAGTATTGCCTTCCTTCTTTTCAGCTTCTGGGTGTATCCTCCTCTTCGCTTGTATTTTTTTTTTCAACGGCAGCTCTTGATGTTCTTCCTTTGGTTTTGTCCTCTTTTTATACTCTTCTATTGTGAGGGGTTGAGGACCAACCTTCATATTAGTTATGACCAATTGTGCTTTGGGTGCTGGAGAGCACTTTTATTTTTAAAAGGTGCAAGTTACTCAAGCACTCTTTAAATTCGCAGGATCGCCATGTGTTAAATATAAATATATAGGCGCATTTTCAGAACGAGAATCATATCAATAATGATCTTTTCTTAAGTCTTGTATACTAATTTCACAAATCTAATTTGAGTGACTTTCTAAAAGTGCACTCAATACTTATAATCTAATATTGCTACTTACATATTGCAATCATAGTACGTACCAGGCATTCATAAATTTTAGTAAGGCACTTTATTCAAATTACTTTGAGTGTTTCTCCAAAATATTGAGTGCAAAGCAATAATTCAGTGATCTTTACTTTTTTGCTTATATATATTTGTTTTCATTTGAAATGCAACATGAAACCCTTTTGCTCTACTTCAAGTGTTAACCGAGTGACCGATTTGTGATACTTTGTTTTTCTTCAAATACCCTTGGTACAAAGTATAATTGGAGTATGTTTACATTAATATTTTTATGAGTTACACACACACAAAATTGTATAAGTGCATTGTGTGCATTTTATTGTGGGTAACACTTACTGTTGTTGTTACTCTACATTACGCACACACTACACTGGTCCTCCAATATTTGGCATCATCCTCGCCAGTGCTCCCTGTGTTACAGATGCATTTTCGCCGTTGTATTTCACGTGCTCCTTGAAGTTCAACCTGTCGTCGATAATCACTCTCAGGTATTTTATCGTCCTCTTAGATTCGATCTTAGTACCTCCAACGGTCACTTCCATCTTCTCCACCATCTTCCGGCCACTTATCAAAACGGCCTTCGTTTTATGTGCAGCAAGTGCCAAACCTGCCTCATCAAGTCATGTTCCAACTTTTCGAATCGCTATGTTGGTCTTCTCCTCTATTTCCCTTACCGTCTTAGCTACCGAGACTATAGCAATGTCATCTGCAAAGCCCACAATTGTAGTCCCGTTTGGCAATCGCAGCCGGAGTAACCATCGTACATAATGTTCCATAGTAGTGGCCCAAATACAGGGCCCTGCGGAACACCCGCCGTCACTACGTATTCCTTTTCTCCTTCAGCCGTTAGGTATATTACTTTCCTGTCCTGAAAGTAATTGTTCAAAATCTCATTAAGTATGGCGACGTAGCCATGTTAAAGAGGGCTCTCATAATCCGCCCCCAATTCGCTGAGTTAAACGCGTTCCTAACGTCAAGTGTGCCAACCGCGCAGTATTCCTTGGTGCCAAATCTCCATCTTTTGCCCTCTATTTCTTCTCTTGCAATGTCGACCACCCTCCTTATGGCGTTAACAGTGGACCGTCCTTTCCTAAATCCGTATTGCAGGTCCGGGAGAGCTCCCCCTGCCTCGGCACACGCCAGTAGTCGATTGTATATTATCCTCTCCAGTATTTTTCATGTCAAGTAGATGTTTCCCGACGATGGTTCCCCTGGTTTCATTGTTTCGGAATGAGAACCAATTTCTGCTTTTTCCATCTACGTGGAAAAACACCCTCGACGAAGCACCTGTGGAACACCTTGGCGAACATATCCGGTCTAAGCCGGATAGCCTTACGTGCCCTATTCGGGATTCCATCTGGCCCGGTCTTTTCCTATCTCCTATTCCAGTGCATGCTGCATGTACCTCCTCTCCCGTTACCTCGGGTATGGTATGAGCGGCCTCCGGTCCCTACTTATAAAAGTGCAGGGCTGGCCCCGTGGGAATAATGTACTAATAATCTCCTGTAGCAAAACTGAACAACCTAGTTAAGGCTGTTTCCCGAGCTCCGATTCATCTTGCAAAAGGATTGATGTCAACCTCCTGGCATATCTGCTGAAAGGATAGTTCCTTGCTCCTTTTTATGGCTCTTTTAAGTTGATGCCTTAGATCCTCGTATGCAGCCCGTTCGGCTTCCCATGTCGGTCTTCCTCTCGTTCGCTGGGCCCTTTCTCTCGCCCCAAAGCATGCCGACCGAATTTCGAATCTCGTCATTCCACCAATAGCAGAGGGAAGGTCCCCTACACACAGTCCTCCTAGGCAAAGCAGCATCACATGCAGTGTTGAGCATTTCGTATACGCCGCTCACTATTTCCTCGACCGTGCTGCCAGTCGTATCAAAAGACTGCAACATGAATCTATATGTCTCCTCGTCAATGCGGGAATCCTTCCATTTAGGTCCCGTAAACTTCGGCAATCGGTCTCCTCTCGTGTTGTGCCCAGTAACCGTCATCACAATTATCTACTACCCCATTCGGTCGCCCAAGCGAAAAATTATCCTCCAATAATAACGGGCATGTTCAGGCACACGACTAACGAGTCCGAGAGTTCCATTAGAAATAAAAAAACAATTTTTGTTTTTTCTTTTTCTTTATTATTTTATTTAATTGATATTCAAATCAAGACTAAGACTAAACTTAAAAGTAATTACAATATTTATAAATTTTATTATTATTATACTTAGCTTACGTTTGTTGAAATACGTTCCAGAAAAAATAATAATTATTGCTGACTATGAGAAGTATGCAGTTCATCAAACTTAATAATTTTGCAAACTGTTGATATTGCTTATTAATTAAAATTAAGTTTGTTGAACTATTGCATTGTTGTTAGTGTTGAGTTACTGGAATGAGAGGTTGACGTAACTCCTTCCCCGTTTGGCTGAAAACTCTCCTGAGTTTTTTCAATTATTTTTACTTTATTCAAAATATCACTACTATGCCTAGAGCTAGTAGACTGAATATCAAAGGGAGGCCATTAAAAGTGTAGTTGTATTTTTTATGAAATTTTAATTCTTCAATTTTTTGAATATTTTTGATCTGATTTAATATTATTTCATCAAACGTTAGCTGAGATGTGATATTACTTACATTAAAGTTATTATTAATTAGAAAATGTTATTCAAATTTGTCATCGAAATTACAATACAAATCTCCGTTTATTTCTATTTTACAATCATTGAATGTTATGAGTTTATTCCCGTTCAGATTAAATTGTCTATTGTTACAAGTACTGTTAATTATGGAGTTTACATGATTTTTTAACATTATTAAGTCCGGTTTTATTTCTACAGTTTCTATTTGTTTATTCTTTTTTCTTAGACAATTATTTGTAAAAATGCAAAGGTTAGATTTTTTTAAATTGCTTCTTTTTACTTCGTTAGTAAAATCATACATTGTGTTATTTATTTTTAATATTTCTTTATTTTTAAAAATAAGTTCCTCTTGATTTTCATTTGGTATAGGAATAAAAAATGATCTTTTTATTTTTCGTATATCTTTAGGTATTTGAATAGCAAAATAATTTTATTTTCTTTGTATTGGGCTGCACTTAATTTGGTATTTTGCATTTTATAAAGATCTATATTATAACGAGCTATTTCTTCACTTGTTAGTACATTGTTATTTATAGTGTTTGTTTTTGCTGTTACCAGGTTGTTTTGTCAATATTATCTAGCAAAATTTTAATTTTTAATAATAAATCTAGATATATAAGCTTATTTTCTAGTTCTTCATCATTCTTAGTTATTTGATTCAATTTTGAATTAATCTGTGTTCTGTCACTTTCTATTGCG
This sequence comes from Sarcophaga subvicina, assembly GCA_936449025.2. NCBI lineage: Eukaryota > Metazoa > Arthropoda > Insecta > Diptera > Sarcophagidae > Sarcophaga > Sarcophaga subvicina. The sequence continues at coordinate 15,330,790 of OW388085.2, read as the reverse complement.
TCTTTTAGCTTTGAAACTGTTTCATTGAATATGTAGTTTATTTCAAAATTTTTATTAAGATTTTCTATTACTGCATGGTTATTTTTATTAATTTGTGTAAATGTCGTTCTATTTCTGTCCTGTCAAACTCGTCCATTGTCCCGTATAACCATTTCATTCCGGTACCTACGAAGTTAATTAATCGTCTTGGATTTCTAAGGATGATAGTTTGAAGTTTCGATTTTGCTTTTAATAGTTCCATATTCAAAAAGTGTTTGTCATTCTTATTTAAGATTACTTTTGTATTTTCCTCTAGTTCTTCTATGATATTCTGAATTTCTCTAGGGTCAATGATGTGTAAAATAGTATTGTAACTGTATGTTATGTCCACGTCCTCTAATGCAATTTCTGCGAAACCATTGTTGCTATTGATGTCTTCAACAATTAGAGTGGTGTTGCTCAAAGCGAAAAGCGTTATTATTATTGTCATTAACAGCGTTATATGTACCTGAAAATTTGGTAGTTCTTTTTATATTTGTTGGGTGCATATTTTCTAGTTTCATCTTTACGTATCTAGGTTCTTGTTTGTGCCTAACAGCTTTATAATTTTTTACATAACCTTCCTGATTCGTTTTCTGATATTCTTCCCTGTTAAGGGTTAATTTTGAGATTTTTTTTCTTTTGTGGTTTGTAATAAATTGTAAATTTTATTTCTTTCAATTTTTCCATTTGCTATGTCTATTGATCTTTCCCTGGTTACAGAGTGGATAGATTTGTTGTACCATTCAGTACACTTGTATACACCCAAACCTTTTTTTACACGGTAGATACGTTCCAGTGGATACCGTGTAAAAAAAATAACGCGTAAAAAAAGACAAATATTATGTATGTATGTAAGTGTATAAACAAACTGAAAAGATATACATAGGATTGATGCAGCAGCCTACATATGCCTATACCATATATATACCATATACCTATAGTTCAATAGTACACACAGAGTTTTTATTTTATTAAACGATTTTATCCGTATAAAAAGGAGCGACCAAAAAAAAAAAGGTAAATTTAAAAAAAAAACCGTGTTATTTCAAATTCGCGTAAAAAAACCGTGTAAAAACAGGTTTGGGTGTACTTTTTCCTGGACTGTTAAATTGAATTTTCTATTTCTAGCATTCTAAACCTTTCTCCTAAGGTGTTGTGAAATCTTTCGATGTCTGCGTTTCCTGTATGGGAGTTTGGTTTTGTGAAATGAATTTGTACTTCTTCTTGTCTGAGAAAGGCCTTTACATTTGTCGAATTAAATTCATTATCAGCAACAATTCGTTTTGGTTTTGAGTTGAGAGAAAAATATAAACGAAGTTTTTCTATAAGTGTTATGCTATTTCTGTCTTCTAAATAAATGGTGGTAGCTTGTTTGGAAAATTTATCTATTATGGTTAGAAAACTATGTTTTTTAATAACGTAAGTGTCTATATGTATTATTTCATTCGTATCCGTGGGAGTTTCAGTAATGAAGTATTTTGGTTTATATGGTTTTCTATCATATTTGCCTCTACAACAGATATCACAATTATTTATATATTTTTGAATAAGAGTTTTAAGATTTTTGAAGTATATTTTGTTTTTCAAACCTTTATAATTTTCATTTATTCCAGCATGGCCAGTCTCTTGTTTGTGATACTTTTGAATATACCTGAAAGCTTCTTCTTCATTTCTCATATCTTTAGCATGGTATGAGCATCTATAGAATTTTACGCTTGTATTAAATAATATCTGAAATACCTGAATATATTCCTACTTTTCCTGCTTTTATATATATCTCCTAAAAATGTCCGACATGAAACCACTTTCAGTATCGTCTAGGCTTACAAAAATGTTTCTTTTATTATCAACAATTTTAATTTCCTCCGTTTTACTTTCCGTTAATATTATTTGGGTGTGAAAACGGTTAACAACTGAGTCCAATATGGGAAAATGATAATTTCTTTCTTCCTCTTGGGAGTGAATAATAGCGCCTGTACTTAAGTTGTCTAGATCTGTGTCTCCTGTGTCGTCATCCATTGCGCAAATTTCTCCTGTGTCTGCATTGATTCTGCTAAGGAAGTCGGCCAAAGTGTTTTCTTTGCCCTTGATGTACCCAATGTTGATGTCATATTCGTCAAGTTTAATTAACCAACATTGAAGTCTAGGGTTTATGTCTTTTCCCTTATATTTTGTTTGAACCCATTTTAGTGGTTGGTGATCTGTCATAAGATCAAAGTTCCTTCCACATACAGTGGCTCCATCGCATAATCGGACAAGCATTAGTCTGATATGTATGTGCTTAAAACTTTAAAAGAAAATATTAAATTTATGTTTTTTTTTTTGCTTTTATTTATACTCTACATTACAGACTTTCAGATTAATAAAAAAATAACAACATTTTTCATGATAACGGTAATTTTATAAAGAAAAAGAAAATTAACTCAATTTTTTTCGCTCAACGCATAATCGGACAAAGAAGAGCACCATTGCTAAAAATGACAAATAGAGAACAATTAATACTTTGTGGCATATCCTTTGTTCTCAAGAATGGTATGTAAACGTTTTCGAATTGATTTTACCAAATTGTAGCATACCTCAGGTTCTATGCAGTTCCACGCTTCCCGTAAAGCCATCTGAAGCTGATTCAAAGTTTTAAATTGTTGTTGGTGTACTCTTCTAGCTAATTCTTCCCAAAGATGTTCAATTACGTTGAGATCTGGGCTCTGTGCAGGGGTTTCTATAAGTTTGGGGCAATTATGGATCAACCAAAGCTTTTCTACACCCGAAGTTTGCTTGGGATCATTGTCCTGGTAAAAGGCAAAATCATTCGCAATGCCTAATTTCTCGGCACTTTGCTTTACATTTTCCATCAAAATGTTGAGGTAGCCAAATTTGTCCATTCTACCATCAATAAAATGCAAATTGCCCACCCCAGCACTCGACATGCAGGCCCAAACCATAACAGAGCATCCTCCATGCTTAACAGTAGCTTTTGTATTTTGAAGATTAAATTCTGCATTTGGTTTACGCCACACAAACATCTTGCCATCTGATCCATGCAAATTGAATTTGGTTCAGTGAACAGAACCTTGGAACGATCAAAAACTATCAGCAAAAATGTATTTTAAGATATCTTTACACCAAATTACCTTATTCCAAAAATCTTCTGTTTTAAGCAAATACTCTTTAGCACATTTTATTCTCTTGTTTTTATTCTTAGGCCCAATAAATGGCTTTTTTGGCAACTCTACCATGGTAGTTATATTTGTGCAACGTATTACGAATAGTATTTAAGCAAACATCTTTGCCACTGCTGTTATTTAAAGATATTTTTAGTTCTTAGGCATTGCTTTTTTTTTGCTTTTTACCAGGACAATGATCCCAAGCACACTTTGGGTGTGGCAAAGCTTTGGTTGATCCATAATTGCCCCAAACTTATAGAAACCCCTGCACAGAGCCCAGATCTCAACGTAATTGAACATCTTTGGGAAGAATTAGCTAGAAGAGTATACCAACAACAATTTAAAACTTCGAATCAGCTTATTGCGGCTTTACTGGAAGCGTGGAACTCCATAGAACTTGAGGTATGCTACAATTTGGTAAAATCAATTCCAAAACGTTTACATACCATTCTTGAGAACAAAGGATATGCCACAAAGTATTAATTGTTCTCTATTTGTCATTTTTAGCAATGGTGCTCTTCTTTGTCCGATTATGCGTTGAGCGCAAAAAATTGAGTTAATTTTCTTTTTCTTTATAAAATTATCGTTATCATGAAAAATGTTGTTATTTTTTTATTAATCTGAAAGTCTGTAATGTAGAGTATAAATAAAAGCAAAAAAAACATATATTTAATATTTTTTTTTTACGTTTTAAGCACATACATATCAGACTAATGCTTGTCCGATTATGCGATGGAGCCACTGTATATGGCCTGAAGTAATTTAAGCTCCAAACGATGGCCAACAACTCTTTCTCAGTTGTGGAGTATTTCCTTTCATGTTCGTTTAGAGTTCGGCTGGCATAGCTAATAGGATGATTATCCTGTGTTAGCACTGCTCCAATTGCGAATTCGCTGGCATCGGTTGCTAATTTAAATTTTCTTTTAAAATCTGGATACCTAAGTATGGGTGTGTTGATTAACAATCTTTTAAGTTTGTAGAATGCATCTGTATATTTGGGGTTCATTTTTATTTATTTTCGTATCCTTTTTCAAATATTTTGTCAAACCATGGGCAATTTGGGCATAATCTTTAATGAATTTCCTATAATAGCCAGTTATGCCTAGGAATGATTTTATCTGTTTCTGAGTTTCAGGAATTTTCAGTTTCTGAATAGTTTCAATTTTATTTGGGTTAGGTTTAATCCCTTCAGTAGTAAGGATATGTCCTAGATATTCGGTAGACTTTGCAACAAATTTACACTTATCAACTTGAATCTTAAGATTATGCTTTCTACATACATACATACATAATTGGCCATTACAACCCTTCAGTCAGGATTACGGCCTAGCTTCTCACATCACTCATGTTGTGTGCGTTAATTTTATACGTGAGTGGCGGGACCTACAGTTTAACGTCGACTCCGAACAACAGAATTTTGAGAAACTTTTTCAAGGCAGTATATTTTACTCTCAGAGTTTTTGCCAGAAATCTGCTGAGAGGAAATCGCCGAAGAAATATTTTTTTTTCATATTTCATTTTTGATGTCTGACCTGGGATACGAACCCGGGCTTTACGAATAGTAAGCCAACACACTACCTACTACACCACGGCGACTTATGCTTTCTAAGCGCATTGAAAATTCGTTGTATACTATCTTTATGTTCCTGTACTGTACTGCTAAAAATTAAAATATCGAGATATACTACACATATTTTGTTGATATATTCTCTAAGTACTGAATGCATGAGTCTTTGAAATGTTGCAGGTGCACTTTTTAATCCAAAAGACATCCGCACAAATTCGTAATGTCCTAGTGGTGTAGAAAATTCTGTTTTTCTTCTGTCTTCCTCCTTTATAAGGATCTGGTGAAAGCCTTTGGCTAGATCAAGTGTAGTAAAATACTGTGCTCGACCTAATTTCTCTAACATGGTATCAATATTTGTGATAGGGAATTTATCATTCAGAGCTCTGTAATCAATTACGATTCTGCACTTTTTCTTTCCCGAATTGTCCGATTTTTTGGGTACGATCCATAAAGGAGAATTATATGGAGATACACTTTCCCTAATTATTCCCTGTTCCAAAATTTCTCGCATCTCCCTATTGATTTCTTCTTCTTGTATTTGAGGGTATCTGTATATTTTAGAATATACATGTTTGTTGATAGTTGTTGTGATCTCATGTTGTACTTCATGAGTGTGGGTATATCTCTACTATAAATTATGCTAGATAAGCTTGGGTGAATTCCGTTCAAAAATGTCTTAAGAATGATTGATTCATTAGTAGAAGGTGAAAACTCTTGAGGTTTATTCATATCGAATTCATATTTATTATTTAACTTATCTAATATATTTCTGAGATTCTTAAAATATTCACTTACATTATTGTTTTTCATGTTAATAGCCTGGTGGTAGAGACTGTGGTAGCTTTCCTTAACTCCAAAATTCTTGACAAGTTCCTCTGTAGGATTGATAGAAAATATTTAAAGTTATTTTAGTTTTTAAAGAGCTCAATTGAAGAGCTCTGTTCACTTTATTCTATTCAATTCAATTGATTTCGATATGGGAATTATTTCCTCTCTTATACAGTTTTTTAGCTGATCCGACAGTTTCGAATCAACTCCCTTAATTCTATATAGTTCTTAACTTATTACATATGTTTGCTTAAATGTTCTAGTGACCTATATTCTATCAATTAATAATACATGTGTTTGTGTGTATCCAACACGATCCAAGCCTTCAGCCCAACACCAGTAATACAAACAAAGCATAATTCCCACGCTAGCCAGCGGAGAATTCACAACAACAACAACATGCACATAATGTATTGACGACTTGAGCACGCGTCAAAAGCAGCGAGGGTCAATGCCCAGAATTATGTTAATGACACACTCGCTTATGTTATTTGATATTCATTTGTTTATACATGTTGTGCTGTAGATGATCATTATCTGTACAGAACATTGTGTTGGCATAAACGGCAGTAGGGTCGTGCTACACCTCCCTTTTTCGGAAGAATGTTCATATAACCTGAGGGTTCTATGGACATTCTTTTACAATAATAAAAATTAATTCTTAAACTAAATTTATTACTATCTTTTAATTTCTTAATTAATTTTAATATTTATTGTTGTTTTAATAAATGCTTAGTGATGTTTACTTAGTTACTACTAAAAAAAAATATATATATTTTGAAGATTATTATTTCACTTTTCTGGCCAGTTTAGTGGTATAGTTAAAACTATTTGTTATATAGCTTAAGTCTATTCTTATGTACTATTTGTTTCTTATTAGTTATCTTATCTACTTTGGTTACATTATTTTTTAAATCTAATTTCTTAATTTTATACGGACCTCTATAAGATTGTTCTAGCTTATGTCCATTGTCATTTTTGAGTAAAACTAAGTCACCTATTTTAAAATTGTAGTCTAATATATCCTTATCGTAATTGATTTTCTGCTTAATTTTATTTACATCTAATAATTGTTTTGCTCTCTTAAGTGCTATTTCTAACCTAAATTTTACCTCTTTGGCATAGTTATCCACATTGTATAATGGTGCAACTCTATCTATTTCACCAAAATCTTTAAAACTATTTGGTATTTTTACTCAAAAGGACAGTAATTGTGCACAGTTGATGGTGTTGTATTAAAACAATATGTAAAATACTTAAGCCATTCATCCCAGTCGTCTTTATCTACTGATATATATGAGCGTACGTATTCATTAAAAGTTCTATGACTTCTTTCTATCGTACCTAAAGTCTGGTGATGATGTGCTGTTGACGTTAGTTTTTCAATCTTGAATAAGTTGCAAAGTTCAGTCAGTATAGAATTTTTTTATTCTGTACCCATGTCCGAAATGAACGTCTTCATCGGACCATAGGTAAGTACAAAGTTCTCAAATATCGCTTTTGCGACAGTTTTTGCCGATTTATCTGGTATTGGTATCGTTACTAAATATTTGGTTAGGTCACATACTAGCGTGACTGCGTATTCATTTCCATGAAGTGATTTTGGAAATGGTCCGATTGTGTCCACATAGACCGTATCAAATGGTTTATTGGGTGTCTCTGTGATAATTATTGGACATTTAATGTGTTTATTTATTTTTGTCATTTGTGACATGCTTTAACGTATTAAGCTATGTCTATTGTCATGTTTTTCCATTAGTAATATCTTTTTATCTTTTCAGCGGTTCTGTATATCCCGTAATGACCTCCTTCAATGGGATCATCATGATATTTCAGCATAATATCAAGAATTGCCTTAGCATTCCTCTTTTCAATTACAGTTACTTTGTTCAATAGCGCTATTCCAATTTTCTTCAATATTTTATTGCCCGTATCTTTAAAATCATTTATTGAGATTAATTTGAAAATCTTCTCACTAAGTGCTACTTGCAATTTATTGATATTTAGTTTACCAGCCACTTTGTTCAAGCCTAGAGAAAAATTGTCCTAAGTCAAATCTCTCTGAAGTAATCGTATCATTTATTTTTATGCTAGCTAATATTGACTTTCCTTTCTTTATGTAGCATTTGTTAGAAAAAATCTTTAATTTATAAAATTTTCTGACGTCACTATTCTTAATTGGTACATAAATTTTGGGCTTCTCTATTTTATCTTTTTTATGCCGATTATTTATTTCACCACTGGTTTTTTGTTTAGTCATCGATCTTGTCGAGACTCAATACGCACGATACCTTTTTATTCATGTTTTTAAAGTCATCAATTGTAATTCGCAACAATGCATCCGCGACATAGTTATCCTTTCCAGTGCCTTATTTGTCATACATTGTTGTTTTTGTTATTTATTTCTCTAAAATCGTTAATTGTTTCTGTCCAAAGTCTAATACAGCGTCTTGTCACTATTTACGAATTTAGTGACTGCTTTGTTTTATATTTTTTTTCTTTTTTTTTAACATGTCTAATTTTTATAATTACATACAAATTGAAAACAATTTCTACTTTAAAGTATAGTGGCTAGATTTATATAAAAAAGTTTGGCTGGGTGACGTTGGTATTGGCTCCATCAAATTCTTCAATGCTTTGTTTGTTCTTTATGAACATGAAAGTGGACATGCTGGAAATGTTGTATTCTATGGCAACATCCTCGCAGTCATCAATATCAACCCTGATAAAGACAACTCTGTCAGCATAGTCCCTGGAGAGTTCCTCCAACCTGGGGGCCATCACTTTGCAAGGGCCACATCAGCTGGTACAGAAATTGACCACAACCAACCTATCACCAGCATTTTCCAATTGCTGATTGAAATCGGACTTGTTCCTGACAGCATAAACCATTTTGTTGCGATTAAACAAGTTTTTTACTGCGACCACACGCTTTAACCTCCACCTTAGTAATGCTCTGGCTTGATTAATTTTATATCTATCTAAATTCTGGTCTGTTAAAGTTCTATATATTTTTAATGTTTTATTATTCTTTCTTTTCATAATATTTTTCATAAGCTATAAGCATAGCTATTATTTCTTTTTCTCCTATATCTATTTTCCTACCATAAAAGTCCATAATTCTTAAAATATCTTACATTTTACTAACAAAATTGTTTTATTATATTTTTTTTTTAATTGAGGTTATCATTTTTATTTTTTCTAATTTATTTAGATAATATTTTGGGTAACTTAATTTTCCAATCAAACAATAAGACAATTACAACTAAATTTTTTTTAAAAAAAATTCGTACATAATTAATTCTTAATTTTTTTTTTGATATATAATTAAAATATTTTTTATTAAAAAAAAAAAAGAATTCTTGCCAAGAGCGGTTAACGCTTTCCGGCCTGAGAGGCGGCTGAACGCCCCACTTTTTTGTAAGCTAAACTATTTTTTGGTTTTTTTACCCTTTGTTTTAGTTATTTTCTGGTTTTTGATGTGTTGTTTTGAGGATTTGTTGGCGTTGGCATTTGCTGTTGCGATGCCGAAGACATGTTGGAATGAGTTGGTGGCGGCAGGTGATGGTAATTCATATTGTTGGCATAATTAATTTTATTGCCATAATGTCTTCCTTCTATACTCCTCTTATGGTGATTTGCCTAGGTCACTGCCTGTTTCACTGTCTCTCGGCCAGGCAGTATCTTCCTTCTTCGCTACTGGCGGACCGTTTTGGCTGATCCGCCAGGACAAATTTCTCTTTCTTTATGGGTGCAAAGATATTTTGTGCACTTCCAAAAACATTTTGGTGCAATATGTATTGCACTCCTTTTTTCTTTTGCCTCAAATCTTGTGTGCTTTTTAATTTACAGCACTCCAAGATTATGGCAGGATCGCCATATAGGATTGATAGAAAATGATAAAATTTAGGTTATTTTAGTTTTTAAAGAGCTCAATTGAAGAGCTCTGTTCACTTTATTCTATTCAATCCAATTGATTTCGATATGGGAATTATTTCCTCTTTTATACAGTTTTTTAGCTGATCCGACAATTTCGAATCAACTCCCTTAATTCTATATAGTACTTAACTTATTACATATGTTTGCTTAAATGTTCTAGTGACCTATATTCTATCAATTAATAATACATGTGTTTGTGTGTATGCAACACGATCCAAGCCTTCAGCCCAACACCAGTAATGCAAACAAAGCATAATTCCCACGCTAGCCAGCGGAGAATTCACAACAACAACAACATGCAAATAATGTATTGACGACTTGAGCACGTGTCAAAAGCAGCGAGAGTCAATGCCCAGAATTACGTTAATGACACACTCGCTTATGTTATTTAATATTCATTTGTTTATACATGTTGTGCTGTTAATGATCATTATCTGTGCAGAACATTGTGTTGGCATAAACGGCAGTAGGGTCGTGCTACACCTCTTTAATTTGGGTCCATGTTGTGTCTGATCCTAAAGCTCTCACTACTTGTAGAGTTGGTCCTTGAATTTTGTTTCTGATGTACCTATCGAACACAAACTGCTGTAAGGTGGGGTTTCCTTTGAACAGTGGCAGTATTATTTCCACTTCTCTGATGAAAAACGACAAATCATATTCTTTTGTACCATGGAACTCTTTGATACGAGCCGCTTCTTTCAGAAGGTCAGACCCGGATAGAACTGTTGATTGATTTTCGACGGACATTTTCTGTTTTTGGTTTGTTTTTACTTTTATATGTGGTATTAATCGACCACAATTACACTTAACTTTTTTTAAACACAACTTTTAATTTAATTGTTTTGTGCGTTTTTTTTCTGTTTTCACAATAAAGAACTAGACTATTTTTGTTTTGTTCTTTTGTGAACTTTTGTGTAACTAGGTTCATATTCTACCGACTGCACCACTAACGAGTCCGAGGGTTCCGTTAGAAATAAAAAAAACAATTTTTGTTTTTTTCTTTTTCTTTATTATTTTATTTAATTGACATTCAAATCAAGACTAAGACTAAACTTAAAAGTAATTACAATATTTATAAATTTTATTATTATTATATTTAGCTTACGTTTGTTGAAATACGTTCCAGAAAAAATAATAATTATTGCTGACTATGAGAAGTATGCAGTTCATCAAACTTAATAATTTTGCAAAGCCAGCCTGCCCAGCATATGTTGGAACTCATCCATTGACCACCTCGGGGGGGCATAACAGCTGTAGACGAAAACTCCCTTTATCCTAGCCATAACGAAACCAATGTCCCGCGCATAGGTTTGCTGGAAGGGTAATGAACTACAACTCCATATAGCCGCAGTCTAGATCCGTCCGTGATCCAAGTACTATTCTTCGCTACCCTATAAGGTTCGTTTATGATTGCGACGTCGATATTCTCCTTCTTTATTCTCTGGACCAATAGGTCCTGGTCTGCTTCGCAATGGTTCAGATTAATTTGTATTAACCTCATCTCCTAGAACGTGATTTAAGAGCGCTTAGAAATTGCGGACTCTTTCCGCTCCGCGCGATATGGTTTGCGGATTTCGGGTTATCCTCCTTGCAGAACATGCAATGAGGTTCCCCTTCGCAATTTCTGGCAATGTGTCCCTCCTGTCCGCACTTACGGCATGTTCCCGAGCGGTCAACCTTACTCCTGGACTGACGAGCATATATTTCCCGATTTCGCACCGTGGACCTCGGTATTGTCGAGCTCTGCCCAAAAGCGTTTAGCTCCAAAGCATTCATCTCACATGAATACGTCGATTTATTTGTAGTTTTATTTTTGCTCATCATTTCATTTGGGGCCCAACTCTCGGCCGTTATCCTAATCCATCGTTGTAGTCTTCACGAAAAACCCGTGGTTATCTACGCATAAGCAGGGAGGCCCCGCGAGGGTTGACACATAATCTCATGGGAATACGTGTTCAGAGCCAGGTCGACGTAAACCAGGGATTCACATCTGGTCCTACAACACCAACTTAGCGGTGACAAATCAGGAACGTACGGACAGACTTGCCATAGTTTTAACGGGGTGGAGGCAATGGCAGCATTAGCCCAACAGCTATTTCGGCCATCTTCACACCGCCTACTAAAGTGCTGGAATACTGCCATCGTCAGTCTATATCGCCAATTCACGTACGTCTTCCGGAGGCGTTACTCGCCTATTTTCCCATCTCTTGAGGGAACCTGTGGGGTGATGCCTAGTTAATGGCGGCATCGGTTTGCCATGTCGCAGATAACGTCTTCGGTCACTTGTACCCTTTTGTAATACGCCTCAGCATCTGCCGCTCTCGGTCGGGGACTGCTTATTGGTTATGCGCAGCTAACCTACTTAGGGTAGGCCGCTCAGTTGTCCGCCAACTACTGACCCTCATGGTAGCCTCAAGCTCAGCCCCATGAAGTGCGTGTTTTTTTTTCTTGAGCCGGAGGTGAGATTCTTCGAAAGACACTTTTGTTCCAACAAAAGAGTGCACGATTCACCATCACTGGTGCCTACGTACTAGACCCACCCCTATACACTTCAACCACTCTCCCCCCGCGGGACTGTCGTAAGGTATTACTTCGCGGAGGGCTGGTTAGCTTGAAAGCTTTATCACATTAAGTTAGACTTCGCTTCCGTTACTCTAGTCTTCGGAGTTCTAGCATAACTTCAGCCATTCTCTGACCATATTGACTCCATAGAATCCTACACTTCAACAGCTCTTCCATTAGCCGGTTTGGTCCTAAACTCGATTCTCTGGGCCATCTAAATCTGGGACAGCATGTTAGAATATGCTCCGCATCTTTCTCCTCATCTACACAGTTTGAGCATATAGGGGAAGTGTCGACCAAATCTGTGTAGGTACTTCCTGAAACACCCATGACCAGTTAGGAACTGGGTCACGTAGTAGTTCAGATCGCAATGTTTGTTCTTCTTATAAAGGGTTACATCAGGGACAAGGAAATGTCCATCTTCCCTTTAAACTGCTCTCCCATCGTGACTGCCATTTGTGCATGGAAGTCCTTCGTTCCTCCGCTTTTATAGTTGCTATTCGTCCCGGGTGCTCGAGACGGTGAAGGCATATTATCCTCATCTCATCCGCCAATATGTCTATTGGTATTGTCTTTGCCAATACCAATACCGCTTCATCAGACACTATCCTGAAGCCACTTATCCGTCTAATCGCGCTTAGACGATACACCGAGCACAGTATTCTCCTTGTCGTCCCCACGGAGAGTGCCTCCGACCATATTGGGCAAGCATACTGCATTATCGACGTTACTACCGCCGGAATTATCCTCCTTTTGAATGGACCTGGTCCTCCAATATTTGGCATCATCCTCGCCAGTGCTCCCTGTGTTACAGATGCTTTTTCGCCAATGTATTTCACGTGCTCCTTGAAGTTCAACCTGTGTTCGTTTTCTCCTCTATTTCCCTTACCGTCTTATCTACCGAGACTATGGCAATGTCATCTGCAAAGCCCACAATTGTAGTGCCGTTCGGCAATCGCAGTCGAAGTACTCCATCGCACATAATTTTCCATAGTAGTGGCCCAAGTACAGAACCCTGCGGGACACCCGCCGTCAGTACGTATTCCTGCTCTCCTTCATCCGTTAGGTATATTACCTTCCTGTCCTGAAAGTAATTGTTCAAAATCTCCATTAAGTATGGCGGCGTAGCCATGTTAAAGAGCCATGATGTGCGTGTGCGTGCATATGTGTGTGTGTGTGTGTGTGAGTATATTTTATTCGATTTTTAGTTTTTCCTTGGAGTGACTGATTATAGTTATTAATATACAACTAATCTAATTTAAGTGTTTCAATTTTCTTTAAAGCTTCGTTAAACACTTTCATTTCACCTGCAATTTTATTGAATTTCTCTGGAATTTTACTGCTGTATTCAATATTTTCATTATATATTTCCTGCGTAGGATCTATTATTGTCTTCACAACATAGCCATCAAGAGCTTTTTCAAGTTTCTCCGTATAGTCTTTTATTTTCTCAATTTTTGGGATTGGGATTGTTCGCTATTTTTTTAATATTTTTTATCTTTGCATAGAAGTCCAAGAGCTGTCTTGTTTCTCCATCAGTCCACACTAAAAAAGTGATATTATTAATTAAATAATAATTTATTTAATGTCGACTTTTTACTTAAATTGAATTCTCTTATAGGTTGTTGGGGATTCAGGGGTCTCGGAATCCATTTTTTTATGAATTTTATTATTATTATGAATTTTATAAAAATAAATTTAAAATTTGATTTAAATTGCAGCAGTAACAAATTTATAAAGCAACAACAGCTGACTATAAGTGTTGATAATTTTATTTTTGTAAAAGCAGAATGAGCTTCAAAATCGCTAAAAAAAATTCGTTCTATTTTAGCGATATGAAATTTACTAGTCGAGAACTACAAAGAAACATACATATACATATGTATTATTATTTCAACATAAAAGGTTTGAAATGAGTTAATTTAAAAATTAACATTTTTAAAATTGTAATAAGAATATTGTTTATAAATACTTTTAAATGGAATTTGGTTATTATCTTTTGTAATAAAAATATTTTACAAAACATTTTGTAAATAATTAATAACATATTATGCCATCTAAAGCGATTTGAAAACATTGGCCCTAAAGCTGAATTTTAAATAAAAATAGTTCTAACTTGTATGACCCCGGAGCCCTTGGTAAAAATATTATTTTTTTTATTTGAAACATTTTTTGTAAAGTTAGCTTTCCGAAAATAAAAGAAAAATTTTATTGGAAATTATTTGGATTAATAAAAAACATTTTTTATTTTCTACACAATGATTAGTTTTAAAATCGTTAATTAAGTAAAAAAACGCTAAATTGGTATAAAACTACAAAAATAATTGAATAAACGGCAATGATTTTTGTTCTTTTATAATAGTTTAAAATGCTACACATTATGAGGGTTAGTGTAACCTCCAATAAATGCTACACAATATGTAGGCAACACTTTTCTCCAGAAAAGAAATCGCCATTAGTATTTTTAAACACTTTGTGTTTTTAAATATGCTAAAACCTTAAGGAATTTCGGTTATGCTTCAATTTACACCTACAATGGAAAAGTTTTTGTAAAAAAGCGCTATATCTAAACCAATCAAGATGTAGATACACTCATGGCATATTTATAATAGGTAGGAGCAACTTTACAATAAGTACAACAATGCAAAAACAACAGGCATTTTGTTTTTGTAAAAGTGCATTTGAAGTGTCAAAAAAATTAAACCTCAAACCTCCATAGGAAATTAATTAAAGCAATTAAAAAAACTAAATAAATTTTATATATTGAAAATTCTTATGATTTTTATGTCATGCTAAATTACACAATAGTGCAGCACCTATAAATTAAAAAAAATTATCAGCTGCAAACGTTATTTCTTATTAATTATTGTACCAATTAAAATTTGTACATAATTTATATTTATTTTATGACTGAATTTTGTAATTGAATACTTATTTAAACTATTATCTCTTGAATTATATTGTGAATTATTTTGAATTAGCTTTAGTAGAAAATTTAAATCAAAAGTTGTACTTAAAATTCACTTGCTTCCACAACACGCAACCAAATTGACAGACTAAAAAAAGAAAATAAGAAATACATACTAATACTTCTGTCTTTCTATCTCTTTTCTTAATCCCAATTATAATTACGTTTGAGTAATTATAACAAATTTTCAGCAGAAGATTGGCCCAGTTTGTTTTAATCCCTATATCCCAATCTTCTGAAAGAGAATTTGTTTTAAAAATATCACACAAGTTATTTCAGTCATAGTTGGAGCACCTAGTTGGAGACATGGATTTTTTTTTTGGTAATTCATCACTTTCATCTAAATATCTATAAATATAGTAAATCTAGGTTGTAGTTTAAAAGATATATGTATTTAGTATCAAAGGCTTAAATATTGTTAATCATCTTGGAAAAATTTTAATATAATTGGCTTTAAAATAGTAATCCTAAAGAATTTCTAGAGTGCGTATCGTTAAGGATACATGCGGTACATATGAGGGTTTATGACTAATATAAATACGAAATTGAATATCGAAACAAAAAACAGACATTTTTTGACATTCAAAAACTCGTCAGCTGTTGAATTGCTCCTACCTATTATAAATATGCCGTGGATACACTCGTGCTGCGACTACAAGAGAATATAGTGATGAGGATGATGGTAATCCTTCAACATTCATGTCACCGGCTCAATAAAACATATTTCTTAATCTTGATTCATTAATGTTTTAATATCACATTTTTTTCTCCTTATGAATAATAAACATTTTGATAATTTTAATTCTTTTAAAGGCTATTATAAAACATTAAATTTTCCTTTGTTTAATATCATCTCGGTCAACTTGCGAAGCACTTCATCTATTGAAAAATTTAATAAATTTAAGTTTATGATTTCAAAATTTTCTAAGCTCCCTAGCATCATCGCTGTACAGGAGGTTCTTCAAACGTTTCCCAGATTTACAATATTTTTGGATATAGTGTCGTACACTGCTGTAGACAAGATGGTTATGGTGGAACTTCAATATACATAAATGATAATGTGAAATACTTAGTTGAAAGTTGTGAAAACATAGATTTTATCGAAGCAATAACAATTTCGTTAGCAGAGCTTAAAATTAATGGTAAACCTATAAAATTTACATCATTTTATAGGCCTCAGAAAAGTAGCTTCAATATGTTTTCTAATTTTATTGAGAATTTATTAATACCATGTGGGAGATATCCTACTGTGGTTGTTGGCGACTCCAATGTTGACTGTTGGGATAGTAACTTATCTGAAGATTTGATTAATATCCTGTCTAGCTACAATTATAAAAATTACCATCAGTTAATAACGCGGCCTGAATCTGGAACATGTATCGACAATGTATACAGCAACATTATGGAAGATATTCTTATAGATACCATATCATGTAATTTAACAGATCACAATATAATATCATGTAAACTGAAAAGTGATGTCAACAACTTAGATTATGTCGGAAAAGTAAGAAAAACTTGTAATTAGGAAAAAGTGGAAGACACCCTTAATAATCTTTTGAGTGGTTATTATGAAACTGGAAATCCATCAAATGTTATTTTCAAACTAACAGATTGTATCTCCTTTGCAACTACAAATGCAACATTTGAAAAACGAGAACGAGTACTCTTAAAAAACGAATTAACTCCATGGATGAATAAAAATTTATTGAATTAATTAAACTGCAAGAAAAAATTATTGAAGATGCGTAAACAAGGTAGATACAATGTTAAGGATATATTGAAGAGGATTAGCGGCGTCATCCGAAAGTCATGTAAACAATGTATAAACAACTATTACCAGGAAAACTTAAATCAATTTCAACAGGATCCGAAGAAATGCTGGAAGTTTTTAAATGAAAATTTGGGACGAGAGTCAAAGAATGACATTAAAATATTTAACAGTAATGGTGATGTAATTTCGGATAATCATATAAGCGATATGTTCAATACACATTTTTTACAAGTCTCTAAAACGTTGAGACAGTGCATTGAATGTTTGCCTGGTGATTCATGTAACACTTTAAGAACTCTTGAACGATGTCAATCTGTATTTAACTTTAGCGACACAAATGTTTTTGAAATTTTGAACACAATTTCCAATTAACCAAAAACTATATTCGTTTGCAAAGAGATTATTGCTACTTATCTTTCAGGTATTTTGAATAATATTATCGGCACTACTGTATATCCTAGCTCTTTAAAGATTGCCAAAATTATACCAATACCAAAAGAAAAATATGCTATGCAAATCGAAAAATTTAGACCGATAGCTTTGCTGCCAATTATTGATGAAATTTTAAAAAAAAAATTCTTTGTCAACAACTATCCGCATATTTAAATGAAAACAACTTATTATATAAAGGTTGTGGCACAGAGGAAGCTGTTGTTAACGTGGTGAACTACATTTGAAAAGGATTGGATGACGGTTTTTGTGGAGTTGCTGGAAATTTTTATGATTTCTCTAAAGCGTTTGATCTTGTGGACCATAAGATTATGAAAGAAAAACTGTCTTATTATGGTGTGCAGAGCCAAGCTTTAACTTTGTTGAAAAGTTACATTCCTAATAGGAAACAGTACGTAGAGGTAAACAGTCATAAAACCTTTATTGGTGACGTTGAGAATGGAGTTCCTCAAGGGAGTGTGTTGGGTCCCTTGCTATTCAGTGTCTATATTAACGATATAAAAACTTTACAACTTTTTGGAAAACTATTCCTATTTGCTGATGATATTAGTCAAGGTGAATTCATTATAAGGTGTGATCGAAAAATTTTGTCAAAAAATTTTTGGTTTTTGTGTATTTTGTTTTGATAATCAATTTCGTTTTTTCTTATTGTGTCAGAAGTTTGTATATTTTTCTTCTTTTTCTTTTAAAATCATTTACGTGTTTTCTAATTGTCGGGTAAGTTTAGAATTTTCAGTATTTCTAAAAATTAATTTAAAATAATTATAATTATGTATATTTTTATGTTATATTTAATTACATTTAAAAATTTTGAAGTGTTTTTTATTTGTGTTTGTTTAAATGTGTTTTAATTTTACGTTAAATTATTTGTAAGTGTCTATAGAGAAGTGCAAACTGAAAAATTGTGTAGTGTGCAAAAAACAATTAAGCAAAATAAATAGACCTTCTTTTCGCGTACCAAAGTGCGAAAAAACGAGTCAAAAATGGAGCGCTATATGCGGAATTGCTTTAAAACCGAACTCCTGCCTGTGTATTGACAATTTTTCGCAGTCGCAGGTTATAACTGCAGGTCGAAACTATAGGTTAATGCCAAATGCTGAACCAGTCATACAGAATGAAGTCTTGGCAGGGTATGTATAAATACTTTTAACTTATAACAATATCTAATTATATATAACACAGATTACCTGATGTGTATGACCTCAACCAGCCTTCCCAGGAATACCCAGACGTTACAGAGTAAGTTTACATGAAATTTTATGTTCTCTAAATAAATTAATAAATATAAATTTTACAAGTAGGATACCTATGGAAATGGAAAATGCTAATGTTGGCCTATTTCAAGAGCAACAGACTCAAACCGAGTAAGTAGTATATACTACCCTAACCACTATTAATTCGTACACCAGGTATTTTTGTTTGATATACTAATATTTAAAATTGTATAGGTATAGGTATATAGGTATTGTATAGATATATGTACATTGTATATAGGTAATTTTATAGCCTTTAATTCTATATAAAGTAAGGTTTACATATTTATATAAATTTATTGAAAATACAAGCTAAAGCAAAATTGCATTGTTTTTATACCAAAATTATCTGACCATTGCTAACTCAGTACTTTCTTTTTTATTTAACATTTCTTTATTTCTATTATAAAGGTAGATTTCACTGATTGATAATTTAGCAAAAGTTCCACAAAAATTAACTTCAGAATTAAATTATACTCTGTATGAATTAATAGTGCTCAAATAGTTTTTTATGAAAATATTGGACTTTTGTTTCAGGAAATGTTTTCAAAATATTTGCCCCAATATGTACGAATATATTTTTATTAATTTAAAGTTTATAGAATTACCTTTCAGAAACAATGACTTTGAAGACCCTGTCCTTATTATTCTCTAAAATAAGTTATTTAGAATATTAATATACGCAAACGCGCTTGGTGTATGAATTAATAGCAATACATTTTTTTGTTTTCTAATATTTTTGTAAATTTATATATATATATATATACTCTCGTTTATTTCTAATTTAATTTTTCCAACCGCTTTGGCAAGAATTTGTACACCCTGCTAAATTATTCTGGTCAAATAGTTTTGGTACAAAAACAATTTTGCTTAAGCAAAAAAACAAGCGCCTGAAAGGCCAAAAGGCAAAGCAACGGATAATGGGCTTCAAAAAGATGCTGAAAATAAAACTATAAATCTCTCCTTTTGTTAGTTATAATAAAATGAATTTATAAAATTAATATTAACCTAATTTTTTCCTTCTAGCACTACACACATACACAGACGTCCCACCATTTAACCGGTTCTTTTAAGAACCACCGAAAATTTAAAAAAAGAGATACATTTTTTATTTACATACATAACATAATTGGTCATTACAACCCTTTAGTTAGGATTACGACATAGCTCTCCCCACTATTTAACCGGTTCTTTCAAGAACCACCGAAAATTAAAAAAAAATAAATTTTTTATTTACATACATAACATAATTGGTCATTACAACCGTTTAGTTAGGATTACGACCTAGCTTCTCACATCACTCATGTTGTGTGTGTTAATTTTATACATGAGTGGCGGGACCTAGTCGTAGTAGCCGACTCCGAACGACAGATTTTTGAGAAACTTTTTAATGGCAATTTTATTTACTCAGAGATTTTGGCAGAAATCTAAATCTAAATCACCGAAAAAATATTTTTTCATATGCCTTTTATTGGAAATGACTGACCTGGGGTTTTAACCGTGGCCTCTCGTCTAATAAGGCCACCTACAAAAGCTGGTATGCCGTAAGTGACATCCATTTTTCAAACGCTATCTCCACATGTTAATAACCTCTTCAGAATAATATCAATAAAGCGCAGTATGAGACGAGATTTCTCGTTAGGGGAAGC
This sequence comes from Sarcophaga subvicina, assembly GCA_936449025.2. Classification (NCBI taxonomy): domain Eukaryota; kingdom Metazoa; phylum Arthropoda; class Insecta; order Diptera; family Sarcophagidae; genus Sarcophaga; species Sarcophaga subvicina. The sequence continues at coordinate 15,310,615 of OW388085.2, read as the reverse complement.
CTAAGATATATAATGCAAGAATAGTGAAGGACAACCTTCGATAAACATTCAATAACATACAGGTGTGGACAGGCATCCAGTGTGGACAGACATCCAGTGTGTCGGGCATGTGTGAAATAAAAACGTTTTTGGAAGCAGGACTTTCCTCAAATTAATACATACATATTTACATTAAGACAATTGAATTTATTTTGCTTTTTGAACCACACTTCATATGTTTGTTTTGAAGTCAAGAAAACAATTTCCACATGAGCAATTTCTCTAAAATCGTTGACGTTGAATAGCTCGATGTCGTTTAGAAAAAACAAAGCAACGTGTGGAACATATAGGTAGTTTGGAGTATAATATCCTACCGCGAGAAATCAAAACTATACAACATATTTCACAGTTTAAGCTAAAATTAAAGAATACTTATATGAAAATTTAGAAATGCTTCTATTGTAAATCTATATATAAGTTAACGGATATACTTATACACATTTTTTATTTATTTTTATATATAATTTTTCCCTATATATTTTTATTTTTATAAATGAATTGTAAAACATATTAATTAACAATATTGTTTTCGAAAACCTTGCCAAATGGCCCAAAAAATGTCCATTGGACGCAGGGTCTTTATACATAATGTAATGAATACCTAAAAAACTGAATAAATATAGTAAAAAAAATTGTTGATTTATTATTTGACTGAATAAAACTTCTATTTAATTATTCTATATTAATGCTGGTTTCTGCAAATGAAACTATTACGAATTTTCTATCATGTGTTCTTAGATTCAACTGCTGCAAATTCTAGCGGCGCGATATTCTTAGTACAGTTCAGCCGTTTTAACCCTTTTCCATCGATTAAAGATCAAATCTCTCCTTTTAATAGCGCTTCTAACTAAGAATGACATTTTTCCTGGGTGTTGATATATTGAACAAATATTCAATATTTTCCTTTAAAAAGTTAAATCGATTTTTAGTGGATAAGATGTAATAAATGGAGTTTCAATTAATTCTATATAGGAAACAGAATTTTTAGCTCGGTCAAATTTAAGATTATATGTGAGAAACACAAGATCGTGCTTAGAAAAACAAGGTGCAGTTAGTTAATCATACAATACGACAGTTTTCATTTTACTTGTAAATACTATATAATATCAATTAAGGAGTTTCTAATTGTAATATATGATGATGAATGATGAATTCGAATTTGATGGCAACAAAAGATATTTATAAGTCCTTTTTTATTTTTATATTGCAAATTGACGAAATCATCCAAGTAAAATTAGTATATAATTCACCAAATTTTATGTTTGGGTTGAAGTGAAAAAAAGTTGATAATTTTACAAAATTCTTCTCTGTAACTTTTAAAAAATTTAAAAGAATCTAAATTAATCTTTCAACTAGAGTTGTGTAGTTCACGAACGAACTAGTTCAATTGAACTATTCACACAATTGAACTAAGAGAGCCGGTCATAATAATGAGTTCTTTTAGTTCTCATTTCTTATTCGTTCATTTCATTCTTATTAGCTCAGTAGTTCTCTTAACTCAGTAGTTCTTTTAGTTCAGTAGTTCTTTAGTTCAGTAGTTCTTTTAGCTCAGTAGTTCTTTTAGTTCCGTAGTTCTTTTAGTTCTCGTTTCTTATTCGTTCATTTCATTCTTATTCGGTCAGTAGTTCTTTTAGCTCCATAGATGTTTTAGTTCTCGTTTCTTATTCGTTCATTTCATACTTATTCGTTCTATTATATTGTTTATCGTTCTTATGTGTGACATTCCTATTGAAATGGTGGTTTAGAAGAGAAATACGAACAGAAATTTTCATTAAATATTTAAAAATAAATCACATCGTTAGTATAATTCGCAAAGACGCTAAGTCCACTTTTTCCAAAATTGAGATTTTAATGTAAAACGGTAACACTATACAAAATACACATTTTACAACAACAAAAAATGTCATTATGAACTTTAAAGTTGTTGTAATTTTGTGGTTTGCAAAAACGCTAAGTACACAAAACTACGAAAATAATTAAAAGCACGTGCTAACTACGAATATTATTTATTAATTATTATTAATTTTTGATATAGGTCCTTTAAAGGAAGCTATTTTGTAGAAATAATTGCGTTTAAAAAAGTTAAAATTTTAAAAACTTAGAAAGCTACTAGTTTTTTGTGTCTCCTGTAAAATTTGAAAAAAGGGACTTAACACATTTGCGAATTAGACTAACGACATGCTTTTACAGTGCTTCAAGCACATAAATGAATTAATAAGAATGAAAACACGTTAAATACCACAATTTATTTAAAATGAAAAATCATATTACAAATACGATAAATTTACATCGAATACATTAATTCCTTTACCTATACCAATTGTTTACATAGTTTAATATGTTGTTTTCATAACACAAGCTTATAGATAGGCAGGCAATCGCCACACAGGCAAGTACGTAAGAAAATGAGTTTTTATAAGATAATTGCCTGACTTACGTTATTATTACGTCTTGTCAAGTTACATTGTTGCCAAGATATATTTTTATTATACCATAGAATTTTTTCTTTGTTAAAGTATAATAAAATATAAATAATAAATACAAGGCAACCCTGTATTTTGTTTATTATTATTACATTTTTTCTGTTTGTTTACCATTTGTTTACAAATTTTTGTTGTTCCAAAGCTGAAATATAATAAAATATAATTAAAAAATACAATTGGGCAATTCACACGACTTTGTATCGGGTATGTTGTATTGAATACATTTGTTTGTTTGTGAACGCTCAATGCTATGCTGTATTGTGTATCTCGTGGCATTCAAACAATTTGATAGCCCGAAACCAACACAACTTTTTAAAAACATATGAAAACATATACACATTTTTTCATTCACACAATTTGATAGCACGAAACCAATACAACTTTTAAAAACATATGGAAAAAATGTGTATAAGTGTATCGGATTTTTATATGAAAAATATCAACAACAATCATACACTGTTGTATGTTCTTCCAACAATACAATGAATACAACGATACAATGGCTTGTTTGAATTGACCAAATGTTTCCATCAGTAGAAATATATTTCAATACTGATTCAGAAAGTGACAATGATAGTGGAAACATTCGTTTATGTCGAAGGAACATAAGAGATGCTTTCAATATACTGGATTTGCCTGAGGAACGGTAAGTACGAAATAAACCAAATGCATCTTATGAAATGTTCAAACTTGTATACTATAAATTAATATTTTTCAGATTCATCGCAACATTTCGGGTGAATAAAGAAGTGTTTTCCATGCTGCTTAAAGAAATAATCCCGAAATTAAAAGTAGCATTTCGCATTACCCACATACCAGCTCCTATCAAACTTGCTACATTCTTGCGTTTTCTTGCTACCGGTGGCTATCAATCAATGGTTCATCAATGTCGAAGTCCCAGGTCTCAAATACTATAAACGAGTTGCTCAATATTTTTGAAGGACACTTAGGTCCAAAATGGATACAACTCAACAAGCAGATAGATGAAGAGAACGAGATCAAAGAATCGTTCTATGAAATTGGTCATATTCCTGGTATTATGGGATGTGTGGATGGGACACATGTCCGCATAAAAGCCCCTGGGAATGGAAAAAACCACCTATATTATAATAGAAAAGTTTTCTATAGTATTAACATAATGTTGGTGAGTATTTTAATTAGATTAATAGAAATTTTTTTTAATTTTTTGAAGAAATTAATACATACATTTTTCCTTAGATTTGTGATTCGAACATGGTAATAATATATGTAAATGCAAGGCATCCAGGCGCTAACCATGATTCTTTTGTTTGGGACCAAAGCGCGGCAAATCATTTATTTAAGTCAAATTATTTAATTGGAAAACGGAATACGTGGCTTTTAGGTAAAATAAATGTTGAAGTTAATATTTGCTGTACATTATCATATAGTTTTAATGCTCATATTTATTTACGTAGGTGATTCCGACTACAAGCTACAGTCATACTTAATGACTCCTGTAAGGAATCCCACAACTTCTCTAGAGAAAAAGTACAATGAAAATCATTGCAAAATACGCAACATTATAGAGAGATGCAATGGTGTTTTAAAAAATCGTTTTCGAAGCATAATAGGAACCAGAGGATTTCACTATTATCCCGAAAAGGTTACTAAAATTATAAATGCATGTTGTATTCTGCACAACATTTGTATTTTTTATAAAAGCAATTGGGAGTATAACTCTGATGTACTTGGGGAGCCTTCATCTAATAATGATGTGGATGATGAAGATATTGAAGTGTTTAACGAGGTGAAATAATAAGAAATTTGATATAAAACAATATCTGTAATTTTTTTAAAATAATTTATTAAAAACAAAAACAATTTAATAAATAAAATATAAGAATAAAATAAAAAAATATTTGAATTCATTGTACGTATGTATGTATGTAAAATATACATAAAAATGTTAGTATATATTTGGACTATGTTGACTAGATTACTAGAAATTATCTGAAACATAGACAGGAAAATAAAAAAGAAAACAAAATTAGTTTAGAAATTATGAAAAAATTTGCAAAAATTAAGTAACTAGCCTGTTTTATTCCTGTTGTTAACCTTCATCTTTAAAGTATTTGATTAATTCTATTAAAGATTTCCCTATAGCAGCCGTTGCATTCGCAATTTCTTTTAGAGCTTTTGCCTGTTCTTCTGCTGCTTCAGCTTGTTTGGCCATTACCTCTAACGTTTTTCTTTGTATGGTGATTTGTTCGCATACAAATGTCTGCCTGTCTGTGTTGTTTTCATTATGCTTTCTTTTTTTGTTTTGGTGAAGTGGTTGTTTTTTTTTTCTTTCAGAGTTGATGGTGTGTCGTGGGTGGGTATTTGTGGTATGCTTCGTGTGGGTGTTTGTGGTATGCTTCGTGGTTCCAAATTTTGGTTTTTTTTTTTGGGTATCACATGGAGGTGGCGATCTTTTTGACAGACCTAAAACAGTATCACTAGGGGCTGCTGCGGATGTCAAGTGGCATATTCTGTCAATCTGTTGCTCCAGTCCCGTTAGATTAATAACGGTACATGGACCACCTCCAGTGCCGTGAAGACTTTGATTGTTTTCGGCTATTTTTTTTCTTTAATCGGCACTTTTGATCTTGCCATACCTAAAACTTGTACGTATGAATATATTATTTTCAAATTTTAAATTCACATAATACCCTTTTCCACTCCAATCCACTTCTTGTTGGAGGCCCCAAAGCGTTGATCTGTGCCGCGATGCTGTTCCACGTTTCCTCTGTCGGTATTTTGCTGCTTCCGAACACAGGGCTACCCGTTGCTAGATGTGGGTAGTGTTCCATCAACTTTTGGTAATTATATAATTTTTAATTATACTTCTTTATTTACATAACATACAAATACTTACGAATTTTTATTGCTAAACTCCATTAATAAAAATTATTCTTCACAATTTAAAAACAAAAGGCTATACACAACCGCTTTTTTTTTTTGGTTGTCTACTTTTGACATTTCTAACGAGTGGAATATGGCTATGAAGACCAAAAAAATATCAATTTTTACGTTTCTAATCAAAAAAGGTTGCCACTTGTGTTATAAAAACCAAATGTTCTCAAATGAGCAAACGTTGACATAAAGAAGTTACACAAATTGAGGAAGAGAACGGAGTTGTTTAAAAGAACTGAACTATTGATATAAAAGAAGGAACTAGTTCATTACAGAGAACTGAACTAGAAAGAGCGAACAGTCAAAAGAGCTAACGAGCCCAACTCTACTTTCTACAGCTAGGGAAAATCCATTGGAGTGATTTTGATATGTCTGCAACAGCATCAGCATCTCAGTTGTATTTAGTGATGATTAAAGAGTTCCAATGTTGTATTTATGGTTAGTAAATAAATAGGATGTCTTCATGTTTGTGTTAATTGGTGAAAGTGGAAATGTTATTAAAAAATGTCCAATTAGGAACAAAATTTTTAAAACAGATATTGAACGACACAGGCAGACACCTCGAACAGCACTTCACAATATTACGATGATACAGAAGTTGACGGATTTATTGTTACAAAAAACGAACCAATCAGGCAATCAAAACACTTGAAATCAAGGAAAAAATACGTAGCAATGAAAAACATCTTACAGTTGTACTTTTTAAATGATTAGTGAATGAACAGAAATGTGTACACGTAACATTCATGCTGCGACGGGAAATATGACCCGTTCATATAAATTATTAAGTTGAAACTTATCATCGACGCCTATCTTGGAAATTTCATACAGAAGAAAGCAAAATTAGCTCAAATCAAGTTGAAACTTTTTGAAATTTATTGGTTAATTGGTAGCAACTCACAATTGAAGTTAGATTGCAAACTTCTGCTTTCTGGCTCCTAAAACCGATATAGTGTTATGTTACTCAATTATGGGGAACTGCATTTGAAAGACGATAAAACAATTACCATTATTCTGGTTGTCGTCGTCGTCGTCGTTTTTGAGACAATGTCACTTCGTTTCAACGCCGACAGCAATTTATCATTCTATAAGAAAACGACGACGACATTGACTATTTATCGATTATGGCAACAAATCAAATACACATCTCTAAATATTTTAATCAGCTGTTTGGTTTGATTTTTATTTAAAAAAATTAATAAAAATTAAAAATGTTTTTTGTTTGTGAAATAAATTCAAACTCAAGTGGTGACGAAAACATAAAAAACAAAATCTTATATTTGAACGCAAGCTTCTAAGACAGAAATGTAATATATTCAACCTAACGGACAGCAAGTAAGAAACAATTTCAGTGTTTTACTTTAATGATTGTATTAACCTATAATTTATTTCTTTGAAAGGTTTGAAAGCTATTTTGGATTAAATAAGACTGCTTTTAACTATGTCTTAGAAGCAATATCACCAAATTTGAAAAGCGGAGTAAGGTCTACTTTCATTTCCAAGACAACCAAGTTGGCAGCGACGTTACGGTTTTTGGCACAAGGGTCATACCAACTAGGTGTTGGTAACGATTTCAATTTGGGGCTATCGCAACCAATAGTTTCCAAAATTTTGTCGGATGCCTTGGGAACGACAATATGTCGACAGTGGGTTAAATTTGAAATGACAGATGTTGAAAAAAATGAAGAAAAATTTGCATTTTTCGAAAAAACTGGTTTTCCTGGTATTATTGGTTGTGTCGATGGTACACATATCAAAATTATTGCCCCAAAGAAAGATGAGCAGCATTTGTATTTCAATCGCAAGGGATTTTTTAGTTTAAATGTCATGGTTGTAAGTTTGTTAAACATTTTATTGTATTTTGTAATCTGACTTAATTTAAAAATAGATTTGTGAACACAAAATGTGGATACGGTTTTTAGATGCACGATATGCTGGCTCCGCTCACGATTCTTTGATATGGAACATTAGTCACGCTAAGAGAATGTTACAAAGAAGGTATACTGCTGGTGAACGTAACTCATGGCTTTTAGGTATAATACTATTTATTATCTATGTATTTTAGTCTTGTCTAATAATTTAATTTGTTTAACAGGTGACGCAGGTTATCCCTTAGAACCGTATCTGATGACGCCATATCGATCTACTTCTGAGGGAAGTTCTGAGGCTGTTTTCAATACAAAGCATGCCAGAGCCAGAAACATAGTAGAGAGGATAATTGGCGTCTTAAAAAACCGATTTCGCTGTCTTCTTGGAGCACGCCAGCTTCATTATAAGCCAATAAAAGCCACAAAAATTGTTAATGTTTGCGCTGCACTGCACAACATATGCATAGAATATGGCTTAAATTTAACCAATGACGATATAAGCACTGCCAAGACTTCTCAAACGGAAAGTGAAGTATACGACGCAGATATTACTGACAGTAATGAAGCATCTGAAATAAGAAACCAAATAAAACAAAATTTTCTATAATTTTAACGCATTGTTTTATTCATTCATTCATTTACATATTCATTTATTTAATACTACATACTAAATTAAAAATTAATTAAAGAAACACAGTTTAACTAAAATAAGAATAAATAAAAATTAATTTTGAAATGTATTACTCCAGACGATTATTAAGTAGTTCAAGTTCCTTTTCTTTAATTAGCACTTTAAGGCTTTTAATTTTTAATTCGCTTGCATGTATTTCTTCTTCTCTTTTATTCCTTTCCCTGTCAATTTTATTCCGTTCCTCCAATAATTTTATTTTTTTTGCCTCAACTTCCAGCAACTGTTTTTGGCGCTTGTCAAAATCCCTAAGGCTGCGCTTTATTTATCCGAGCGAACTGGAGATGTTATTTAAAGGTTTCGCCTGCTCTGTGGTGTGTTGAAGTAGCAGTTCGCCTTGGCTAAAACAATTCTTATTTTTTTTTGCTGCACACTTATCCCTAACGCTGTTGTTCTCCACCAAAGGTCTTAAAGGTGGAACTGGAATAGTGGTGGACGTCAAGTCTTCATTGACTTCTATAGTGGGCACAATTTCGTCTATTTGTTCTTTAGACTCCATTAATTCATTTGGTCCATTAGGTCCCAGAACATCTCCCTCAGGGTGCAATTGTTTCATAAATTGCAGCAGATTTGCAACAGCTTCCTCCAATGAGCTAAAGCTGAACTGCTTAAATAGTCCTCCTCCCGTTGCTTGACTCTCAGCTTTGTTGGCGACCATTTTCTTCTTTACTTTAAATTTCAAGTCTCACCAAACCTATGTATTAATTAACAAATTTAATTTTTTTTTTAACGGAGGTCCAAGAGAATTTAGTGTGTTCCCAATGTCTTCCCACTGTTCCTTAAAATTGCTAGGCACAGTGCCTCTGCGAAATCCCACTGCAAGAGAAGGATTATTCTCCAATTCCTCCACTAATTTTTGAAGTTGTGTTGAATTTTTAATTTTTCCGTTTTTTCCATTTTTTGTTTCAAATCATTTAAAGTCGTTACCAAAAATAACGTCGACAAAATCAGAGTCGACACAACACAATATCGACTCAATATTGACTAACAGAATACCAAATGTATGTCGACAGTCATCGATAACTGTCAATAACGACAAACAGAATACCAATCGTCTTGCGTCGACGACGACAACCAGAATAAGGGTATGTTACGTATGATTACAAGAGCATCGTGGTAATTCAAAAATTCTAACATACTATGATGTAAGGTTTAAATGTGTGAAATATTAACAAACTCCAGCATCCGAGTGCCCGCAAGATATTAGATTATCGTGGAGACATTCCTCTAAAAAAAATTCCTCTCATCTCCACACAAGTTTCATAATATTATTTTAAGTATAACCAACTCCAAAAGCCGAATATATTACTGGCATAAATCGATACCTTATAGCCGTATTTATAAAAATTTAAAAGCTTTATTGAAAAAATTCCATAAAGAATCATTCAAAATACATTATTTTCATGCATAAACATTTTTTTACCTAATTTTAACCTAATTAATTGTTTTTATTTTTTTTTTTTCGTAATTTCATCATAATCAGTTGATTAAAAAGCAATAGTTTAAAACCAAAAATCCGTCATATAGTGTTTTCACACCGAGTGGTTTTAACGCAAAAGTTGGTTTTAACGTTAAAACCAAAAATAAAACCTGTTTTTACCATACAAAAGTATTGTGTTAAAACCAAAATAAAACCTTTTTTGAATTGGTTTTAAGTAGGTTTTATGAAATACAACCTTGTTTTGATGTACTAAATGTACTAAGTCAGAGCTACCAGCTCTGAAATCTTGTAAACAGCTGATAAAAACAAAAACATTAAATAAACATTTATTTTGTGTTAAAAAGGGAAAATTTTGAATATTTTTTAATTCCTTCAATGAAAATTTTAAAAATTTATAAATATTTAATTATAAATCGAAATGTGTGTGGTTTTTGGTCACAATGAATATAGTTTCTTATCTTATCTTTCTATCTTCTCGGAGAACTTTGTGTATATTACCAGTATTTATTAATTTCTTGAATGAAAAAGTTAAAATTCTGTAATTTTTTCATTATTAATCGAACTATAAGCAATTTCACTTCACAATGAAAAAAGTTCCACGTGCAAAAAGTAAGTAAAAAGAAAAATATATACTCATAACTTTTTGTTTCATGAATTTGTGAATATACCTCAAAATTGGTTAAACACTAAGTTAGTGACGATCGATGAAATGTGCTACCAAATACAATAGATATGAATTACGTTTCCGTAATAAAATGGTTCATCTTCTTTCAAAATTATTCTATTATCCTAACAAAATATGATTAACTTCTACCAAAATAAAATAATAAAAACCCACCCCGAAAACTAACAAAACATAAATAAACAAAAAGTACAAAATCAAAACAAAAACAGCTGTTGCGTAATCATAAATGTCATGTATTTAAAAGCAGATTTAAGAAAACTTGCAGTGTGAACGCAAAAAATTTTGGTGTGAAAACACTAATATTGTGTATTAGTGATGTATAAAAAAAAATCGAACAAATAAAAATAAACTCGTTATTCATATTATTTTTTATGCGTTCTTAAGAAAGGTACACTTAGAAGAGGAAAATTCATTAAAAAAGTTATATTTTTAAATAACTTTTTTGTCACAAATCAATTAAAAAAGTTATTAACGTGGTTGTTTGGTAAAAAATTATCGTTCTTATGCGTCATTTAAAGTAAAGTCACAAGTGTAACGAATAGTATTACGAACATAAAATTAAAAAAAAATTAAAATAATTAGACGGTGAGACTGTGAAAATACATCCTTGTAACTATTGTACATAATCTAAGTTGTACATTAAGTTGAGTAGAACTCAAAGATATTGTTTTATATTTCTCGAACCCCACAAAGCTGTCTTATTTGACAAAAACTATTTTTTGAACTTTTAAAAAAAATTTCAAAGTTATATTTTATTATATTGGTTTTTGTCTTCAAATATTTTTAATTGTAACTGCCTTAAACACACCATAACACCTTTTCCAATTTGAGACAATCGCTGATAGTATCCATGTATACATGCAATATACTCTCGGTATATTGATTAAACTTGTATGTTACAAGTTTTGATCGGGTAAACTTTTCCAATTATTTCGAGTTTAACCATTCCTAATTACAAAATTTATTTAAAAATTGAAAAATAATTTCTGGTATTCTTAAAAGGCATTCTCTTATGAAGAGATTGACACTTCGTTTGATTCAATTACACAGCCCTGCATGGGTTTTGCAAATAAGATGGCTCTAGGTGTTTCCGAAAGCATTTTGCGAGATGAACACGAATCTGGTTTTCACTTTTCGACTTTCCATCACGTCAGGTTTTCGAGAAAAAAAATGGGATTGAAATCCATAAAAACAGCGTTTTTGGCCATTTTTGAAAAATTGTAGAGCTAAATACTAAAGAACCATCGCTATTGTCAGAAATTGACAATTGATCTTTGCTCTTTAAAATGAGCCCAAATACATATTGATTGCATGCATCCTTAAAGTTGGGGATGGGTTTATGTCAAGGGGTGCAAGAGAAAAAGAAACATATTACGGAGGTCCTTAAAAATTAATTAATTAATTAATTTAAAATATTCAAAATGGCCTTCCTTATTTGCACACAAAAAGTCCAAATTTGCAGGGCTGTGTTATTAATATTTTTAAAATATTTGAGGGATTTTGGTTGTTTACCCGAAAATTTGCCTTTTGCATGTTTGAGCGACTACCAGAAGACGGCTAATTTTTGCGTTTTTTTTGATAAAGTTCATCAGTTGTTTGTTGTGTGCCGGGGATTTTACTAAATGGGTCTTTTGCCGGTATTGATTTTTAAACCACCACTCCATATATATTTTTTCTAAGATAAGTCGGTTTTATTGCATCTTTTCTGTGGAGAGTATCGGTACATCATACTATATGGTATGACCAATCTGTCATTGAAAGTATCCTGATTGTTTTTGGGATGCTTCATTGGCAATTTTGCAGTATAAGCATTTCACATTGAATGCAGGATGCGTTTAATTCTCTTCTAGTCAGATGTCAACAGAGGTTGTGGAATTTTCTCTCGGTCTTGAAAACACTTTTTATTTTGAAACCTTTGCACCCCTTCTATAAGTTGTTTGAACTTTTTAATTATTACGTATTTTTTATTATATAGATTTTCTTTTTTGTAGAACATACATCTTCAGATTGGATGCACTAGCACTTAAATTTAATTAAATATTTGGCTTTTAACTTTTATAGTTTCGATTGGGAAAATATTTTAATAATAGAATATGTTAAGTTCAGCAGTAATTTGATTTCAACCGAAAACCTGACACGAACAAAGCAAAGATTAACGTCGCACATGCAAACAATGTTCCAGGACATTTTGAAACTTGAATACGCATTTCCGAAAATCTTGGCAAAATAATTTTCAAAATAACTTTTGATATTAAAACGGGCTCACCCAACATGTGAACAGAAGTATTGTTTAAATAATATGGAGCCATACAACCTGTATAAAGTTTCAATATAAGAAATGTAACAATTTTTTGCTAACTTGTCTTGTCGGAGAGAAAACCTTATGCAGAAAGGGAACTACATAAGAAGTGACTTTTCCCTGAATATTAGTTATGAAAGAAAATCTCGGAATACTTTAACTGAAGTTTACACAACTAAGGTTAGCACCTGTTCTCGAAAAGCAACAAATATCGCAAAATCAGTTTGGGCTTGAACAACGTCATAGAAATATCGATAAAATATTTGAAAAAGCAACAATATTTTTCAACTACGACTTCTATCTATCGGCAAGGTTCAACTACTCATCATACAAATGAGAAGCCGTGCAATGTTCGTAAAAGCTGTACATTAAAAAAAATATTAAAGGGCTAAAAAGCAGTGTACTAAAAGCTGTACTACACCATGCATTTACAGGCTACACAACTTTTTTTTAGTAATTTCATCGATCAGAAACCAGCATTAAAGGAATTACATCCAAGACTACGAACGAAAACAGTGGCTTATTAAATATAAAATAAAGGTAAAACCGCCGGATTATGTTCATACAATATTCATTACGAAGCGAATTGTACCGTTTCAGTTAAAAATCATGTTAAATATTAGAAATCTACTCAGAATATGGAGGCTAAAGTAGCTGTTATTACGCTTAAAATTGCCTAAATGCATTGGTGCTAAAGCAACATTAGACACAGACCAAAAGATTTTCTTTCTTACACTTGTAGAAGCGTTATTACAACATCTATTTATGGGATACTACTAGCATTCAGTAATTACAAAGAAGACAGTCTAAGCTATGAGGACAAACAGATACATAAAGATCTTAACATTGCCACTGCCAAGAAAAAAATTAAAAACTTCAATGTAGACATGGTCATCTTAAGCTAGGATTAAATGAGCAATCAACATGGCAAAATATATAAAAAAATGTAATAGAATACAAATAATACATGTAAAGTAAATGAATAAATATGAATTAACAAAGCTAAATTAGAAGTAGAATTTGGTTATCCATTGCAAATCTTGATAAAATGGAATGATTGTTAAACTACTTTAATTGAACAGCAACAAAAATCTAAACACGATTCCAAATACATTTATACAAAATATTTTTGTTATGATCTGGCGGTAAATACAAGAATAACATGTTACATATAAAAAATTTTCAGGGAAATTTAGGGCAGGCATTTACGTGTACATGTACTGCATTTTATATTATTTTTTTCTCTAGCATCACTAAAATATTTACAAATATAAATCTGGTGGGTGTTATTGCCAGTCTTACTCTATTCATATTTTAATGTTTATGTTATAACAACAACAACAGCAGCAGCAGCAAAACGTAACAATAATATTAATAAAAATGCCGAAAAAACAAAAAAAAATTAAGAAAATATTAAAACTTGAGAAAAACAATTGGGATAATGTAAAATATTTTCTCACTTTGCGCAGAAATTCTTTTGAAAATGGATCAAGAAATGACAACAACTATGTACTAAAAGATCGCCTCAAAATAATTGCATTTTTACACACAATCGTTCTCTTTTTCTTTTAGAAAAATACATATGTGCGTGTGTACGAGAGAAATTTATTTCTTAATTTCCAATAAGAAAGCCAACAATCAACTAAACTATACATTTCAATATGAGCAATACAACAATTTCTATTCTATACATAGAACGATGAGTTTTTCTTCACTTTTATACTTCCGTTCAAATGTAGTGTGTTTTTCTCAAACTTATAAAGGTATATTTTCCTGTTAGCTGAGGCTTTTTGTATCATTTGGTTTACGGTCAGAATTTAGTCTTGTTTTCGCGTTTATACCTATGCGAGTTGTAATTTTTGTCTTGAGTGTTTAAAAAATTGTTCGTTTTTCATAAATACAATAAAATTAACCTCGTAGTAAATAATTAAAAAACACAAAAACAGTGAGTGAAAATATTCATAAATTTTTATTCACAATTACACTGCGTAACCGGAAATTTTAAAGTGGTTTTCATAAAAAATAGTAAGTTTTTCAAAATTGCTCCCTTCTACTAATTAAACTGAAGGTTGTTTATGCCTTTAATTTACGAGATACAGAAAGAATTTTGAAATCAACACCTTCCAATATTCAAGGTATTGGTGTAATAATACTGTAGCGGTATTTATGTATGTCTAGTGAAAAGAGGGCAACTGTTGCTTAACGGTAACTGTAAAATAGAGTTGCTTTTTTCACTGAATATTATTAACCAAAAAGTAATAAACTTTTCGGCTTTAGTACTCCTATACACTAATACAAAAATACTAACTAATAGGTTTTTTATTGCCCATTAATGTTGTCAATTATCACTGCTTATGAAAAATTCTCGAGGGTACATATAGATATAAAAATTCTGAATTTATGGAAATTCTTACCTGTAAAATGGATGACTCAACGTTAGACTAAACAAATACGTATACTAAATAAATGAACATACCGAAAATAGCATTTCAAAGAAATTTTAGAGCAACAAATTAAAAATTTCCAGATATTATTTTAAAAGACAACCATCCGCTTTCGGCGACTTAAGAGTGTAACCTATATTTACATATTTACCTATTTGTGTATGTATATACAAATATGTATATATATAAGGCGTTGAAAGTATAAACTTAAAATCCGTAGTGTACGGTTCCCTTCATAAGTTACCAGTTTCGGAGTAAAAGCGAGGGAAGTCGGCAGGGTTAAATCTTTTAAAAGTGATAAACATAGAAAATACACTTTTTTATATTTTATATTTGCTTGGATATTTGAGCCTGTAAGGCAAGGTTTAAGCCCCAGTTATGCTACCGTAACGGAACGTAACCGCAACAGTAAGAAGCAGCTGATAGTTTTTGTTATGCATAAAGCAATACGAATGGTTATAGAAATGTAATGTAACGTAACCGGAACGTAAGAATCTGTAAAAAATACGTGACAGATGTCACGTTAATAATGTCAGTGTTAATAACATGTAAACAGAATTTATAAACAGAATTTACATTTTGTACGTATGTTATGTTTGTCTGGATGTGGAATTTTCTTTAAATAAAACTTCACATATTTTAAAAACCCAAATTATAATTTATTTCATTATTAACTTTTATTTTATATTAGAAAAATATAGTTGTCGACTTTTAACTAATTAAAGCATTCGAAAAACATTTCAGTTTGCATTTTACTTTTACTAGAGAAGATAAAAACGTTTTTACATTCGTACAAATTTGGCTTCCAAAATACCTAACCTGTTGTTGTAGGATGAACGATTTCACTTGCTTGTCTATTTATGTGGAAAATACAATCAAAAGCACTCAATTTTAGTTTTTGTTTGTGTGAAAGCAAAATTGTTTGGCTTTAAAAACAGTACATCCAAGCTCTAAAAGTATTGGATTAGCTAAGTGTTGTTGACCATTTACAGATTTGAGGAATACTGCTAGATTTGTCACTTTTGTTGAAAATGGCATTAATTTAGTTAAATTGTTTTCATTAATATGGGGCAATTCCTTCACTTTCGTTAATTGGCTATGGATCAGCTGCTTAGCTCTTTCAAAACGAAATTTTAGATGCTCAATAACCGCATTAACCGCAGGGTGAATAAGAAGCGACTTTATATTTTCTTTTGGTTCACCTTTTAAACTTTTGAAAGTGTTTGATTATTTTTAAAATTATTGCATCTGTATGCAACTGTTGATTGAATATAAGCCGTAAAAGTAATGGCCAGTGTCCTGATTCACCATTAAACTCCGGTAAATCCTCGATTTGGATTATGTAGGGGCGAAGATCTTTGCTCATTACATTCTACTTTGTTCATGAATTGGCACCACTGTACCTACTTTCGCTAATTCAATTCTGTCTGGGATTTTAGGGGCATGGCTTACTAGATGAATTATTTAAACGAGTTTTGTAACTCGGTGATTTTATTAATTCAAAAACCGTGAATCAAATTTTTTCGACTTCGACAAGATTCGAGTTGGAATTTCTCGGATTTGTAGTCAAATGCTTTAACCATACCAACATTCATTAAAGTTATTTATCAGTAAGAATTGCCTTTTTTTGGAATTCAAAAGTATTTTTCAGCAAGGAGAATAATATATTTTCTCTTTTTTTATTTAACCAAAGTTGCAATATCAGTCTAGTATAATGGCAACTATTATTACTTTCATGGATATAAGATTCCTCATGAGCTCATTAATAGAGTATTGAGTAGAAAGACTATAGACCCAATGATATCCAGATGACAGAGGTTTCATACACTGTATATGCGGGGATGAGCGCAGAGGAGCACATAATTAGGGTAATCCCGCGGAATTGTCTGAAACGGACATTGGCTGTCAAGGTTACGCATAGTTCCGCCTTTTATGACGTCATTCAAAGAAGGAGGATTGAAACGCAATAGAAGAATATTCGACTTTTACTTGAGGTGATTCCACGGAAAATTATAACAAAATGTCTGGAGCTAGTAGTAAACCGATATTAGTGTTTTATAAAGAGCAGGCAAAACAGTTTAGATGGAGTTGTGTAAGCTACAGACTCTAGAATGCGTTGAGAGGAACCAGGACCTGAACTAGCACTAGAGGATCTGAACGTGTAATATTTAGGTTGGGTAAAATTGACAGTCGTCTTGAAATGCGTAGCTTACTTGAGTTCTATAAAGTCCCGTTATAATACCGATATTAACTATTTAGTCTTTAACTATATTCCCCGTCAGACATTTCTCGACCTTTCAAATGATCAAATGATTTTATCCAAATCAGATTTGGGTATACATGTTCTGTAAATAAATTCTGGGTACCCCGGAATCTTTTTGTCAGGCTCTGAAACGCCAGACAAGAGCAGAGAAGATATTCTGTTGTTTCCTTTTTTACCTCGTCATTACAGCTTCTGCAGAAGTCGTTGTGAGGTATTCTCAGCCTCTGAGCATGTGTATCAAAGGAAATTTTATAACTGCTATTAGGTACGTAAAATGGACTCTTGTTAGTTTAGACGTAAATTTTGTTTTGCTTATATTGACAGCGGGACAGATTTGTCTAGTCCCTATAGGGTTCCTTATCCCATCTTTCCTTTACAAATCAGCAAAATTTGTGAGATTATTTGTTTGCCTCTCTGGATAAATTTTTGTACGAAGCTTTGCAAATGCGTCTGTCTTTTGTTACCTTCAACGTTCCAGTGTCAAGGAATCCACTAGAGGATACCTCCGAATATATCGCTCTCTCCTCCAGAGTTACTTATCACTCTTGGATAATCTGCGATGTGGTGTACACATTCTTTAGGTTCTAGTGATTGCCATACTTGAATGAATATACTGATATATCTAGTCTATGTACTCTGATACTGAACGCACACATCGTCTTTAAAGCCATTATCTCAGCTTTAATAGTACTATGGTAAAATCTATTCCTAAAATTTTGGAATGGCTATAGCTTCTGAACCTCCTTCTCTTTAATGCGTTCGCTCTCATTGCCGTCAACCTGCTAACGTGGTAGCCTATTAAGGATAGTAAGCAGTGATTTGGTGATGTAACTCTAGGAACTGCCGTTATCGTTGTAATGATTCCTCTTTTCCAAAGCCAACCATTTAACAATGGCTTCGTAGAATAGAGTTAGTTTGATTACAAAGTCGTGCAGAAGTACACATTCTGTTTACTGTCCAACATGATTACAGTATATTTAGTATTATTGGGGCAGCAGATTTGGTGATTTTGTAACTCCTTGCGAATATTACTAACTCTATCTTGGTTAGTATAACTCCCAGCCTACATTATATCCAACATAGTAATCTCCCCTTTTTCAATGATATAGAGTATACATACATACCTAATTGGTCATTACAATTATTATGTTGTATGTGTTAACACACTTACATGTGTAGGTAGTGGGACCTGCAGTTTAAAGTCGACTCCGAACGACATATTTTTACTTTACATGGCAATTTTATTTACTTTCAAGGTTTTTACCAGAAATCTGCTGAGAGGCAGTCGCCGAAGAAATACTTTTTCATATTTCGTTTTGTTGGAGATGTCTGACCTTATGTTTGAACCGTGACTTCACGTCTAATAAGCCAACACACTACGTACCAAACTACGGCGACTAGAGTATATTCCTTGCAATGGAGGGATTTTTCTTTGAGACTATAATGAATGTTGCGAAGATATATCGTTCGAATGGCCAGCGAGGGTATCTGACCGAATGAATCCTTTTATTAGACGCCAAACATTTCTCAAGCAACTTAATTGCAAATTAGGATAGGGTGATGTGCTTAAAATGTTAAGCTTTACTGCGAAACACTTTACTCCCCTTGAGAATACATAAATACAATCTTATAATCCATGCAGTAAAAAGTAACATGAGATAAACGCGAACATGTTCCGAAGATTCCGCGGCATGAGGAATTACATATCTTTTTAGTCTTCCTGATTATATTTTTGAATTCAGCATGCAGAGTTACTGTGGACCCCCGTTCATTTCTTGGCCTCTTTAAATAGTTCCCAGTAAATAAGACAATTTTCCGTAACTTAGCCTTAATAATTTTCAGTTTTATAATAGTTTTCCTGCAGGATTTTTCAATAGTTTTCGCTAGTGAAATCTAATTTGAATTCATCGTCAATGAAGGCCGGGTATCTTGTCACATAGTACTCCTGCATAAGTAGACCGATTAGTCTTTTTTGTATAGGTATTTAAGAAATCATCTACTGGATTTCATATTTCCAACTAAAAATACATGGCAAAGAAACAATTTACGGACACATTCCAGTTATTGACTAGATCTGTCAGTGTCTAATAAGTGTAGCATCAAGAACTTTCCTTTGTCACTTTAATAACAATAAAGCTTGGTTCATAACAACTGTTAGTTTATATCTTTTGCACTCCTACTATTATTTGGGATATTGCCTTCCCGCTCGTAGGGTTCGGTTTATTGTCGGTTGATCGTCCTCTTGTCTTTACTGTCGATGGTACAGGTATCTTTATAGCTAAAATCAAATAGAATAAAGGCTTTATTAGTATGTTTGATCACAATACAAGATCTAGTCAGCAAACCCTGTCTTCGTACAACAAACGTTTATTGTGAAACCAAAGTGAAATGACTTTGATGGCAGTGTAAAAACCAATCTCCAGTTATTTAGACATTTGTCGCATCGCTTTTATTGTGCTCATACACCTCTGTGTATGAGCTTGTCTTATGGCAGATTCCTGTAGTGTTGTAGTACAGGAAGGATATCTTCGTCTGATACCGGCGCGGTAGTAGTAACGCCTCTAAACAGCATGAAGTTCTTTCCCGGATACTCACGACAATCTCAGATGAGATAGGGATTGGTGTTTGTTAGCTGACCTAACATGAGAGTTAATTTTTAGTTTACGTAGACTTAGACCGTTACCTGGGCTTTACGCATGCTTGCAATTAATCTCTCACATCACTAATAGATTATTAAATACTCCCGAAGGAAAACTCATATGAACGAATGGCTTTAAGGTGGAATCGAGATTTTTATGAGGCTGTCTACGTAAGCTGAATTAGCTAGGCAGGGAAAATAAGGTAACGCTTTGTTAGATCATAGGGCAGGAAATTCAGCGCAATGAGCAGGTACATGAGCTTACCTGGAGGGAAGCTTCTGGACCGCTTATGGGACAAGGTCAACTCCCAGCACAAACGAGTATATAGTGGGGGATTTGAGTCTTGCATCCGGCCAGTGGTGACCATGCCATGGCACAATTATGCTATATTTTTACGCACTTTTATTTTGTTGTCGGCCTTTTATTTAGTTGTCACTCCTATTTTTTGTATTCCTATTCCTATTTTTCAAATGCACCTAAAGATATGAAAAATGACATGCTATTAATTTTAAAAATAAAAACTTTTGGTTAAATGTCTATATTTATCATTTTAAATGTTCTGTAATATTTGTTATTGACAGTTATTTAAAATGGATTCAACATATATTTATTAGAGACTGTAAATCAACTTTATTCGCTGTGCATTTCTTACTCTTACGTTCATTAAAACTTTTCAACTTGAACTCAGTGTCGTTATATATTTTTAGTAGGATCAGAAATTGTTCGGTTATAATGATTTATGTTATCGTTGTCATTACTTTTCCCTTACCCGCTGCAGTCCGGACTGTAGTGTGTACGTGTCCCTACGTAATGGGGACGAGCCCTCCGCGGTCGGGTGAGGGTGGGTTAGTGTGAGGCCGGGGACGTTCGAATAACTCGTAGTATTCAAAAAATTATAGCAATAATGCCGCGAGACACATGACACTATTCTTAATATCTAGAAGAGTAAAAACATGGAAATCAATAGCTAAAATTATTAACTGTAAAGCTTCTGTATGGAATTCGAGTTTCCAAACAAACTAGTATATATTTCGTTGTCAACATTTGGCCATTGGCGGCGAGAAACAATGGTCAATTATCTTAACTTATACAAACTCATTCAGACAATGTTCGCTTTCTTAACAAAGAGATTAGGATACCCAACCAGGTAAAATATTTGGGTGACAACATTTGGAAGATAGGGCAGAAAAGTACCAAAGATGTTGGTCTATATATAGGAGAGCCATAGGTTCTAAATGGGACCTCACTCTAAGAATGATACGCTTTCCAGGAGCATAGACCTATTCTAATTTATGCTTCAGTAGTGTGGTGCAACGAGTAAACAGAGCCGACACACAATGTGACACATTACCAATTTAATGTGAAAGGGACAGCAAATAAGGTGGTGTTCCTCATGGTGAATGCACAACAAGCTTACATGTTGGCTTAGGTGTATGTCAATAGGAATGAAACCCTTGGTTGTTCTCCTCTTCTTCAACCAACCTATCTATGGCATCAAATATATGGGCAATTCACTAAAGCCCTTGTATCGTTGTATTTAGTGTATTGTTGGACGAAAATACAATAGTGTATGCTTGTTAATAATTTTCATATAAAAATCCTATACACTACACATTTTTTCGCGTGTCTTTAAAAGTTGTATTGGTTTCAGTTTATGTAAATGCCAGTAATCAAGAAGAAGAATAAAAAGAATTCTATGTAACTTGAGTCAACAATTAACATTTCAAAATTATATTGTTCGCAATGATGATTAATTTACTTTTCTCCGTAATATTTTTCATTTTGTTGCTTGAAAATCAGATTATGAATACTGGTATTCTTCTTCTTAACGCTTTTTGACATTTGGAATACGAAATACACATAACACTGAGCGTTCACAAACAAAAAGTGTATTCAATACAACATACACGATACAAAGTCGTGTGAATTGGCCAATAATGGTGAAGCAAATATACAAGTAAACTTTGGTGCTGTAAGTAAATAGAAATAACAACAACAATTTGTGCGTTCATCAATCTTCCTCGGATAAACGGCCACTGATAGGCCGTCGCGAGACCTACAAATAACGGAAGAACCTTTCACCAGCAACTGACCCGCCGACACTTTAGGGGGGAAATCACTTTCCCCTGACCCTAGGTCCGACAAATTGGCGTCGCTACATCTAAAAAAAAATTTTGACCCTATTTTTCGAGATTATTCATTTCTACCTTCACTGTACAGCAATCATCAGAAAATAATGCATACGAATTTTTATTTGCATAGTACAATAAGTTACGTATTGTACAAGTATAAGTATTTGCTTGTGAGAAACACAGGAAAACAAATTGTTACTCTCATTGTCTATTTATCCACTCATACTCTAACTGCTGCAAATAATAACTCTACCAACTTGTAACTGCAACACAGAACCATTTATCTATACACACTCAGTTCTGCAAACATACAGAAACTTGTACGAACAGTTGTAACTGTGCACGGCTTTAGTTTGGAGACAAAATATGTTCATCTTCACCAATTGTTTAAACTGACATCTAATGGCATTCATATACATACATATATATTTACGGTACTCAAGCAACTATTTTTCGATAACGGTAGATATTGTAGTAAAGAAATTAAAGTTCAGTAAACAAAAAATCCCAATATCAGAATAATTGAGGCTATAGCTTTGCTGCTATAGCTAAACACAGACAGTTGTTTACAATAGCAATAAAATTTAAATAATATAAAATTGCTTAAAAATTTATTCAATGTATAACACATATTTCTCATTACAGTAAGGGCCATTATTACAACTAGCCTTTAACTAAAGGCAGGATTTTAACGAGCAGGGAAATGAGCAAACACAACAAAAAACAAGCTCGTCGTTGCCACTGCGCTTTAAAAAAAACTTGTTTATTTTGACAAATGTTATCGACACTGCTACGGCACTGCCATATTATCAAAAAGTTAACTTTATTTTATCATTAGGTTGTAATAACGAAAAAAAGTTAAAGGTGACTTTAAAGTTCACTTTAGCTAAAGTTACCTTTTACTAAACCCAACTTTAACGGCAAGTTGTAATAATAATGTGATAAACATTTATTATTACTGTTTAAAGAGGCCAATTTATCTCTCGAAAAAAGAAGGAAAATATTACTGAACTAAAATAATATTACCTAACATTACTTGTTGGTGTTGTTACAGTTATCATTGCATGATCGAACATTTGTGTGCAGATATAAAATATTCTGATAACTATAAATCATTATTGTTGTTACTATTTACCCAAGAGATGACCTAATAATGACCTAGATTACCTAAGTCTAAATTGAAGAGAACTTTTTTCGCATATACATATATATTATATTTCAATTATTCAATTCACCAAAGTGCTTATAAAAATATTTATTTTACAAAAGTATTTAATCTAAAACAAACTGCGACTTATTGAATTCAAAAAAACTATGCACTGCGACTTATCAGCTCATATACATCGTGTAGCTTCTTTCCCTTTATACTGTCATCTCCCTTTTACATAAATTATTTACAAGACTGTGTTACATTATTTTACCAAATTTGATAATATTTGGTTTACCGTTAGCTCCAGTTGCAATACAGGGTTCTATTCTGAATTAAGCGAAACGTGCTAGGTATTTTCTAGAATCACTTGATCATATCGCAATTTTTTGTATGCACCTAGAATTTGTAGGTAGTGATAAATGTTTAAGCAACTATGTCAAGTCGAACTAAAGCGAGATTTTCTCTCTCGGTCTCTTTCGGTCTTCCT
Organism: Sarcophaga subvicina; assembly: GCA_936449025.2. Classification (NCBI taxonomy): domain Eukaryota; kingdom Metazoa; phylum Arthropoda; class Insecta; order Diptera; family Sarcophagidae; genus Sarcophaga; species Sarcophaga subvicina. Next base: position 15,287,081 of record OW388085.2, on the reverse strand, counting down.
CCCGATAATATGACCCCACCTTAATATTCTACATTTAATTTGCTGTGTTCTCGGTAGTTGACAGAGATTCGTGTTGCGGATGCAGTTGAATCAGTATAGACAGCACATGGTTCTGCGGCATTTAGTGCTGAATACCTTTTGTGTTTTTAGATTTTTTACATGTGTTAAATATCCTAATGTTGATTCGTCTGAACATATGTGATTGTAATTGTCCAAGTGCCGTTTTCGCTTTGTTAAGCTTATTGTTTGAGTTTATTTAAGCGCTTCCCTTCGTGTCACTATTCTGTCTAGATAGCAGAAGCCATCAACTTGGTCTTGCGGCCTGTGCTAACGTTGTTTACTGTCATGACTCCGATTGTTTTCTATGTTTATCTCAACGTTTATCCAACATTATGGACTAGTTTTTCTTGTACATTGCAAAAAAGACTCCAGATAATTTCTCTACTTCTGAAAAGACTAGACTCACGATATACATATTGTGATATTTTTTTATTTATTGTATGGAATTTTTGGAAGTCTTTATACAAAATTCCGAAAAACTTACTAAGTTCTTGGATAGATATCTCGTATTAGCCTAATCAAAGTAATTGACACTGCAACGATTATCATTTGAAATACGCCCATGTTTTGAACGCAATAGATATTCATTAATTTACAGATTGTCTCGATTAAGACTTTGAACAGCAAAATCGATATAAAACTGCATTAGAATACTATAGTGACCAACTGGGAGTAGTTTGCCGATCGTTTTCATGAAAAGGCCAGAAAATATTCAGAAGTGTATGAGAGATAAAATGGTAATTACATCCCTCTGTTGAAAATTTGGAATGACAGAGAAGTGGTACTGTCATGGGATTAAAGAAGATTAGCTTTACCTTGGATAAGAAGACAAAATAGGAAACAAAAAAATTAAAACTCACCTTAAACGTATGGGAAGTCTTTAATAAAGTTGTAAATGGATAGGTTTTCCTCTCTTTGAAAAATGCCATTTTCATTTAATTAAGCACTATTTGTCAATATAATTTTTTATTGCTTTAAACAAAAATGCCAGAGGCAATTTTTAAAAAAAATGTATGAACTGAAAATATATCTGTTATCGAAAAGTGACCATCTAAATTACATATTTGAATACAAATCAGCTTATTAAGCTAATTTACAAGCATTATTTTAAACCCAATTTGTAACATGAATTTACAAAAAAAAATAATAAAAATATCAATTTGAAATTGATTCGTTTTTCAAAAGGACATGTTTTAAAAGATATTTCTCATAAGTATCACAGTACGTATACGTAAGTCAGACTTAAATTAAAATAATTAAAAATGTACTTTACTATTTCAGATTTAACAGATTTCGCTTATCTTACAACAACACAAATGGATGTTCCAAATGTAAGTCTGCAATAGCGCATCTATTGATTTCGGAAAACCCCAGTAAAATTAACGAAAATTTTTGTTATTATCTCCTCCAGTTTTAGAGCCCAATACTAATTTGTTCATTAATATGTTAACATACGTTTGTATGTTCGTAAATGTAAAATGAATGTAAAAATCCCTTAAAGTTAGTCTTAACCAACAGTATTGATTCTATTAAGCCCCAATATATCCATCCATTTTTATTAAAAATATATTCGATACAAAAATAACAATATATATTAAATACAAAAAATTAAAAAATACACTGCACAGCAAAAGTTCAGGTACCCCAATATATTTTAGCAATTTTGTGAATTGTAAGCAATAATATGTAAAAGTAATTAATATTTTTTATATTTATTTTATTCATTTGTTTCTATTTTATTATAAAACAAAAAAATTCTTAATATTTTTCACAAACCAAAAGAAAAAAAAAGGAAATCTTTCTGGGTACTCCATATTTTTGGCCCGCAAAAGTGTAGGTATCCTCAGGAGAACTCAGAGTATATATAAAATTCAATGGCTCAATGTATAAAAATCACAGAATATACACAGAATTGAAACCTTTGACGTTTAAAAACGCTCAAAGCAGCACTTTAACCTACCTCGTAGAGTGAGAAAATAAATATTTTAATGTTTTGCGAATCAAATGTGTTAGAAGCAACAGATATACAGAGTGAAAACTGGCAGTTAAAGTAGAAAAATTAAATGTAAATAAAGATTTATTTTGTGTTAAAAAAGGGATAATTTGGAATATTTTTTAATTTCTTCAATGAAAAGTTTAAAGATTCTTAAATAATTAAATATTGATCGAAATGTGTGTGATTTTCGGTCACAATGAATATAGTTTCTTGTGCAAGAGGTAATTAAGAAGCTAAATATTACAAGATCAAAATAAGACGTACTGCTCATAAAAAATGTTTCTTGCGGAAAGTTGCCAATATTTTTTAATTTCTTGAAAGAAAAAGTTAAAGTTGTTATTGTTATTAGTTGTTTTTATTATTTATTAATAGTTTTAGACAAAAATTACATTTTTTATTAACTCTCGCCAATATAAAAAACCACCCCGAAAACTAAAAAAACATAAATAAACAAAACAGAGTTACAATCAGAGAGAGACAGAAATACTTTTTGGTAATATTTGCTGTCTCTTTCTCCATGGAATGTTAAACGTCAAACTCTTGTTTCTATTCTGTGTATATTCTGTGATAAAAATATTACAACTAAAGCCCCGATTAGCGAAGCGTACACGTAATGTACGTTCGTTTTTACCATATGACGAACAATATATATATAATACCAAAGTGTACTGTCTTATTGACAAAACGGAACGATTTGTATAAAACAGAATTCCTTAACGCTTTTACATGACATTTGGACATGAGTGATGGGACTATTGTATGTAAAGTTGCATTGCGGCACAAATGCCCTCTTTGGTACTTTCATGCTTATTTATATAATGATTTTTCTTTTCCTTTGATTAAAAAAATAATAAAAAATAATTAAATTAAAATAATAATAATAAAGAAATAAATACTTATTGTTATGATTCTATAGCGCACAGAAACATAAATTTACACAATGTGGGACGAATGGCCTTTTTGGTATTTTTATATATATTAATCTTTTTAATTTGTACATAAAAACTGATTTTTCTTTAATTATTGTTATTATGAGTGTAATGTGTATAAAAACCTTTAAAACAAAATAAATTGATAATGTGTCTTTGGAATGGCAATGTGGCACAAATTCCCTTTTTGGTACTTTCCTATTTATAATAAATCTTTTTAATCTTTAAAAATTTTAAATACATATTTAAATGATTCTAATGTGCATAAAAACTTATAGGAGCGTTCTGTTTTATTATTATTATTCTAGCTAAAGTCATTGTAGTGAATTTTGATATTGACTCAGATTATCAAAAAATGTAATATTATATAATATTACAAGAATAACATAAACTTAAGGAGCAAATACAACTTTTTCCTATTGAGGCCTAAGTGGTACTTTTTTAATTTTGCATTACCTTAACAACATTCATCATTGTTCTGAACAGCTGACTTCGTGCAAATGACTGTAAATGAATTTCTTTGCATTGTGTTGCATAGTGTGCGTGATTTGCTTTGTGTTCTGTTTTGTTTTTATTTACATTCTTCGTTGACAGATGTCACGTTTTTAACGCTGCTATAACTACATAAACGTTCTTAATTTCTCGTACGTTAGAAACGTAACGTTATTCGCTTCGCTAACCAAGGTTTAGTGCTATATGCAATGAGATCAAACAGTGAATTTAATCTATTAGGCAATGAATATGCAAGTTCTTTTTTGTGTGTTCTGTTGATATTTCCTTAAGACCTTTTCTGGCTCCTTTGGATTTAGTGGCATCCAAGAACGCGGTCGGCTAGAGATGGCGACCTTCGATACCACCTCAAATTTGGCGCCCGGCCAGATTTCTCCCATCCTTGAGATAGCGATGGAGAAGAGATTGTAACGACACGTTTCCGCTTGGGTGCTGGGGTAGATCAGCGGTATCCAGTGGTTATATAACAAAAACACTTCGTAGAAGTTTTAAAGCTATTTATTAACAATATTAACTGCAATAGCTTACGTACTAAAGCCTACTTTACACGGTCCCACAAGTAATATGATCTGTCAAAATTTTGTGTAGAAGAGTACGGATGTGATCGTCTAAACGTACTATGTAATGAAACCATCACACATTGAGAGAAAATACGGACGAAAAGTTTGACAGTCGTATGGCTCTCTTCATTTTCTGAAATGATTCAAAAAACAAGCAAGTCGCATTAGATCAGGGATGTATTTTTATGTAAACACATAGAAAAAAAGTGTAACAGCTGTTTTCATTTTACTTTGTTATTGTCTTATACCGATCATGTAAACGCAAAAAATATAAATCATACGACTTTTATTCTCTTTTTTGTCATACGGATGGAATTTCATTTTACTTTTTCATTAGACTTTACGTACGTAAAGTATTACCGTGTGAAGTGGGCTTAAGTTAAGTTACAACTCAACAAAAGAATATTAAGTTTGAAATTACTTAAAAAATAAACCTAAGCCGGCCAAACAACTGTCCGTCAAGTCAACCAAAAGAGGATATCAGAACGGCAATCAAACGGCATACGCACAGGATGATTGTGGTTCCTAGGCCTTCAGGTGTCCGTCCTCAGGAAGATAACCCGGAACAACAATTGCACGGCATACGCACAGGACAATTGCTGAGCAGGCTTCCCAGTCATTTGCCAATGTTTTGCTGATAAACAAACTCACACTAGTGGGGACAACCACACCACTAATGATTTAGTTTATTTTTACTGTGCCAATGTTATTAAATAATTAATAAAATTGACCTTACCTATCAGCAACTCATCACCAACTGACGTCGCCTGCTCCAGCCACACACGCTTTTATTCCCAATAGTAACAAATAACCAATCAAACATGATCGAACAACTAGCAACATCAAACATGTTGTGTCATACTCTACAAATTACCAATGGGAGAGAGATCTTGTGCGTACACTGTATGTAAGTAACATCAAAGAAAATAAAGTATAAAGAATGTGCATTTTAACATATTTTGGAATATTTTTCAAAAATATTTCATGACGCGGGGGAAAAGATAAAAGGGAAGGATACAGAAACCAAAAGCGTAACAATGCGTTGTTCTCATCGTGCGTTTTTGTTGTTTGACCACTTTTTTATTTATTTTTCTGTTGTTAAAAACAGACGTCGGCACAATTCGCTCAGGGGAAGAACATCTTCGGCTTTTTACACACATAGGACACGAACATCAAGAATGTTCGTTAAAAAGAGCGTAAAAATCTTGTCAGCTTTTAAAGAAGAAAGTTCATGTCGCTTTTTTCGGACTTCAATTATACACCCAAAGAAATATCACAGTAGTATTCACTAATATCAATGAGAAATGATTTCGATTTTTGGAAGAATACTTGCCAAGTTAAATATGGTGTCTTTAGGGATTTAGTGCAGTACAATTTTTCTATATTTTCGGCTCACATATACATATCATTGGGTTAATAAGTTGACTTGAAATTATTACTAACAATTTTCCTCTAGGTTAACACATGCCTATGGTTATGGATTAGTGAGTGAGAGAGAAAATAAGTTGAGAGAATTTATTTATTTACAGTCATATAAAAGTGTTAGTAATATACTCTATTTTTATTTTCATTTCATCAACATACATATGTAAAGCTGTCTATCTTTGGCTTAATAATTTTAGATAAATAAAAATAAAATAAAAAATCGATTTTATTATTAAAAGAACATGCTACCCATCTTTTTATTAAAAATTAGGCCATGTTTTTTAGATAAATAAAAATAAAAAGAATAAAAAACCATTTTTTATTAAAAGAGAAAAACGAGCATTCCAAAGCATTTAAAAAAATTATATTATGGGACAAAATAAAATATGCCCAGCTAATCACATAGAACATTTTTAACACAAAATATTCTTTGAGTGTTATTCTGAAATAAAGTGATAAAGCATCCGCAACACATGTGTTATTGTCGCAGTCTGATCGACAAATAAATCAAAAAACACAAGAATACATACACATGTACATACGTACGATGAGAGCAACACATTGTTACGCTCTTTGTTTGTGTTCATTTTCCTTCTGTCTTCCTCTCCCCTCATCTAGAAATGATTTTTAAAAAGATTTTGGTGAGAGCGGGTCGCAATGTTACAACCCGCCATAAGAAATTTTACTTCTACATAATGCGTATTCTTTATATCCATATTCTTTGGTAACATGTAAGCAGTGTTGCCAGAAGCCGGTTTGGAAAAAGTGCAAAAAGTTTGTCAAAAAAGTGCAATCCTGAATAAAAAAGTGCCAAAACTTTAAAACCGGTCATTAAAAAACCTACAAAATGAACAACGTTTTTCATTATAAATGCTTTTTTTAATTTAGGTTAAATTTTATTAAAATTATTCGAAATTTTTAAAAAAATTTTATCTTGGTTTAATAAATATGAGCTTAGTTTGATTTAAACAAGTATATGGAATTAAAAATTATTTATTTTCCTATAGGCCTATTAATTTGCTGGCTACATTCTCCAAAATGTTTGAAAGAAAATTTATAAGTAGAATGTCACCAATTCTTGACAAATTAAATATTATTCCTGAACACCAATTTGGTTTTAGGCATAAACATGGCACTCCAGAACAATGCCATCGTATTGTGGCTTTTATCAGAAATACCTTGGAAAGGAAAGAATATTGTTCTGGTGTTTTTGGATGTTCAGCAAGCATTCGACAAAGTCTGGCATATTGGTTTGCTCTTTAAACTGAAAAAGTTACTACCAACTCCCTATTATTTACTGCTTAGATCATATTTAGACGATCGAAGTTTTTATGTTAAAGTGAACGATGATTTTTCCAACATATACGATATAAAAGCAGGTGTTCCGCAAGGCAGTGTTCTGGGACCAACCCTCTATACGATTACTTCAGATATACCTTTAACAGATAACGTTTTACTTGCAACTTATGCCGATGACACTGCAATATTAACATCGAGTTCTTGTCCAACAAATGCATCAAATCTAGTTCAAAATGAACTAAACCGAATTGAGCTTTGGTTATCTCAATGGAATATCAAAGTGAATACCGAAAAATCTGCACATGTTGTGTTTACGTTACGAAAAGGAAATTGCCCACAATTATTCCTTAATGACAGCACAATTCCCAAAAGAGACAGTGTGAAATATCTTGGTCTTCATATTGACAAAAGGCTTACATGGAAGCCTCACATTAAGGCAAAAAAGAACATCTTAATATAAAAACCAAACGCCTTTATTGGCTTCTCCAGCCTAAACCTGAAATAAGCATTGAAACAAAATTAATAACATATAAAACAATACTTAAACCGGTGTGGACTTATGACATACAATTGTGGGAACTGCCAGTAACTCCAAAGTAGAAATTCTTCAACGGTATCAAAATAAAACATTGAGGCTAATTGTTAATGCTCCTAAATTTATTTCAAATAAAACTATTCATAATGACTTACACATGCCAACAATAAAAGGACGAAATAAAGAAATATAGCGAAAACTATCTTAACAGATTAAGCAACCACTGCAACCCACTAGCGATATATCTACTAGACGAAACTGAAGAACTGAGAAGACTTAAACGTTATCATATACTTAATTTACCATTTCGATAATTGTTATTGGTTTTTTTTGTTTTTTGTTAAAATGTACATATCGATGGCTTAATATAAAAAAGGCCTAACTCGATTATTGGTTACTTTACAGGAGAAGGACAAAACTTAATAAAATTCGTGAAATTTTAGATACAACAAAAATTTTAATACAATTTTTAATAAGAAACAGCAAAACATTTAATCTCTCATTTAAAAATTTTTTATTTTTTTTGTGCCTTTGACATTAGTCTACCAGAATAAACAAAAAACCATATTTTGAAAAAAATTGAGTTAAGCGCTTTTTATATTAAGCCATCGATATCTGTTTTGAAAACATTCAAAAATAAATATACATTTTCAAAATTAATTTAAATTAAAAAAAGTCTATTATTGCATTAATAAAAAATAATATAAATAATATAATATATATATAAAATGCACTTTTAATGCTAAAAAATACAGAAAATGGCAAAAAAGTGCTAAAAAGCATCTAGCATCTTTTTTATAAAAAAAAGTGCAGCAGACGAAAAAAAAGTGCTAGAATTGCACTTTAAATGCCGTTATGGCAACACTGCATGTAAGTCGTACAACAACCGTTATAAAAAGAACAAATATATTATAAGATCTACTCAGTAATTATATGAAATATTTTAGGCACACTTAAACACTAAATTATATTAAGAAAAGAAATTGTATTTTCAATAATTCGCAGCGAACATAATAACAAAAGAACTACTCCTAGTAGTATCTAGTAGTTCTAATAATAAATGCGGGGTATAATTAAATATATACATAATTACAAGTATATAGTTAGTAAATAATATATAATGATGAATTGGTCGAACCGGTGGCATACGTAATTAGGTATGGTGTGGGCAAAAACAAGGTCTCCGCCTTTTGTCGTCACAATATCCAGAGCTCGCTTATCGGCGCATGTTACCAGCTTAACGTATCCTTGGTGCCAGTCACACATTTGGTAGACTGGTACTGGCCCGGGATGTTTCTCCATCACCTCTAGGAAGATATCTGCCAGGACGTCCTCAACTAGCCTCCAATTCGACGGTGTAATGCTGCCATCTGGGTCTGACCGATCGACCACCGCCATATCAATACTGTCTTTCAGTATATTCGGTGAGAGCTTCTTTGCTTCTTCGCACCGGGTGTGTCACTTTCTGCAGACGGCTGTCTTTTCATAGCAGTCTCGTTGGTTACCTTTTCTCATTCGGCCAGTTTTTCCTTAGTCCAGGCTAGCGATTGTGTATCACGCGGCGTTCGGCTGCCCTTTGGGATCTTTGAAATCCGTTCGAGGACCCGCTTAGCTTAGTCGCTCTCTATATTTTTGTTTCGATTCTTTTACGTGCTTTGGTGCCGCGTCAACCTTCACATTTCCAAGGCCGCTTTTTCTGGACGTCGATCCCGCTTTTACAGCAACCTCGGTCTTGGTAAGGCCGACGCTTTTGGCTAGTAATATTCTTGCATTTTTGAGGTTTCAGAATTTAAAGAAAAAGTTTGAAAACATGTTCTTTATACAGAGGTCAGAAGAAGACTTCACGAAGTCAATTTTAATGGTTTAGTTGCTACTCGTAAATCATTTACATATACAAATACAGAGTGAACGTGTTTTAACTATGCAAAGAAATATGCACTAAGTCTTACTACCCTGTTGTGAAAACGCAACAGAGCATGTGGAAAAATATAACACTGCGGGCGTTAGTGAGTTAGTTTCCAAAAAATGGTGTGAGCGACAACACAGTAATTTAAATTATTTGTTATTTTAAAATTATCATAATCATTTACATTTAAACTGGGCAACGACCCGAAACCAATCAGGAACGGCGTAGGTATATGTTCGTGTAAAATCGTACACAATGTACCATGCCTTCAACAATTCCCAAACCTTAAACAAAGTTTTATAGGAGGAGATACATTGAAGTGTAAAAAAAAACTGAATATTGCAATAAATTCGATCAAAAACAGGCGTTAAAGTAGAAATAAAATAAAATTGGGGATAATATTATCGACAATTTTATGCGAAGAATATATGTATATGTATGCATATACATATACAATAGAAATGTTGAATTTCAAACATTTTTATCGGTTTTTTAATTAAAAAAGTTATAGAAAAAATGTACAGAAATACCATTTTAATTCGCAACAGATACTAATAAATAAGTGTGTTATCTTATCTTCCATAAAAACTAAGTTTTATTTAAGTATATTTTAACTTCACTTATCTATTTTTTTTTTAATCTTTTTTTTTGGTTTTTGGTGTGAAATTTAAAGACTGTAGCAACCACTAAGAAAAAAACTAAAAAGCTCCTAACGTTGACTCAAGCTGAGGAACAGCATTTATCATCTATATCTAGTTGCTCAGCATCAACAACAACTACGACGTCTATAGGCAAAAAGTTAAGTTCGGTTAAGATGACTAAAATGAAATCTGAAGATAAAATAACCAAAACTCAAATGATTAAGACTATAACGAAAAAAGATTCTGTAAAAAATTTGACAGAAAATACTAGCAACGATCTTCTGCGGGAAGAGGAAAAGGTACAGGAAGAGCAACAAAAAGACTTGCAACAAAATGGTAATCACAAAAATGATGAGAACGAAAATGAAATTGGAGATAGTGCGAAAAAAATTAATGTTACTAAAAAGAAACATAAATTTAAAAAGAACAAAAAGAGCGAAACAGACAAACAAAATATATCAGTGGTAAGTTTTTCATAGTCCCCTTCCAAAGTCAACATATAAAATTAATTTCCTCTTTCTTTATTTCGTTTTTTTTTTCTTTATTAAAGAAATCTAGTTTTAGCAAATTTGATGCATTACAAAAGCGAAATCTAATCCATGTACGTTCTATTGATGCTAGTACAGCACAAGAAAAATTCAGTGTAAGAACTCATTATTACCATTTACTCATTCATTACATACCACTTGTTTCTTTAACGCTAGAACTGCCGAGAGCATTGATCAACATTTTGATGTTTTTCAAATCTCTTATTAAAAACTATGTTTACCATAATTTGAAATTTTTGTACCAATTTCTCTCAATTTAACTTCCATTATCAACTGAAAGGGAAGATTTTGAGAATGTTTTTTTAATGATTGCCATTACGTACTCTAATTAAGAATATTTCGAAACGAAACATTTCGTTCGGTAGTAGAACTCCTGATTATGATAAGAACTATTCTTAAGTAATAATATACAATTTATAGGCGTATGTAAATTAAATAATATGTACTATACATATATAATTGGGAGGAATTCATCAGTTTTTTCCGGTATATACAGCTTAACTTCTCTTCAATTTAGAATTTTAATACGCATTTTCAACTTTTTTTTACGAAGTTAATATTTTAAAGCAGAACTTTGGATTCTTTAATATGTATGTAGGTTCTCAGGTCTGTATACCACAAGCATTACCACGTTCAATATTATGGTCAAAAGCTGAATTAATTTTAAGGTAATGAGCTGACCTAAAACAGAAATATACGCTAATAGTTTTTTTCATGGGTAGAAAATGATTAGCTACCGTTTCCAATTGCAGCAAATGGGCTCAGAATTTCCTTTTTGTACAGCGAGGGAAAATGCTAAGGAAATTACTGCCATAGGGATACTTAACCATTGGTAAACTACCATAGAAAATACTCTGGCAAATACCGAAATACGTCACCGGATATGACACGATACAAACCACTAAGTGCTATGATTATGTTATTTTTACTTTTTCCTGTAGTAAAAATGCATGCAATGCATGCATGCTATACATCTAGGTATCCATAGTTCTAAGTCACAACAAATAAGTTATCAAACCAAGGCTTGTCATATGATGATACTTACCACGTAGTATACTGGGCAAATACATTGCCTACATACACCAAAGAAGAATCATTTTTGTATGCAGTAAGTAGAAAGTAGATGCAAAACTTCATTTTAAGTGTAAAATTTTGAAGGAATAAAACCTAATACTGATACTGCTTTTTTTTGTTTCCTTTTTATAAGTTACCAATAAATTATAATATTTAATCATATTTTACTTAAATTATTTGTTATATACAGCCATTATTAAATATACAAAATAGGTACGTCAGTTTGACAGGTGCGGAAACAAATTATGTTTAACATCGGCAGTTCTAATGTTAACAGAGTAGATTCCTATATATAAACCTTTAAATGCTTAATTTAATTCCATAATAACTAGCTTACGTAATATTAAAATTAATTTTTAAAGGTAAGTAAAGTAATATTCAAATAATTTTGTATCGTCCTATATCTAATTTATTCACCATCACAGAGTCATAACTAATAACATCAATCGCCCAATTGTGAACTTATACCAATAGCGCTAAAAATATTAATTAATACTGATTATCCCGTGGACTGTATATGGGGGGGCCGAAGAGCACAAAAAAGGTATCGTCTTCGACGATTGAGTACAATTAGAACACTTGCACCTCTTAGTTTTTCCAGTTTGTAAATAAACACAGGATTTTTGTTTCGGAATTTTATTTTACACACAACATTATCACAATTAAAATTATTGCACAAAAATTAAAAACTTTAACAAATTAGTTGCATCCTTGTGGATGTTACAAGAAAGAATAATAATTAATAAACAAGGCAAAAAATTAATGTCAAAAAACAACAATAATAAAATATAAAAAGCTTTATTATACACTGCAGCGCCCTCTGTTGCCAATTTGCTATCGTTTAAACAATCCTATTTATGTCACCAAGGATGGGAAGTTTGGATTATCAGACATAAACATGCCGGCGCCCTTGCAGTACTGCAACCAAAAAAGATGTACTCCATCTAATGACTAAAGAAAAAAATCAAAAGAAAAACTTTCATGTTAGTTTCATATTTCAAAACAATTGAAAATCAAAAACTTGACAGCTTGTAGCAGTGCCAACTCCGATCCGTCAGAAAGGAAAAGTTTAGATGAATAAGTGTCATGGTCTAAGATTGGGTATCGAATTCTTGAGACTTATTGCCCCTCCACTAAATTGGAACTAGAGCCTCCGACGAACTAGGTCTTCAGCCCTCACGACCATGGGATGAACTAGGTCCACTGCTGGTTTAATAGGGCGAAAGGTCCGTTATTTTTCTGGGCTAGTCAATGCGTCACTTTTCCAATTTAATCTTCCTAGGGACAGACGGACTGGGTCTATTGCCCGTTAAATGGAAGATTTAACTTCAGCAGCCCGTATTCTCACACGTCCACCAGGTATGGTCCTGGCTCAACCAACACTTCAATTCATCGCTCTCGACATGATATACCACATACCATATACCATGACACTATGAGCGAAGTTGTTTTTCAAAATATTTATTTCGTTTGAAGAATTAGAAGCTGCCCAATCGGCTTTATAATTGTTCCACGTTCAGTTGCTAAATCCACAGTTCTTACGTAACCATTATTATTTAAACGTAAATTACAAATGCGACATACCTTCTCTTATTGCTGCTGTTGGCAATCCTAATTTTTTTCTGCAACTTTTCCGAAATAAAAGTTGTTTGCGAACCGGAGTCTATCAGAGCCCTAGCTCTAAATATTTGCACTCGATGACAAATACCCTAAAATAATCTGCCCATATGTGGCAGCAAAACAGTTCTGCACATCCCTACCAAGCTTTGTTACACGACCAGAACTTGTCGCATCGAAAACTCCAAGTTCCCGAGAGGATCCAAACACCTCCCGGTGCAGCAAAGGGTGATGCCACAAATCGCAGATCGAACAATCCAAATTCCGCCTGCATTCATTCAACCTATGACCAACATCGAAACAGTCAATACACAGGTTGTTCTGTTTTACTGCCAAAAATCTTTGCGAAAGAATTAAAAGATTCTGCGACAGATTCAAAAGCTCTCCAAACGAACGCTCAAACTTGCAGCTCTAAATAACTACCCACATTGTAGTATAGCTCCAATGGTCACAAATATTGTCAAAAAACAATTTTACGAATCAACCTGAATAATAAGCCGGGCTTGTATAAACGAAAATTATACCTACGCACTGACGGATTAATACAGGAAGATTCCCAGCTAACTAACAGCAACAAAAGTAGGAACCAAAAAGGATCAACAGAATCGTTGAGATTCTGTTCCTCACTAATTCCCTCAACGAAATTAAAATCAAATAAAAATATCACAAAATTAAATAAATGGCACCACAACGAAACTCGAAAATGTTCGCGCCTCGATCATAGCTAATTTTGCGATAAGCAACTAAAAACGAAAATATTCCAAAATTAATCAAAAGGTCATCGCGATCACCCTGTTATGCACAACGTACTACCGCGATCAATTTAGCGCTTTACCGCAAACTTAACAAAAAGTAATAAATGTCCAATAAAACGGACATACATATATTCCAAAAAATATTACGTACTTCGCGCAACTAGGCCAACAGGACGAATTCCCAATGGCCAATAACCCGATACTTATTATCGTTCTCAAAAATCAAATAAATGAACAATAAAAAATACAAAATGTGAAAAAGCAGTTCCGAACAACTACTCTCTTTCACTTTTAATTTCAAATATATATGTAAATGTATGTATACAGTATATATATAAAATTTGTCAATTTAAAATTATTTATTTATTTTATAGCATATCACATACAACAAGAAATTAATCTTTTAAATTACAGTATAATATATTATAACAAAAAATGAAATATATATAAGACAAGAAATTAAAAGTAGTAAAAGCAAATAGTATCGAAATAATAATATGTAAAAATATGTAAAAACAAGAACGAAAATATATGCATGTAAATATGTAATAATTTTACATTAGAATTTAGAAAATAAAATTTTTTTAAACTGCAAAGCGTTGCCATTGATTGATTGATGAGTTTGGTAACGAATTCCACAGCCGTATTGTATTTGTAAAGAACTGCCACACGGATATCAAAGTTCGATATTTTAATTGAATGATTTGTTTTCCTCTATTTAATCTTGCAAATTGAATCAGATTAAATAGATAAGACGGTTCCTGCGTGTAGATAACCTTGTATAGTAAGATTAATGCTTTAATTTTAAGTAAGTCCATTAACTCAACACCATATAACAATTTCGAATACCGAGAAGTACTATCATAATTTCGTATGCCATAGACATATCTAAGAATCGCGTTATACACTACTGTTAATCTAGCTTTACTAGCCGAATCGCAATAAGCAAAAATTTGGCAGCCATACAACACCTTGGGCACTAATTGGTTTTCGCAGGAAGCACACGAATATTATATAGTATAGGATATAATGTATAGGATATAACGTCCTAAGCATAGACAAAATTGACCCGGAGACAGAATTTATATGGGTATTCCATTGAAGGGATTTGTTAAAAAATATACCGAGGTTTTTCGCCGAATCCACTATCGAAATATCGAGTTCCCAATGTGATTGATATATCAACGACAATATCCTGATTTCGCCGTGCTATAATCAGGCATTTTGACTTCGTAGGGTTCAGGTATAAACCATTCGAAGACGCCCAGTAGTGTATTCTGTCATTAAGTCTTGCACAACAGTCATCAATTGAGTCTCTTCTGCAATTCATATATATTTGTACATCATCTACATAAATGTGGATATCACTATACAGGAGACAATCAGGTAAATCATTTATGTATAATGTAAACAATAAAGGTCCTAGAATAGAGCCCTGCGGTACTCCCTTAGGCACAGGCAAGGGAGTAGATACAGTTCCACCAGCAGAGACAGACTGGTATCTATCAGCAAATTCATATCATATAAAATTATAGTAAATCAAAAAATATTAAATTTGATATAATAAAATTCAAAGAAATAAAAATGGTGAATTCAAATTTATTTTTCACTTCGTTTAAAATTGTTCAAAAATATAAATGATTTCCAAAATGACTAAATAAAAGAATAAAAAATCCAAAAGGAAACCATTAATAAATTTTAATGTGTTACTTCACTTTATTGCAAACCAAATAACCCATTTGCTAAAAAAATCTGTTAAAAAATTCCAGATCTAATACTTCGACGATTGAGCACAATTAGAACACTTGCACCTCTTACTTTTTCCAGTTTGTAAATAAACACAGAATTTTTGTTTCGGAATTTTATTTTACACACAACATTATCACAATTAAAATTATTGCACAAAAATTAAAAACTTTAACAAATTAGTTGCATCCTTGTGGATGTTACAAGAAAGAATAATAATTAATAAACAAGGCAAAAATTTAATGTCAAAAACAACAATAACAATAAAAAATATAGAAAGCTTTATTATACACTGCAGCGCCCTCTGTTGTTTGCTGTCGTTTAAACAATCCTGTTCAGACATAAACAAATACAATTATGAATATACACTGAGCGCCAAAAGTGAGTAAACACTACTGAAATAATTCATTTTTTAGGATAGCGAGAAAAGTAAATAAGAATAGTCGAATAAATTTCCAAAAACAAAAACGTTTATTTATTACTTATAAAATGTTAAAACAAAAACAACAATTCATGATAAAGGAACATTTTTTATACTTAAGAACAAAACTGTTTTATACTTAAGAACAAAAGTGTTGACTCACTTATGGCGCTCACTGTATATTACATATATAATCATAAATATAGTACATATTCCAATCCTTTTTAAGCATGGATATTATGTTTAAAAAATTATGAAAATAAATATAAATGTAAAATGGGTGAGAGTGCAGAAATTACTATAAAGTTGTTTTTGTTAGTATTTATGCTTTGTGTTGCATAAATAGACGAATGACGAATGTTTATGTGTGTAAAGCAACCAAACCGAGTATAATCTTATACTTTTCTTTTATCTAAAAAGACTAAATTCAAATTATCTTCTTACAGCTAAAAAACGATTTATATAGGTTGATGAAACTTTACATAGGTCCTAGATGTAACTGAGTACATGTGTACATTTCCATTATTAACATCACATTTCGTTCAACTACCAAACGATATTACTTTACAATGCGGCTGCTTTTCTATTATTCAACTAATTGGCTATTTTATCGACATGATCTGTTAAAAGAATTTTCTTTGGTCGTTCGACGTTAAACCGTAGGCCACATCCCTCATGGATAAAATGAATACACGAAATCCTGACTAAAGGGCCATATTGGTCAAAAATGCGTTTATCTGTGTATCATAAATTAATAACCGCTTATGCCTTGCATGGTCACGTTTAGACACATCAAAATAGCCTTTCATAAACGGATGCGGTATAAGTGGAGTAAAATATTTATGTCTTTGTTGTAAAAATTCTCAGCACTCTTTTGATGTTTGAAACGTATTTTCGTTTAGCAAACGATGGTTCACATGGTTTTCCATGAGCAGCACAACTAGGGCTTTTGGCAATGAAATTAAAGAGAAAACTACGGGAAATAGTTGGATGTTAGAATGAATGCTTGTATTACCACGTTTTCTTGTTCATCTTGACTCGGTGAAATATTTTACACTTCTTTTAACGTGAATACAGTTGATAAAGAATTAAATATGATTATACTTAAATTAATATGTTATAATACTGACTTTTGCTACAAACCAGTTTGGAAGAATTTGTTATGGATGCGATAAATTTAACGATTTGATTCAACTTTAATTGATTTAATTGAATATCGCATATTGATTTTAGAAATATTTTAATAAATTTTAATATCTTTAATAGAATCCCCAAGGTGAAGTACAGACGAATTGCCGTCTTTGTGATAAGCCCGTTTACAAAATGGAAGAAATTAAAGCGGAGAAAAGTATTTATCATAAGCACTGTTTTCGCTGTTACGAATGCAAGAAACAGTTGAAGTGAGTTAACTTTCACTGCATATCGTTTCATATCAATTTATTATAAATATTTTGCTATTGAATTCAACAGGGTAGATACCTACCAGAGTCATGATGGAATACTTTATTGTACTGTTCACTTCAAGTTGCTATTCGCTCCCAAATGTGTGGAAGATAATGAACCTGTTCAACCGCGTAAGCCCGAATTAATCATAAGAGAGAATCAACCAACGGAACTGCCACCAGATGTTGTAAGAGGTAAAGTTAATATCGTCTTAAAATTAATCCTAAAATGATTTACAATAAATTAAAATTTATATTATACATTTTGATCGTCCAATTAACAGCGTATTACAATTTGTGTTAGATATTATGTTTCCTCCTTAACGATCAGCAAGCACTGTCTGTGAAATAAGTACAAGAACGTATTTCTTATAACGAGTAAAATAGTTATAATATGTAGAATACGTAGAATCTTCAATTTATTTTGTAAAGAAACAAAATATTCCGGGTGCAAGTGTAACTTTTAACTGACTTTACTACAGCGCTAGAAAAAAACAACCCATTGAAAATTGTACACCTTATGTTTTAATACAAATATAAAAACCACTACGACTATTTGGGCTTGTTTGGAATTCGCGACAGATATCGTTGAAATTTGTTAATATTCGCTTCTTTAAATTAGAAATATGAGGAGTAGATTCCTGTTCAATACAAGTGCATATGTATGTTCGATTGAGTTAAAATTCTGGTGTTAAAGTGTCCACAAATTCAAATTCTTACATTATCATTATCATCGCATAACATAAATTTTTGAAATCGATACTCTTATTAAGCTTTTCCCAAATTTTTCTTTTTGTAAATCGAAGAATAATATTTAGTTTACAACTCTAGAAACGGGTTCGCTGCTTTCGATTTCGGTTATTTGCAAATTATTGTGAGCTTCTACGGTAACAATTTTTTTGAAACAAATACATATATGCAAATCTGAAGTGCTTGGATTCTTAGTCAAGAACTTAGTACCAAACATTAATGATAAGTATGATTATCAGTGACATCAGCTTTCAACTACACTTATTGCAGGATTACGACCTAGTTTCTCACACCAACCATGTTGTGTGTGTTAATTTTATCCATGAAATGATGGGATCTATAGTTTAACGCCATCTCCGAACGACAAGTTTCAGAAATTTTCCATGCTAATTATATTTACTCAGAGTTTTTGCCAGAAGACTATTGAGAGGATGGCCTCACATTTAATAGTTCCATGGTAGTAACTGCAAGCTAAACATAGCACTAGCTAAACTTTAAAATTTTTATGTTTTTCTGTACTATTTTCATTGACCTTCACTGTAAAATTTAACGTTACTCAAACAATTTAAATATTTACTTGGGTCTTTTTAGGATCTAATAAACCCGATTTAGGCCTCGAAGAACTGCAACAGCTAAATGTACGCTCGCGCTTCCAAGTATTCGAACAGGGTAAAGCTGGTAGCAATGAAGATCACGAAGACTCACGAGTACATAATAGTAATAGCAGTAATAATGTGGTTAAACGCAGTGCATCTATTCTATTAAAAGTTGCAAAATTACAACAACTCGGTGTCAGTGGAAGTAAACAACCGGACTCAAGTGCTTCATCAGAAGACGATGACGATGATTTCGATTCCACATTTGACAATACTAACGCTGACTTGATCCGCCAGAAGAAACGTGAACAAAAACGTGAACGTCCCATAGGTATTGGCGAGGCCATGAACGATATTAGAACACTTTTCGAAAAAGGCCACGGTGTTACAAAAGAAGAACGACGTGAGGAGCGTAAACAAGAAATCCAAAATATACGGTCACGTTTATTCATGGGTAAACAGGCACGTATTAAGGAAATGTATCAACAAGCTGTTGCCGAATCTGAACATGGTATTTCCTTTTGTTTTTGTTTTCTGTGTGTACTACTTATACGCAACTACATAAAACTATTGAATTTTAACTTTTAAGCCGTTGCAGCTGCTAACAAAAAACGCGAAATAGATATTGAAATCGATTCAAAGTCATTAAGAGAGCGGTTTGAAAAAGGTGAAGCCTTTAAAGATAATCAATCAACAAATGAAAACGATGGCGAAGGCTCTAAAAAGGGTGCTATTCAAAAAGAAGCCGAAGTGTTTGAGTCTGGTAAGTAGATTGTTTAATTTTTACAACAAACTTATTTATTTATAACAATATTTATTAAATTATAATGGTAGTATTAGCCGAACGTTCACGGAGCGTACATTCGTTTCTAGTAAGTGAAAGGCAATTAGAAAAATTACGCAACCGTAATGGAATTTCGATAAGCATTTGCGTCATTTTCGTATGCTATAAACGATTGTACGTGAACATTATTTTTACTGATCCGTATATAACGGTATTGTTATTTGGTTCAGGTAATATCAATTTTACGAAATTTAAGTATTTAGAAAAGAGTTTACTTGACATCCATCTTAAACAAGAAATGCCGAAAATTTTTAAATAAGGTTTATGACTGGGAGGAAGACTAAGCACAGGCACGCAAAAACTTATATTTATAAGCTTATAATGTCTGTTCGGCCTGTGCACAAATTATAGCGCAGGCCAGGCGGTCAAGAGAACCCATCTGTACTATTACGACACAGACTTGGTACGACCATAAGGCATTTAGTATTCACAGAAATTACTTATACAAGATAGCTGATATTGTTAATAACTGTTGTCTAATTGGATCGCATGGAAAATATTTGGTCTTCCATATAATGAATTGGAGAGACCACAGTGGTCTAGAAGAAGAAAGAACTACACAATTCTCAGCCATTGTTTTGCAAACTGAGATAAGTTTCGGGGCCAAATATTTCTGGCATATTATCTAATATAGGGCACGACTTCTTTAGAACTTACGACTTTTCTTGACCTTTCCCAAAAAATTAACTTAAGTTATATTAAAAACTTGTAGTAAAAACGAATTTACTCGTTTTTCGTATTCTGGTTATTGACTAGATGTCTCTTGTAATTTAATTCTATTATGTGTCTGTCATAAAAATTCTAACATCTATTTCCAAAACAAACAAAAAAACAAGCGGAGGAAACGATTTTCGTAAGTTTCTATTTCAGCAATAATATTATTGGATATATAAAATTTAATGTTAGGTAATTTCTTGGTGCCTGGTCTGTCTTATCTGTCAGTAATGGCTGCTTGTGAATTCCAAAACTTCAAAAACACCTAATCGGTAGATTAAAGATCAACATAGCCAAATATAGGACGACCTGTTACTAACCTATTACCAAAAGCACTGGGAGCAAATGAGATAACTTCAAAAATGTGCTACTTTTTTGCCCTTACTATTGTAGATGGCAGAAACTATTAAGAGTTTCCCGACAAAATCCAATATTAGACTAAGAAAATAAACCCAAATACACATGATAAATCAGTACAACTTATCTTTATTGTATGCCCTGGTAGTCTAGTGCGTAGAGTGCTAGACTATTGGTGTGAGTTTCGTGAATTCAATGATCACCAGAGATTCTGGTCTGTTACACTACACCGAGCATAATGGTTAAGCCACTCAGCTCCTAAACAATTCGTAATTGTATTCTAATATATAATTTTCTTTCTTTTTTTTTTTAAAATAAGGTGTACGACTGTTTATTTTGCTTGTTTTTAAAATATTTTGTAAGTCCCCTCCTTAAAAATTATTTTCGTAATGAAAAAACAATAGAGGTAAAAATATATGAATCTGCATTAGTTTATTTGATGTTTTTTTCGTTATTTATTAATTTGTACTTCTTTTTAGCAATAAGCAAAACATCCCGAAGTATTTTTATGGAACTCGACGCTAATGTAGTCAATGATAAATATCAAAATATTTTGCCTTCTCAATCAAGCAGCAGAATTTTGCAACACCAGAAATCGGTTAGCAGTATCGGCAGTCAATCGAAAGTCAGTGATCTGGATACTGATGTTGTCAAGTGTGGTGAGGCAGTAGAAGAAGTTAAAATTGAAACGTCTGAGATAAGTGAGAAGTTTAAATTTTTCGAAACTTACCACAAGCCAGAATGCAAGAAACAAGTATTCCGTATTACGCCACCCAGAGAGGGAGTTGTTAAAATGCCTTCACCAGACGAGTATTTAAATGAGGATTTGGTAAAGGAAGTATCACCCGATCGAAATATCATAGTACATTCGCGTACTACTTCAATGATGTTAAATAAATTCCGGGAAATGGAGACAAATTCAAACAGAGGTGCCAACAACGATAGTCCGAAACCTTTGAAAAGTTTCACACCACCACCTGATGGCAACCAAAGGTTGTACGTCGAACAAGATAGTGACGAGTATGATTCTAACGACGATGATGACGACGAGTATGACAATGAAGAGGATGAAGGCAGTGAAATCGACGATGAAGACGATTACTACAATAACCACTCCTCACACTTACCCAAAGATGATGAAGCACTCAGAGAGGTATTTTAGACTCTGAACATTTTTTAATCTAAAAAAAAAACTTAATCATTGATTTGAATCTAAAGGCTCAACAAGCTGCTAGAGCAAAGCAATTGAGGCTGAAATTTGAAAAGTGGCAGGCTAGTGAAATTAAACGCGAAAAGAATGATGAGCTGCAACACAATATATATGCCTCCAACGTCTCAGACGAAAACAGCATCGAAAGTACCCAATCGTAAGTAAATACCAGGTTATAGGTATTACAGTCGAGTTCGGTTAATTGCAAATGTAAAAAAAACTGCACTTTCTTTGTAACCAAACGCAATTTACAACTAAGCGAACCTCGGATAAGTGCAAAATCATTTCAGTTAAACAAACTAACCTTTTTTTAATATTATGACAATCAAAATAAAAAAATTTATATTTATATTTCATAATATATTTATATTTCATAATTCAAAAACATAAAAATGAGCCGTCACTATAACTTTTTTGCCGCCGGTAAATATAAAATATTTGCAAATTAACAGAGTTCTCTTTATATAAGAAACAAAAAACAAAATCTCTTTCATTTGCAAGGTGTTGCGTTTCTTTTAAACAAAGTAGAGGTCCTATAAATTAATAGAAAATAAATGAATAAAATTTATTTCCTACATGGAATTAAATTAAATACTTTACTTTACATTTGTAAATAAGTTTTTATAACACGTTTTCACATTTTTTAGTATAAGAGAACGTTTCGAGAAGATGCGAAATGCTGAAAAACAACCACAGCCGACAGGGCCACGTTATCAAGTGAATCGTTTTGTTGTAAGTACCACCTTATTATTTATTAAAAAAATAGTTATTATTAATCAAATAATATTTATTATTAATCAAAAAATTATTTTTTAGTGAACTATCTAACCAGTTACCGCATAAGAACATCATGAATAATGATTCTGAAGCCGTTTCAAGATTTATACAACACAATATTTTTCTTTTTTAGACAATACGTATGTATGAATGTATTTATATGCATTACTTATTTCCATTAATGTTGAAAAAATAAATGAAATATTTAAACATCGTTTTGTATTATCCTATTTTTATTAATTATAGATTTTTTATATACAGTGAGCAAAAAAAGTTTACGTACACTTTGTACTTAATATTATTTCACTTATTTTCTCTTACTGTATTGATAAAAGATAGTAGTTTTGCATTCATAATTTTTCAGTAGAACCAAGCTTAAAATACATTGCATATTTCATTCCTGTAACTTTTCTGAGAAACAAGATATTTATGAAAAATACCAAAAGGTGCCAAAATAAACGCCAAAAAAGTTTACGTACAGCATCACAAAATTGTGTTTGGAAGATAAATCTTTGCGGGAATTAGGAAAAATTATAGGAAAGTCTCATTCTAGTGTACAGACAATAATAAATTCATACTTATGAAATGGAAATTTGAATGTAAAATCACGATCTGGACGACCAAAAAAGCTTTCACAAAGAGAGGAGCGACTTATTTTGAATACTGTTAAAACCAACCCAAGAAAATCGGCTCCAGAATTATGTGAAGAACTTTTCCAATGCTCTAGCAAAAGTGTACACCCGCAGACTGTAAGAAATGTGCTTCACAGAGCTGGGTATAACGGCCGAACTCCTCGAAGAAAGCCACTAATATCTAAAGTAAATAAAAGGAAGAGGCTAACATCTGCTAAGGAGCATTTAAATAAACCGGATTCGTTTTGGGACAACGTCATATTCAGTGACGAGTCAAAATATAATATCTTTGGACCCGATGGTGTCAAAAAAAAGTTTGGCGAAAGGCTAACGAGGAGATGCTAAAACAAAATTTGATTCCAACCGTACAACATGGAGGAGGAAACGTTATGGTGTGGGGTGTATGGCGGCGGCAGGTGTCGGAAAACTTGTTTTTATAGATAGCAACATGGATAAGCATCTGTACCTGCAAATTTTGCAAAACAATCTTAAACCAAGTGCGCTGCAATTGGGTCTGAAAGAAAATGAATTCCTCTTTCAGCAAGATAATGACCCTAAGCACACTTCATATTTGGTGAAGGAGTAGTTTCTTTATAATTGCAAGCAGCTGCATACACCCCCACAATCTCCAGACATAAATCCAATAGAGCACATCTGGGATTTATTGGACAAAAGAATAAGAAAGCACAAAATAACATCAAAAGAGTCGCTAAAAAATACCTTGTCGAATGAATGGCTAAAAATAACGCAAGACGACACTAAAAGATTAGTCAGAAGCATGCACCGGCGTCTACAAGCCATAATTGATGCAAACGGAGGTCCTACAAAATATTAATTTTACTTATCACTAATATTTTTGAAGTTTTTATATAATATCTATCTAGTGTATGTAAACTTTTTTGGTATGAATTAATGAGTTTTTGTTATTTTTTGTTAATGTTTTTTTAATGCATAGAGATACTGAAACGAAAAGCCTGATTTTATGTTCCTTAATAAATTAAAAATGCAAATAACGAAGTTTTTTTAAATTTTAATTACGAGGTAATTTGTACCTTGGCTTTATTTTCTTCTATATTGGGTGTACGTAAACTTTTTTGACTCACTGTAGATTATAGGCGATTGCCAATTTAACCTCACATAGATAACAAACAAATTTACATAATTTAACTTATCACTTTTGTTTACAAGTCTGATTTTTTTTAAACCAAATTACCAAACCAATAGTGGGTTTTCCGTTTTTCTTTGAAACATGTGGCCCTATGGTCGTTAAGGTATATTAATTATTTTATATAAATTATATTATATTATTTTATATTTATATAAATTTTTCTTTAGTTAAAATTAAGAGAAAAGTATTGTTTCTAGTATTCTAGGTACTAATAACTATTTAAAAATTTTAGCGGCATCCGATGCTTTATTCATCAGTCTGAACTAAGTGGCACATAGATGCGTTTAATTGCAAATGCTGAAAGCTCGAGCAATTTTTGCTATTAGAATCGCCTTGTTTTAAAAGTTTTTGAAACTATCAACATTTCTAACCTCAATATATTGTTACGTTTGTACCTTTTTAAAAACGTTTAGAATATAAGTTCGTTGATTGCAAACAAAGTAAAAACAAATATGTGTTTTGTTTCAGTTACTCTTTATTGTTCACACTACTTTTGTGTGCCACCGCATACAACTTAATTCTATTTCGCACTTCTGTCCGCGCAAACACTAACAACTATTTGTTAGATCTTCTCTGCTTACAACCTTTTTGCAAGCAATACCACGTGTACGTTTAAACCGCAACGCGTCTTCACACAAGGCTGACTGAATTATAACTAATCACTGTCTCGCCTTTTTATATATCCGCAAAATCAGTATGACGAACATTCTTGAAGTAGAATGTTCGCGGTCTCGCATTCTCGAGAATTCTGTCACTACTTCATTTTTGTTTGTGTATTTTGCTTATGTTGTTTATTGTTGATTTCTCTCATACTTGTCTGTCTCCTTTTCTTATACTGATGTTATTGGTATATGCAAGCAAGTTCGTTGCATGTGTTAGTATGCTATTGTTAATCAGCATGTTCATGGTATTTATTAGTGTTACTGTGTTTGTTAGCATTTTAATCCCTGTCGTCAAATGAGTAGCTAACTACAAAAAAAACTAACTTTAAGTTTGCTTGATTAGACTAACTTAAAGCCAACTACTATGCAATGCAAAATTTACATTAACCAAAGTGTATAGAAACACTCCAATTCTTGACGCCGTTGGATATAGATAACTAACGTCTTAGACGTTTGATTAATAAACAAAACCACGTGTCATCTTTTCGCTTTATATTTTTGGTTAAAAATTTATTGTTTGCGTAAAATAATTAAAATAAAAACACTAAATTTAAAAATACATAAATTCGAAAGGTTTGAAGTGTTTTTATTTGAAGTGAAGTGAAAAATATTAAAGGGCCGCTTGCCAAAAAAGCTTATGGAAATTATGTCACCAAATTTGTGCATGGACATAAACTTGGATGGTGTTCATGGTAAAAAGCGTTTAAAAGACTTTGCTGCTTTTTATGACGCCTTAACAGGTAAGTGCTAATTTGAAAATATAAGTTTTAACCAAGTCTTAAAACATGTAAAAATGTATATACATATTTTTTAAACAGATGCCTGTCGATCACTCGGCTCTCAGGATGTAGAAACTGGCGTTATGCATTAAAAATAATAAAAAACGTTGTATTCATGCTAAGTGCATTAAAAATAAAAACATAAATCCAAAAAATTAAAATATTTGCAAATGTTATATTTAGAAACTCTTTTTATCTTTTTTTATCAACAAATGTGCAAAATATTTTTGTAAATAGTGAATTTATTAATTTTTTTTCATATGTATAAATTAGTTTAGAAAAAAATCTGTATTTAACCAATCAACAAGTGTATAAACTATTGCTTGTGATGTATTAAACTGAATTTATTTTATTTATTAATTTATTTTTTTATTTATTTATTTTATTAATTTATTTATTTTGTTTTTATATGAATAAACTTTTGTTTTCTATTAAAATGTAAACTTATAAAAACTGTTTCACTTCGAATAATTAGTATGATAGCTTATTATTGTGAGTTTAAAGCCAACGTGTATAGAACTGACTTTTTATTCACTGAAATTTAGCTAACTTATAGTCAGCTTTAAAAAAAACTAGCTTAAAGCTAATTAAAAGTAGTAAGTTTATAGCTAGCTACAAATAGGTTTACTTTAAGTTAACTGCTAAGTAACTAACTTTTAAGTTAATTAAAAGTAATGCAGAGTCGGACAATTGACACTTCCTAGGACATCGCAATGTTAAAATAGTTAGTCATTTCCATATAAAAGTAATCCAAGTGTCAACCAAGTAACGGTAGTAGTAACAAATCGTAACCTACGTATGTATGTAAGTAGGAAAGTTCCTTTAAGGAGCATAGGGACACCGGTGTCCCTTAGCATTTACGAAAAAAATTTACGTTTCCAACACAAATAATTTGTAATATGTATAGTGAGAAATAAGATTTACATATCAAAACCCTTTTATAAAATATAATCTCATGCGCAAAAACCAGCCAACTTCAAGTAACCATATACATACATATAAAGAATGAATGTTCGAATACACTCGGTTATAGTTAGGAAACATAAATACGCATCTTTAAAAATAAATAAAAATAATATAACACCCACCCGGTATATAGTTATTCAGATTTTTTAAGTTTTCGGTTTGGGATATACATATCGTTATTATAATTCTCAAAGACGCTAAGTCCACTTTTTTCCAAAATTGAGATTTTAATGCAAAACGTTAACACTATACAAAATACATATTTTACGACAAAAAAATGTCAGTATGTAGTTTAAAGTTGTTGTAATTTTGTGGTTTTGCAAAAACTCTAAGTCCACAAAACTACGAAAAATATTAACAGTACGTGCTAACTCCACGAATATTAATTATTAATTATTCTTAATTTTTGATCTAGGTCATTTAAAGAGAGCTAATTTGTAAAAGTAATTGCGTTTAAAAAGTTTACAAATTTTAAAAACTGAAGAATCCACAATGTTTTTTATCTCCTGTAAAATTTGAAAAAAAGGGACTTAGCACATTTGCGAATGAGACTAACGATATGTGTCCCTGTGGACATTAAAGGGCAAAAATCTATTTTTCAAGTCGTAATTATCGTGAGTACTGATGACAAAAAATAATAACAAATACAGAATTATTATAATAATGCATTTAAAAGCAAATTTACAAATAAACAAGAAAACATAAAGTGTTGCCATTCTGTCTTTATAAATATTTGTACATAGCATTTTTCATTTCCAGAATTTATTTATGAATGTTGTATAAAAAACTATTTATTGAAAATAAGTGCATTTTAAGCAACACTTGTTATAGCCTTATCGTTGTAACTCGGGATGCCAAACGGGATTGATTTTTAAAAATCCCGGAATTTCGGAATTTTTTCGCGTCAAATCAAAGTAAACAGCTGCACCGCCTTTAAAGTTGCCCGGCCACGCTTCAAATAATGGATCAAACTCGCCTTTTTTGTTAATGAGTTAGTAAAACTGTACTCACACGTATATACTGAGAAGAGTTTGAAGAATATCAAAATAGTATTGATTTTCGCTACCTGCGTTGCATAAATGCAACAAATGCAGTTTGAAGGTTCAATTTTGATGTGTTGCTGTGATAAGCAAAACAAATATTACCAACATATGTATATGCAAATTTGATACGTCGATATGCGTCATAAGACCAGTATGTTCGAATTGCTACGAAGATGATAACCTTAAAAAAATTTATTTCAAACTATTTTTAACGGAAAAGTACCATTCACTTACAAAGTTTATATGCAAAAAGAACTCGGTTGATATACAGGGTATTTAAAAAACGAAAGTGGAAGAGCAAACCTCAATTGAGGCTCCCAAAATGATCACAGATTTTTATCACAGCTTTGCGAGAAATAAGTACAATTGTGAGGAGGAACCAATTGCTGGAAATATAAAATAAAGAAGAGTCTAGAGTAAGCGTATAAATCCTTTTAGATGAATATTTTATAAAAAGTACATACGAGATATTTGGTGAAAAAAAACCGCCAATGATATGGCGAAGTAAAAATGAAACCATCATCGATAAACTTAGACGCCTTTTGCACGTTCAAGTTTTTTGAAAATTAGTTTGACAAACTCTTTTGCATTTTCTTTTAAACTTTGTTTCGCTTTTGCGCGTAAAAAATTACTTTGACAAATTTTATTTTCTTTTATCTTGTCGTTCTGCTGTTTTTGACAGTTGTAACTTTATTTGGCATTATGATTTAGGTTCAAACACAAGACATGAATATTATATTTGTTATTTTATTATAAAATATTATATATTTATGTATTATTATTTTTTAATATATTAACCTTATTTGAATTACATTCTTTTTGATTTTTATAAATTAAAAAATTAAATTATATTCTTTCTGATTTTTATTTTTGAACTTTTTTAATTAATTGTTTGGCACTAAAATTTTTCTTTTGCAAATGTTTTGATTTCAAACAAAATAAAGAAAATTATGTTATTTTAAATAAGGGAACTTTATATTAACACGTTGACTCCCAACTACGAGATAACTCGTAGATTGCGTTCCCTTCTAGGGAGCTAACTACGAGTTATCTCGTACTCACTAAACCACTTTTTCTACTAAAAAAAACATAATTTTTGCTTTTTGATGATACCTACGATCTAAAAATAGAGTCTTTAGTAATATAATGTGAAAAAATCAAATTGTCATTTTTAGCCAGATTTCTGAAAATCGCCGCGGCAGTCAACGTGTTAACTTCACTATGCGAAACAAAAAATAAAATATCAAATAAAATGTGAAATCAAATACAACTATGTGTATAAAAGAATAAAGAACAAAGCATGGATGACAATGACGACGATGATCTACCGGAAGGAGTCTAAAGGAAATTGATAAGAGACAATTCCAACATATTATCTCTTAATAAAAAAGTAAGTACATAATACGCAAATATTCCAAGAATTTATCAGGCATATTCTGACAATCGCACGATTTGAAATCGTGAAACTCACGAGTTTTACTTCCGATTTTCGATTTTTCGAAGTCGTTTACGAAAAAAAGTAGGAGCAAAAATGCATACAGGTTTTTTATTAAGCATAATTTGTTTAAAAAAATGCAAACCAGAAAAGAAAAATTAAAAAGGCGTGTCTGCGGGTTTATTCTAACCCATTAGACATTCCGGAGCAGGCGTAAGTATAAACATATCTACAGTGGTGGCCACGAATTTAAGACACGATATATGACTGGCTTAGTTGTGATAATTCTAAGAGTTGCTTAGAGGAAAACAATATAACTGTTTTAAAGTGGCCAGCTCAATCCCCGGACCTCAATCCAATTAAGAACTTGTGGAATGATGTTGAGGAACATGTACGAGCAGTAAAACCAAAAATTTAAACGATCTGTGGGAAGAAATCCAAAAAACTTGGTATGCGATTCCAAAGCAACATTGTATGGCATTAGCCGAAAGTTTACCCAGGAGATGTGCTGCTGTGATCCAAAATAAAGGATTTCCCACCAAATACTAAGATTTTTTTATGAAGCTGAGCTTTACTTTAGTGAATTATGTTTTATTTTGCCTATGTCTTAAATTCATGACCAGGATACAATTTGTGTTGATCTATATAATATGTAAATAGAAATTCTTAACCAAATATAGGTTGCACAATATTATTAATTTTTCTTCCTAATATTACTAAAATCTTAAGAAAAATATCATGGACTTAAAATTTTTTGATAAGATGCAAAAATTATCGCAAATAAATAAGTGAAATGTCGTGTCTTAAATTCGTGACCACCACTGTACATATAAAGGAGTAATGTATAAGTTAACAAATCGTTTTTTACTTTATGAACCACCGGTTTTTAAAAAAAGACTTGTTTTCTTTTCTGTGATTCGATATAGAATGCTTCTTTATTATGCTTCAAATTTTCTTTACTATTGGATTTTATTAGTTAACAACAGTTTTTATCTTAGGCTTCATATTACATTCATTGGCTAAAATACAATAAATTTCAATAATCCAAAATAACTTACAAAGCATTTTTATAAACACCTTATTTTACATTAATTTCATTGGCTAAAATGTAATAAAAATCAATAACCCAAAATTACTTACAAAGCATTTTCTTAGTCACCTCATTTTACATTAATTTCATTAGTTAAAGTGCACTAAGTTTTAATTTAACAAAATTTTAATTACAAAGCATAATTTACTTAATATGGGTATTCATTACATCATTCACTGTTGCTAACCCCTCCCCCTCTCTTAAATATCGGAACGTTCCTGTTTCGACGTGATTTCCTTAATAATCAGCCTTATCATGTGTGTCGTTGTCGTATCGTTTTTGAGTCGAAAATTAGTCGTTTGTTCAAATGTCGAAAAACGACAAAATACAAACTTTTTTTCACTTCTATTACAATTTTCGGTACCACGAGTGACGTCAATAAATGTCAAATACGACAAAAATCATCGTTAAGGCTTTTGTAAACGACAAATAAGCAAATTAATTAAAAAAATACAATCATAATAAATATTTTTACTTATTATTTAATATAGATCAAAAATTACAAACACTCAGCAGTTCACAAAGATGGTAGAACTGTTAGAACAAAATCCGAATTTGGCTAAAGGATATACAAGCGGGGTAAATAAAATAAACGTGACGGAAGAGTGGAGCAAAATTGCCGATCAGCTCAACGTTTTAGGACCACCAACGCGTACTAGTCAAGGCTGGGTAAAAGTTTGGGCTGATTATAAATTTAAATTAACCCTTTCGCTATATTGTTTCCATATGGATACACTCAACTTTGGGCGCATCCTACAATCTCCAAGTCAAAGAATTGATTTAGATATCGACTTATTATTGTTTTTTAAGATCTTATGAATCATTTTCAATAAAAACTTTTTGAATTTTTACAAAATTGAGAAAAATATAGCATTTTTAAAAAAACGTTTTTTAATTTTTTTTTTTTGAAAAAAAGGTTTTTTTTATTTTACAAGTACCATATATATGTGATCATAATTTAAAAAAACACATCCAACATAAAGAATAATGTTTATTTTAACTTTTTGCATCATTAGTTTTTTGTTTTAAACGAAAACAAACCTGTTAGGATTTTTAAAACATTATATGTATCCATATGGATACAAACGCAAGTTGTGGTTATAAATGATATACACATAATACAAATACAGTCATTTTACGTTTGATGCTGCTATCACAATATAAACAGTAACGAAACGCGATTTGACAGCGCATAGGCCAAACGTGAAAGGGACAGCAAATATTACCAAAAAGTATTTCTGTCCTTCTCTGATTGTAACTCTGTTTTGTTTATTTATGTTTTTTTAGTTTTCGGGGTGGGTTTTTTATATTGGCGAGAGTTAATAAAAAATGTAATTTTTGTCTAAAACTATTAATAAATAATAAAAACAACTAATAACAATAACAATTTTTTACTTTTTGTTTCAAGAAATTAAAAAATATTGGCAACTTTCAGCAAGAAACATTTTTTATGAGCAATACGTCCTATTTTGATCTTGTAATATTTAGCTTCTTAATTACCTCTTGCACAAGAAACTATATTTATTTTGACCGAAAATCACACACATTTCGATTAATATTTAAATATTTAAGAATCTTTAAACTTTTCATTGAAGAAATTAAAAAATATTCAAAATTTTCCCTTTTTTAACACAAAATAAATGTTTATTTACATTTAGTTTTTCTATTTTAACCGCCAGTTTCCACTCTGTAACATTTGATTCTCAAACAATTATAAAATTTTTTTTCTCCCTCTAAATTTACTTATGCTTTTGTGTTATGAAGGTTTTTCATCTGTCAAACCTTTCGTATTTGTATGCCTGTGGCTGCTATGATACAGACGTTCTATTTTTAGCTCTAATACCACAGGCATACAGATACGAAAGATTTGACAGATTAAAAACCTTCATATCATAAAAGCCTAGGTAAATTTAGAGGGAGAAAAAAAATGTTATAATTGTTTGCGAATCAAATGTGTTAGAAGCAAATGATATACAGAGTGAAAACTGGCGGTTAAAGTAGAAAAACTAAATGTAAATAAACACTTATTTTGTGTTAAAAAAGGGAAAATTTTTAATATTTTTTAATTTCTTCAATGAAAAGTTTAAAGATTCTTAAATATTTAAATATTAATCGAAATGTGTGTGATTTTCGGTCACAATGAATATAGTTTCTTGTGCAAGAGGTAATTAAGAAGCTAAATATTACAAGATCAAAACAGGACGTATTGCTCATAAAAAATGTTTCTTGCTGAAAGTTGCCAATATTTTTTAATTTCTTGAAAGAAAAAGTAAAAAATTGTTATTGTTATTAGTTGTTTTTATTATTTATTAATAGTTTTAGACAAAAATTACATTTTTTATTAACTCTCGCCAATATAAAAATCCAACCCCGAAAACTAAACAAAACATAAATAAACAAAACAGAGTTACAATCAGAGAAGGACAGAAATAATTTTTGGTAATATTTGCTGTCATTTTCACGTTTGACCTATGTGCTGTTAAATCGCGTTTCGTTACTGTTTATATTGTGTCTGATACCATTTGAATTTACCAAGGAAAATGTCAAGAAAAATAAAGGACTCTGAAATTAAAAATATTTTAACCAATTTTGTTGATTCTGATGTTTCTGACTTGGAAGAATATGAAGTTAGAAACAATTTATATGATGCTTTCGATAACAATAACAGCTTTTTATTGAAGAACTTTCTAGAGAAGATCCTTATGAAATCAACATACAAGATATTGATGTTGATAATAATGATGAAGGTGATAGGGTTATTGAGGAGTAACACAGTTGATGACGGTTCAAAAAAGTCCAACAATTTTTCAAACTCCACAGGTTCCACTTAAAACGGTTGAACAATTTCGTTGGAAAAAGGTTCCTGAACAAATCCAGAGACTTCAGAGACCGAATGGATCACAAAAACAATAACCCGAAAAATAAGTATATGGACTTATTGAGCTTTCGTAATGATATTGCGAATGGGCTTTTAGCTCGGTCCAAGCAATAGGCATGTTCCCGTAAAAGAGGACGTCCAACGACCTCCGACAAGAAACGTAATACTACACTACAGCTACACTTCTATCCGATATGATGGAAATCAGCATTGGCCGGAACATACGACAGACAAAGGAAGATGCAAAGTCAAAGGATGTAAGAGTCAAACTATGTACAAGTGCCCAAAGTGCAATGTTTTCCTGTGCATTCCTATTCTTCTTCCTATTCAATTGCTTCATTATATATCAAATGAATAAATTATTGGTAAGATATTATTTTTTCTTTTAGATTATTTTCATGTAAAGCAAATTTTATTTTTGTCTTTATTTATTGTAATCATATGAACTTTAGGTTTATAATTTTTAGTTTGTTTATTAAAATATTTGTAGTGTTTGCTTTTATTGTAAAACAAATGTATTTTATGTATTAAAACTTCTGAAATAAATAAAAGCTCAAATATAAAAAAACATAATATACTAGCATTTTTCTTTACCATAACCGAAATATGTATCCATATGGATACAGTGCAAAAAACACATTTAGGGTAAATTTTTTTTAATCGAATATTTATTGTTGTTGTTAGGGCTAATTATAGCCAAAATCCAAAAAATTTGATTTTTTAAGCAACCCAGTAAAAAATTGGTTCACAACAAAACCGAGTGCCATGCTACAGGAGGTGGTCCATATAGACAGTTTATATTGTCACCCACGGAAGAAGCTGCCGCCAATTTATTACAATTAAACTCTATTGTTTACCCACCTGGTCCTTCATTTGGTATTCGAGGCATTAATAAGGAAAACGATGAGAATAACGTGCTCATATTCTAAACAAAAAACTTCATATTTGCCTTCCACAGAAAACAACGAAACACCAGCAAAAAGAACACCAAATGAAATTCCAAAATTACAAAGTTCTTTGTTAAATAAAAAAGGTCCAATCAAAAAAAACGTCGAAAAATGATCTTCTGGATGAGCAGTTGAAAGTACAAACATCATTGTACACAGAAGTGAGCCAGTCTTTAGCTGAAATTCAAATGTACGCACACAAGAACTGTCAGCCAATAGAAAATAAACTAAAAATTTATAAAGGAAAGTAAAAAAGAGAAACTTACACTTTATGAGGAGGAGTTAAAATGTAAAAAAGAACATAGAAGAAAACTTTTAAAACTTAGAACGGAGGAAATAGAAATTGAAAAACGACGAATTGAATCGGAGGAACTAAAAAATGGAATACAACGCCAAAACAACTGAAGTTTTTACTTTAATTTATTTTATGTGAATGCGTATACATATTTTGTTGTTTTTTGTTGATATTTATTATAGTTTCATATTTATTATAGTTCAAAAAAGTGAAGTTAATTTTTTGTTCCTTTTACTACTTTTTTATTAAAAGACTTAATAATATTAAAGGAATAAAAACTAATTAAATATTTAATGACTGCATTATTGATGATCTTATATTCGATGCGCTGGAATCATCATTTACCACAGAATTCGTCGATGTTATTTCATCAGCTTCTTTAGTTTCAGGTAATTCGGTTTTGAAATAAATGCATATGTTATGCAGAGCAAACAGCCGTAATTTTTGCGGCCATATCTGGTGTGTAATGCAACTGTCTTGCGCCAAGTGTGCACCGGAATCTGTTTTTAAAACACCAATGGTCCTCTCAACTATATTTCTGCTTTTTGAATGTATATCGTTAAAACGGCATGCTCTAGAACTTCCTTCAGGTGATCTAAATGGTGTTATCAAAAATTGTTCTAACGGGTAATCTGCTTCACCTTAAAAAATAATATTGCTCATTGAAAATCATAAAGAAATCATTTTATTTTCGTTGAAAATGGTCTTTAATCAAAATAATTTATAATTTGTATTTTTTTATTTCTTACCGCCAACAATTTATTTTTGGACAGTTTGTACACAGGGTCTCTCATAATTTTTAAAAATATTAGAATTTTGAAATAATCTGTGTTTTTTCATCTATTACAAAAAAATTTACGACATTTTACATGGTACCAAAAATATTAAAGACGCCAACGACTACGACAACTGTCGAAAAACGACTTCGACACTCATGATAACGCTGAATATTTTGTTTACATCTGTGCTGCAAATGATATCTCAGCCATACTACAAAGGGTACCATAACAGCCAGTAACGTCAAAGCGATTTTATGCGCGAAAGTAGTTCCTTTAAGCTTTTCGATATGATTTATATTTTTCAGATTCAGCTTATGAATATACGGGAGGGTTAAAATCTCCATATCCAATATTCTTTATATTTAGTGTTTTTGGAGAATGTGGTACGATCTTTCTCTTAATTGTTCATAGCGTGTACCATTTAGCGTTACGTTATTTGTAAAGGTGACCACCAAAGTTCCCCGAACATTTATTGTCTCTCCCTCGGATATGCTGGTCTCTTAAACGT
The DNA here is from genome assembly GCA_936449025.2 of Sarcophaga subvicina. Lineage (NCBI taxonomy): Eukaryota > Metazoa > Arthropoda > Insecta > Diptera > Sarcophagidae > Sarcophaga > Sarcophaga subvicina. The sequence goes on along the minus strand of OW388085.2, from coordinate 15,251,187 downwards.
TATTCAAAATAATAACTCCATCACCCGCTCGTACTATTTTAGGGACGTCATCTGCTGATGACAAATTTTTAAAGTTTTCATGTCGATACAATCCGACACCGGTAAAATGGAATTGAGACACTTAGCGGCTTGATTTAAATCTAACTTAATAATAGTATTATTATGAATTACAGGAAATACTTTTATGAATTCACAAAAATTTTGAAGGATAGGAAACTTAATTATATAGAAAATTATGGATTACTTTGAAGTACGGTTACACTGCTTACTCAAACTATGTCGTTAGCGATAACTGGTGCAGTTTCCGATTCGAATTTTGTTTCAAAATTGATATCGTCTAGAATGGCAGGATGAACTATATTCTCCTTTGCCAATGCAAGATTATTTAGAAAGGATATTATCTCACCATTTCTCATCACAACAGCTTCAAAAAGTATAAAATCGTCTTGTTTTATTGTTGTAGAAGAAATTTTGGTTTATTTAGATGCTTCTCATCCTCATGATCGAAGCATGCATCAATGAAAACTCTTTTGTTTTTAATTGTTAATTTTATTTGATCATTTACTTTTTTTTTTTTTTTAATGAATTCAATATAATTTTAACTTTATTTTTCTTTTGTTACTAAAAAAAAGATGTTTCGCTTCTTGCGAGTGACCAAGTAATTCTTCTTATGTCTTTTTTAATACTGGTTTTTCTCATGTAGTTGGTACCGTTATATATGTATGTTTGTTTGTACGTTCAATTGCTAATATTTATTTTATTTTCCTTCATTTGCAATAATAAAAATTAACAATAAATAAAATTAACTGTTAGGTGTAATAAATAGAAAAGATTAAGAAAAAAAACCAAAAAATATAATTTGATCTGTTTGCTGATGATTTGTACGGTTTGCTGTTAGGCCTTTTAAATGATTGCTAGTTTGGGAAAAAATACCAAACATTCTCCCCCACGAAAAACGATTGTTCTTAAGCAGCAAGATCCTTGTCATCATTGTTGATATCATTAGATGGTAAAAGACAAATTTTTGATATAGGGCGCTTTATGTATTTACCATTGCAATAAAGTGTTACTACTCGTACCATTCCGTCTGAACCAGGATGTATAGTTTCAACCTTGGCAAGTGGCCACTGACCTGGAATACTTTTCTCATGAAGAAGAAGAACTATGTTACCTATTTTTATATTTCTTTCGACTCTATTCCACTTTGGTCGTGCTTGAAGGCGACATAAGTATTCTTTGTTCCAGCGATTCCAAAAGTGTTGCTTGAGATGTTCAACCAATTTCCAACGGCTTAAACGATCAACATTAGTATCAAGTAAATCATCATCGGGGATGCAATTTGTTGGTTCTCCAATGAGAAAATGTGCTGGTGTTAGTACATCAACATCTGCAGGATCGGTAGATAGTTGACATAAAGGTCTGGAGTTCAGGCATCTCTCAATTTGTGCCAAGAGGGTACTTAAGTCTTCAAGTATGCGATCTTTCATTATGCGCCGCAAGTGATACTTCGTGGATTTTACACCGGCCTCCCAGAGTCCTCCAAAATGTGGTTAGGCTGGAGGAATAAAATGCCATGTTGTACCCTGATTTGCAAGAGTTTCAGCCAGGTGTTCGGGAAGGGACGTCTTATTTCGATGATAAAGGACTTGAAGTTCTTTGTTCGCACCCACGAAATTGGTACCACAGTCGGAGTACAAATCTGTGCATAAACTTCTACGTGCACTAAATCGTCGAAATGCAGCCAGAAAGGAGTCTACGCTAAGGCTTGTGACTGCTTCTAAATGTATCGCCTTCGTAGTCATATAGATGAATAGAGATATATAGCCTTTGGATGTAGATGCTGTTCGTAAAGATGAAGTTTTTATATTGATGGGCCCAGCATAGTCCAATCTACTATGTTTGAACGCTCGAGTGAGCTGCAGGCGAACTGACGGAAGGTTACCCATAAGCTGCGGGGGGGATTGGGCTTTATATTCAAGGCATACCGTGCATTCACGCTGCACGCGTTTAGCTAAGTTTCGAGCTGACACTATCCAGTAGTTACGAGAAACGTGACTGCATAAGCTGGAGGCTTCAAACAAAATCGGGTGTTTAGTGTTGTAGGCAATAGGAGCATTCAATATTCTACCACCAACTCGTAGAATTCCCGTTTTATCCAAAAGCGGGGAAAATTTAACTAGATTGCTTTGATTGGAAATCCTATTTCCCAATTTAAGCGTTTTGATTTAATCTCGAAAAGACACCTCCTGTGTTAGTTTGATTAGTAAATGTAATGTTTCCTTAAACTCATGTGTTTTAAGATAACCAACTTTTGCCTTGTTTTAATTTGATATTGTTGTAGAAACGGAAGACATATGACGTCACACGTATCAATACAGATAGCTTTGAAAATCTTTTAAGTATTTCTGGATATGCAGTAATTTCTTTTGTTTTTGTAATGTGAGCAGAAACGTTAGTGCTGATTATTTCTTCTCGAAATATTTGGTTAGGGCAAGTAGGCCAACAATCAGATGTACTTTGTAGCCATTGTGGTCCCTTCCACCACAATTCATGACTTACTAGTTGCTCAGGCATTAAACCTCTAGACGCACAGTCTGCTGGATTATCTGTGGTCGGTACGTACCTCCAATCATTAACGTTAGATAAAGTTTTAATCACTGCGACTCGATTTGCCACGTAGACTTCCAACCGTGTTGATTTATTTTTCAGCCACGCAAGAACGATAGTACTATCCATCCAGTATACAATTCTGTCGATATTAAAATCCACGCTAGCTTTTATCTTTGCAACCAATTTAGCCAAGAGGGTTGCAGTATTTAATTCTAACCGAGGTATTGTTTCACCTTTCAATGGAACCACCTTTGTTTTTGCCTGTAATAAGTTTACTAATACCTCACCTAATTCATTTGTCACACGAGCATAAACGACGGCCGCAAAAGCTATTTTAGATGCATCGCTGAAGGCATGGAGTTCAACAGTGCAGTTACTAGACTGGTAACCAATCCATCGTGGGATTCTTATCTCCTTAAGAACCTTTAATTTAGTTCCAAAATGAACCCATTCATGTTGTATTTCTTCTGGTAGAATATCTTTCCAATCAAGCTTTAGTTTCCACAATTCTTGAAAGATTATTTTCGTTATTACAGTCGTAGCGGACAGCCAACCTAAGGGATCAAACAATTTAGACGCTTCTGAAAGCAAACTACTCTTAGTTATTTGTTCGGAAAATGTAAAGTAAATAGAAAACAGAAGTAATCGTTATAAGTATTCCAATTTATACCGAGTGTCTTTGACATATTGGGTTGGTAAACAGAAAATGAATTTTTAATTTCCATATCTTCTTCAGAAACTTTCTTCATGAGCTCCAACGAATTTGAGTTCCACTTCCTTAAATGAAATCCTCCTGATTGTAGAAGTGTAGAAAGTTGTTTTTGTAGCTTAATAGCCTCTTGTAGAGTATCCGCTCCTGATATCACGTCATCCGCGTAGGTGTCTGTTCGAAGTATTTAAATAGCTTCTGGAAAGTTGGCTTCTTCATCCTCTGCTAGTTGCTGCAGTACTCTAATTGCTAGATAAGGCGCAGAAGTTGTGCCGTATGTCACTGTTCGAAGCGCATATACACATATTTTATTTGTAGCATTTCTCCAAAAAATGCATTGAAAGTACTGGTGTTCAGGAGACACGTTTATTTGCCTGGACATTTTCCCCAGGTCTGCTGTAAATGCAACAGGATGTTTTCTCCAGCGAGTGATGATTGTAGGCAGATCGTTTTGTAATGCAGGGCCTGCTGATAATTCTTCGTTAATAGAAGTTTGAGGAGGCCTACGATTTCCTCCATCAAACACAACACGCAATTTTGTTGTTGAACTGCTCTCTCTAAGCACTCCATGATGAGAAAAGAAATATGCGTTATCAGGTATAGCTTTTGGGTACTCACCAAGATTAGTCATACGATTAAGGACTTCATATTCTAGCATAAACTTTTTGTATTCTTCAGCAAACTGCGGCTTTTGTTTAAAAGACAATTCCAATTGTTTTAACCGTTTCATTGCGTTGTAGTCCGTGTGAGAAAACGTTGGCAGCTCTTGACCTTGTAGTAACCTTTTAAATGGTAATTGGACTGTGTAACGGCCCTCTTCATCACGGGTATGAGTTTCCTTAAACAACTTTTCGCAAAGCTCTACTTTAGTGGACCATGGTTTTGCGTCTAGCACTTCCTCTTGTTCCCAAAACATACGAAGTTGCTCATCTATAGAACATACGTTTGCGGAGATTTTATTTGCTGTTAGACGTGATCTTGGTGATGCGGATATCATCCAACCCAAATGAGTTTCTTGCAAAAGAAAACTATTTTCGAATTTTTTCATTCTAGGTAGAATTAAGTCGCCATAGACATCATTTTCAAGGAGGATATCAATCTTTTGTGGATTAAGAACATCTGGATCAGCCAAAAAGAACTCAGAGAGATCTGGAATAAAATCAGAGGTAATTTTGTTTGAAATATATGATGTGACGCTAGGAATAACTAGAGCAGTTATAGGTAATTCAAATTGTTTGTCATATCGTGAATGAATAATAAATCTTACAGATTTCTTAATTGTAACTGCTTGGCTTCCACCAATACCAGACACATCGACTCGTGTTTTGTATTTTGGTATGGGTAATAGTTGTGACAGCCATTCTGAAATAAATGAAAGTTGCGACCCTTGGTCTACAAGAGCTCTGACACAATACGTTTTCTCAACGGTATTTATATAAACTTTTACGGTAGGCAACAGGGCAGGGTTTAGAGTTTTATCACATATTTATTATTAGACATATTTGTACTTACAATAGCCGAAGTGGGGGTTGACGCTGTAGCAGGTGGCTGGAATGTCATGTTATTTCCTTTGTCGGTAGGCACAGGTGAGGGTATGGACATGGAAATATTTTTACAAAATTCGTTGTGCAGAATAGTATGGTGGGGTTCACGGCAAATATGGCATCTGGTATTTAAACGGCAAGATGATTGCATATGCACGGTATTGAGGCAGTTTCGACAGAGGCGTTGCTGGTTTACGAAGTCCTTCTTCTCCTCTGAAGACAACGTTGTAAATCGGAAGCATTTATAAAGAGGATGGTGTTTCTGGTAGCAAAGGCAGTTGTTGTCAGTTATAGTTGAAGCAGTGTGAACTCGTATAAATTTTGTAGGTCTCCTGCAATTTCCTTGCCGTAGTGACGTGTAGTTGAAACAGCTTCTTCCTCTATAGACTCCATAGTGCGAAAGGTAGTTTCCAGAAAATTTAGCATGTCAGACATGGGAGGAATCGAAGTGCTTGCCTTGAGTGACTGCTCCCATTCTTTTCTAGTCTCCATATCCAGTAATTAAATACACCAGAATTGAGTCCCAAGTTGAAATATTTATACCCAGTGATTTTAATTGTGAAAGACAAGTTCGTGTTGTATCCAGTAGCTCTGTTATATTTTTAAATGACCCGTCGGAGGGCTTTAATGAAAATAGACGTTTCAGTAGTTGTCCTACAAGCTTCCTCTCATTATGGAATCTCTTCTAGAGAGCATTCCATGCCCAGTCATAGCTGGAGTCTGCTGCCGGATGTTCGTTGACCAAACTGAGTGGTGTTCCAGTACACGATGACTTTAGGTAAACATATTTTTGCACCTTTGTGAGGGAATGATATTGATGCACTAGTGTTTTAAACATGTCGCGGTAGAATCCCTTCTAGATAATCCCCCGAAAAAGTTGGTAAATCAATCTTCGGAAGTCTTGCTCCAGCGGAAAATGATTCGTTGCGTCTAGTGGCTGAGAAGGTACTTGCGTGGACGGTAGGAGTCTGTGGAGAATCAAGTTCAAAAATTAAATCTAGAAGATTAGTTTTTAAAGCTATCAAAGTTTTTAAACTATCAAAGCATTTATAATAAGTGTTGGTACTTAAATATGGCACATCTATTTCCGCAATGGAATTGTCTCGAACAATCTCATTGAGTTGTTCGTGTCCATCCTTGAAGGCTTTGAAGTTTGCTTCCAAATCTATAGTTTGCACGTATCCCCTTGATAGTGCTTCTTTGGGTTTAGCCCGAAAGGTTGTAGATAAATGTTCAATGTGAGCGAATATTTTCTTTTGGTCTTCAACTGTTTGTAAAGTAGATGGCATCATTATTTTTTTTCCGAATTTAGCTCGAAATTCGTCAGAATAATTAAACTCAAATAATACCGTAAGCAAGACGGCAGTAATATATTTAATTTCACAAATTATTTCCCAGAACTTAGCTCGAAATTCGTGAGGAAATTTTAGCACAGATGATACCGCAGGCACGACGCCAATATTCAAATTGTTTCTTAAATTTTTGGGTTATTCGTCAGCACGGACAGTTCCCGGGTTTCGGCACCATTTTAAATGTAGGAGAAATTTTGGTTTATTTCGATGCTTCTCATCCTCATGATCAAAGCATGCAGCAATGAAAACTCTTTTATTTTTAATTGTTCATTTTATTTGATAATTTACTTTTTTTTTAATGAATTCAATATAATTTTAACTTTATTTTTCTTTTGTTACTAAAAAAAAGATGTTTCGCTTCTTGCGAGTGACCAAGTAATTCTTACGTCTTTTTTAATACTGGTTTTTCTTATGTAGTTGGTACCGTTATATATGTTTGTTTGTACGTTCAATTGCTAATATTTATTTTATTTACTTGCATTTGCAATAAGTAAATAAAATTAAATGTTAGGTGTAATTTAATGTTCTTGTAAACAAATGAGCAAATAGATAAGATTAAGAAAAAAAAAACCAAAAAAAAATTATTTGATCTGTTTGCTGATGATTTGTACGGTTTGCTGTTTAGGCCTTTTAAATGATTGCTAGTTTGGAAAAAAATACCAAACAATTGTATTGTATGTATTTTCGTAATTATGAATGGTATTAATTTCGGCTGCCTTCCAAAATGTGAGTTGCTTTGTGTTTGAACAAAGTATCGTGTGTCATAATGCCGCTGTACAAAATATATACAATGTATTCTATTTCAAAACGTCGTCATTGTGTATTTTTAACGCAGTCAAGAAGCAATCAGGCATCGGATTTATTTGCATATCTACATAGTTTATATACAGTAGTAGAACTGCATACAAATTTTGTATTGATACATTTTGGTAGGTATCTTGTATTGCCGAATTTATTATAAACTGTTTGTCATTGTTCTGCACGAGCAAGTGAATACGAGTTTCCAATGAAATCAAGTCGTTATGGTCCAGCGACAAATTTCAAAGCAGATCTTAAGATGTCAATAGACCTCGCGGATCGTCTGTGTCTGCGCAATGTTTCCAACACCCTTTCGATTTCCCTTGTCTGTTCTCGGGCCATGCTAACTTCTCTTGGATCGGACAGGTTTTTAACGAGATTTTCATTTTCCGTGATGATGTTTTCATATTCCGTCAAATTTGTGCGATGTATAGTGTAATTATAATTCATATATGTTGCTACCTTCTCATCCGTCATTGCTATAAAATGTGAGTTCGTATAGTCAATAGTTTTTGTGATACCCAAGGTACATAAATTATCAGTACTCTAAAAAAACGAAAAGACAAAAATAAAGAAACGCGTTCATATAAAAATATTAATTATCTTAAATTATCCTTATGAACCTTCCTTCCATTTATTAGTACCGTGGTCCCCAGATCCTGCTGAACAACGCTCTGCACAAAAAATGTATCAAATTTATTACCCAACCGTCTGTTCCTTTTAACAAAAACAATGTCCCCAGATTGATATTTCTTTTGGACCGCACCCTTATTATGCGTTTGTAATATCCTTTGCTGTGCTGACATCAAACGACCTTGTGCTTTTTCGAGTGCACTTTTATTAAATTCGTTCAAGATATCCACCGGTTTCCTTTCTGTCACTGAATGTACTGTGTCATTGTACTTAATAGTAGACAACAATAATAACTCAATGTTATCAGTTATATTTTGCTGAGCCCTAGCACACCGTGCTATTTCTAACAATGTATAATGAAAACGCTCAACCTGATCATTACTCTCACTATGCATAGCGGGAATGAAAAATTGTTCTGCTGTTGTCTGCATCGCTCGTGTTGCTTGCAGACATGGTGTCAGCATTTTCCCACATTCAGCTTGGGAACTTGGTTTGAATAATTCGGTATCGTATGACACATGCATGCACAGCACATTCTAATTAATCTTAAGCTTAGTTTTAATGTAGAATAAAATATTAAAACAGACGCTCTTGCTCCAACAAAAGTTACAATTATTTTTCATTTCGTATAACTTTAATATAACACTGCTCCGAAGTGATCCCGGAGGAATGTGCTGATTAAATTGGATTGAAAAGCTTTCTCATTATCTGAAACCACTATTTTTACCTTTCTGAATCTACTTATATCGGTGTTTCCGCAATGTTGCATTTTGATGATTTCCTCTGATACTTGTTTTCCCTACATATTTTACAATTACCTATGACGTACTTTAATTTCTTTTTATCCCTGGGAAATAATATTCTTCAATTATCTGCCAAAAATTTTCCTGCAGTGCTCTATGAGCTCTATTATGTTCGGTGGTGATAATCTCACATTGGTCATCTTCTCGAATAACGTCCATTACTTGTTTTTCAGTATGAACAAATTTTGTAGATGGGAATTGCTAAACAAGACGATCCTGAAACTCCGCAAATGTAGGCAAAACACACTGAATAGCGTTTACACCATCTAAATTGATATTATATTTAAGACCATTTAGCAGGTTATCCACAGTATCGTAAACCTCATGTCTCAAAAACGTTGAAATAAAATTTTTCTTACAACAGAATAGTGGCTACCTTTTGATATCGTAAACTGGTTCTTAAATTGATTAACAGGGAACTTAATCGATTTTATGACATTTGCACTTGAAAATTTGCTATGTATTGTCTGATCATCATCGCTACTCTCCGGCAATTGATAAATATACTGTCGCGAAAGAGCGTCTGCCGCCACGTTTTCCTTACCTGGTTTATAGAAGAATTTTGGAGAAAACTCCTCTATAAATGATCTCCATCTCTTCATTTTTCAATTTGGGTTCCTATCGGACATTGCAAATGTGAGTGGTTGACGTTAATAGAGTTCTAGATATCATCGTTATAGTTCTTCCATTTTGAGACAAAACAGCTCCCAAGGCGACGGAAGAAGCATCTGTTGTAAATGTTGTTTTACTGTAATCGGGATAGGCTAACAGAACATCGTCCGAGGCAAGTATTTGTTTAAGCTAATAAAGCCTTTTCATCAAGTTTAATTTCAATATTTTTAGAACATTTAGTTGAAGTTTGTCCATTTTCACCTTTAATTAATTTTATAATTATAATAATTATTAATGGTTTGGTGATTTTGACGTAATCCCTCACAAATCTCCTGTAGTAACCAGAAAGATCTAAGACTCTTCAAACTCTTTGGGGTTTCAAATTCAAGAATAGCTTTTACCTTTTCAGGACAGGTTCGAATACCATCAGTTGTCACCATAAAACCCAAAAAACTTACTTTGGTTTTAAAAAACTTAGATTTTGTAGGCGAAATTCTCATCCCCGCCTTCTCGAGCTTCTGCATTATTGTTTATATGTGTTTCAAATGTCTGTACTCATCAGGTGAGTGAATAATGATATCATCCATATATACTTGGCATGTTTTTCCTACTTCCGAACGCTGGACGTCGTCAATTGCCCTTTGAAAAATGATTGGTGCATTCTTAAGGCCGAATGGCAATCTACAAAATTCGTATTTGGCATTGTTTACGCTAAAGGCCCTTTTTTGTCCGTCTTTTTCATCAAGCATAATTTGATGAAAACCAGCTTCAAGGTCCAAAGTAGGAAAATATTTGGATTTTCCTAAATTTGCCAAGATCACCGAAATATCCGGCATCGGATATTTATCGCTAATCGTTTTCTCATTAAATTTTCTAAAATCAATCACCATTCTATGGTTTGGATTACCATTCTCATCAGAGCCTTTTTCCCCACAACATTAACTGTGGAATTATATGGTGAAGTAGATTTTCTAATTATATTATCCCGTAAGAGTGACTCTATTTCGTTATTGATAAATTCCGACATTGAAACGCTTCCACTGCAGTGGAAACTGACTCCATGATTTGTTCGCTAGTAAGGGTCGTCATCCTAAGTCAATTCTTATAGAGATGAGAAAAATATAAAACGAGGAGTAACCCGGATAAAAAAATAAGAAAGGATGACGGTACTAACGGAATAGACAATATCAAAAGAGAAAAAATGTGAATGATTCGGGTCGGAAACGCACTTACAATTTGAATGTTATTTATTTATTTGTACTAAAATTTAACTTATTTCTATATTAATATTTAAGAGACTTACACTACTTCAACAGCTTTAATTTTTTCCTTGTTAATACCGACACCGACCCAATGGTTGACCATTTAATTACAGTATCCTCTTTGCTTGGCAATTTGTTGGGGGTCCTCTTCCTTATACAGTGATTCAATTCCACTTCAATTAACATTTTATTGGTTTACTTCGACTTCTCGTTAATTTGTAGTGTCCCAATACGATAACTTTTTCTACTTTTTAGTTTTCCGTACGAAATATAGTTGAAAGAACTATTGGCAATTTAAAGAGTCGTTTTAGATGTTTGCAGATATGTCTTCCATACACTCCTATAAAAGTAGTTAAAATAACGAATGTATGTTGTGCTATGCACAATATTTGGAAGCACTTTAACATTCCGGTAGAAGATATAGATGAAACAGCCCCCACTCTTAGTGCAGAAATAGAAGACGTAAGTGAGGAAATAGAAGATTCTAATGAACTCTTTGTTTCTTCTAATTCTTTCTAATGAACGAATTTCATCAATTCACCTCTCTCTTGCATAACACCACCTAGTTCATCCAATTTGATTGCAACTATCTGAAAAATTTTTTCTTCGCCCATAATGTGTTGCAACTCGTTCAAGCGCCTTCTTTTGGGTTTTGGGCCCTTATATTCTGTTTCAAACGAAATAGGAGGGAGTGTAGGCGGTTTTTGAGCAGATGTTGTTGGTGTAGGAGGCTTTTGAGCAGGTGTTGTTGGTTCTCCTGCAATTCTCCTTTTTTACATCGCCACCATTAGTTTTTGCGCCCATTATACCGTCGACCGCATGAAAAATATCACAGACAACAGCTAATTGCTCCTTTATTGGTGAAAGGATGTGCTGTTGAAAGTCTTCTCCACCTGTTGTTTAATGAAACTTTAATTTTCGGCCAGTATTCTTTTGATGCTCCTACGCCAATCGGACCAAGTCTAAACGAAGATGTTATGTTACAGTATATGGGGAAGTTAGAATAATAAAATATATACATACCTTCTTCCAATTCGCAACATCTCTAGTTGGTGGTCCGCTGGCATTTGGAAGATTGGCCAATTCACACCACAATTTCTCCTGTTTTGTTTTGTGGCCTCTGGAAAATCCTTTTGCTATGTCTGGATGATTTTCCATTAATGTGAGAAACACTTTGCATTGTTCAGCAGATTTTTGTGGGGCCCTGTGCATGAATATAAATAATGTAAATAAAATATATATATATGCATAATTTTTTAAAATTACTTTCATTTCTCTTCTTCAAAAATTTAATTTAAAAATTTTTAACCGCCAAAAAATTTTATGTTGATAGTGACATCGAGTTTATTTACTTTAAAAGAATAGATTACTTTCATTGTAGGTACTCGTTGTAAAAGATTGTTTGTACTTAAAGTGAATACCACTATTATAATTAATATAATAGTCTACACATGGGGAATACCCATGTTATTATTAGTATCAGCTTATGTATCAAATTGCAATAAAATTAATTTTATTTAAAAACGTTTTGATTGGTTAATTTAATGAATTTTTAGCAATAAGAATATTATGTTACATTAAAATTATTTTGTCGATTTAACATTATTGTTAAGTTTAAGTAGTATAAATAGTTAAATAAAAAATTAACAGTAGTTCAGTAATAAAAATATTGTCTTTTATTATTGTGCGATTTTACCTTCAAGTTACAAGTGCTTGAGGGATAAAAATCAACAATTAATAAAACTGTTCAAATTTATATGTTTGAATTGGCAAGTTATTAATTGAGCATAAACATTTTGAGTGACCCCTAGATAAGGACACGCATCCTTCAGCATAGCACCAAACAATTTTTGCGGCAGCACACATCCTTCCTCAACGTATCAAACACATTTTTAGGTGACACCTTGGAGCAGCACGCGTCATCGCAGTCATCAAAAGACCTAATATTCTTTGGCATTCACTGAATAAACTTTGCAGACATTATGGAACAGCTCTTAGATCTTCAAAATCAAACTGGCGAAACAATCCAGACTATTGTGCGAAACTTCAAAAAGGATTCCGCAGACCGGAAAGGAAAGGCTTCCTATTTTGAGGAGCGGCTACGGCGTCTGCAGGAATCTTGGAATCAATTTCAGGAAACGGATTCCAAGATTCGAGATGCATGCGAAGAACCCATGAAGCTCGAGTACTTCTTTACGGACTATTACGAAAAAATCAAACGAGTAGCCTCCGAATACATGGAATTATTCGGAAAAGAAGCCAATCGTATAAAACGAAAGCGGATAACTGCGAGCTTAATCAATGAAGGAGATAATTCTTTAAGAGATGTTGATTCTATAGAAGTTCCTAGCAACGCCTGCGGGATTATGAGAAAGTTGAATGCCAAACTATCAGCATTCATTCGTTTATTAAATGGAGATATAATTACAGAAGACCAACCTCTACAATATTTAAAATTAAAAATAGACATATTAAAGAGGTCTTGGGAGCAAATCGAGACGCTTCACGGTGAAGCTCACGAAACACTAACAGATCCAGTAGCCAACGGGCTAGATCAGGATCAATATGACAAAACAGTCGATCAAATGCAGCAAGTGTTGGTCAATCTTGCTATTAAGGCTGACTAAATGAGGGGTGTTACCCATACACAAAATGGAGTAGCACCGGTTTCAAACATTGGTAGTTCAATACAGCTGCCAAAGCTCACGATTCCAAAATTTGATGGCAATTATTTAAAATGTCGCCAATTTCAGGATTTATTTTCTGAAATGGTAGATAAACAACCGATACCATCTAGTCAAAATATGTGGTATCTAAAGAGCAACTTGTCAGGGGAGGCTGAACATCTAATCAGTCAATTTTCCCTTTCTGACTCAAATTATACGGCTGCTTGGAAAACGTTAAAGGAACGTTACAACAATAAAAGAATTCTTGTGGCCAACTTGATGGACAAAATACTCAATCAACAGTCCGTGACGTCATCAGCCCAGTCAATCAAAGACCTACATGATACCACCAAGGAGTGTTTATTGGCACTAAATAATTTGGATATTAATATATCATCATGGGATGCAATTCTTTGTATGAAATAATGGTCAAAAAACTTGATAGGAATGCGCACATAAGGTACATGCAATCATTAGCAAACCCGAAAGACCGACCATCTATAACCAAATTTCTTTCGTTCCTGGAACTTCATTTTCAATCATTGGAGGCAATTTCTCCAAAAGAAAAAACCTCCCAAAAGCCAGTTTCAGCTTCACTTTCGTCCAATTATAACAGCTCATGCAGACTCTGCGGTAACAGTAATCATAAACTATACCATTGCAACAAGTTTCTGCAATTATCAACGTCAACACTTATGTGTCAACTGCTTTGGTAGTGACCACAATTCAAAAATCTACAATGCTGGTAACTGCAAAAAATGTAATAAAAAACACAATACGCTGCTTCAATGACAGAATGACAATATTCAAAAACATAAAAGCCATCAGCAGAAAACTTTCCACAGCAAAATAAAGATTCAAACCATCAGGTAACTTCAGCCACTACATCATCATCCAACGTTGCTGCGGGCCGCCAGGGCACATCAAGTGGAAGGACATCCACTTCAAATGTCGTAGCAGTCACATCAGAAACAAACAATGTTAGTGCAGGACACCAGGACTAAGTTTTGTTGGCCACGGCGAAAGTCATCATGACAGCATCAAATGGCATATCTAAGGAGTTTAGAGCTGTATTAGACTCAGGCTCACAAGTAAACATAGTCTCCAAACGCCTCTGCCAAAAGTTGTTTATCTCGCCATCGGGAGCATCACTTTGCCTTGACGGCATTGGTGAAATTCAACAAAAAGCAAAATATCGCATAAATGTTGAGTTGAAATCCAGAGATCGCAAGTTCTCAACAAACGTGGAAGCTTATGTACTTCCAAGCATTATCCCAGCGCAACCAAATCAGTACATTAACATCTCAAATTGGAATATTCCTGAAAATATCGATTTTGCAGATCCTCATTTTGATCAACAAGAAAGAATAGAAAGTGGAACAATACATCTTGGGGACAATCTACCAACACTCCAAAACACGCAATTGGGCTGGATTGTAGGCGGAGCAGTTGGAAAAAATCTAGTGTCTAAACCTCTAGAAGCGCTAACATGTGCAGTATTGGAAGACACCTCACTCGAAGAAGCCATTGAACATCTTTGGAAAATGGACGAGATTGAAGGCAACAAAAAAGGTCTGTCACCGTCAGAAAAAGATTGTGAATCACATTTTATCCAACATGTAAACACAAATGCAGATGGCCGCTTTGTAGTCAGTCTCCCTTTTCGAGAAAACCCAACAGCATTGGGGAATCCAAAACAATGGTGTACAACAGATTTATGAGTCTCGAACGTCGACTTCTGCAAGAGGAAGACATACGAGCTCAATACATAAAATTTATGCAAGAATATGAACAGTTAGGACATATGGAAAGGATTGATATTGATGCCGTATTGGACCCCAAATATTTTATTCCCCACCATTGCATTTTCAAACCAGATAGTACCAAAACAAAACTAAGGGTCGTCTTTGACACATCAGCAAAAACATCATCAGGCCATTCGTTAAATGATTTGATGTATACAGGGCCAACTGTGCAAAGTGAACTATTCTCTATTTTGCTGCGTTTTCGACTACCAAAATTTGTCTTTACCACTGACATTGAAAAAATGTACAGGCAAATTGTAATGCATCCCGATTATTAAAAATATCAGGTAATTATTTGGAGGGAAGATCCATCGCTTCCCATTAGTTACTACAAACTCAACACGGTTACATATGGGATACGCGCAGCGCCGTATCTTGCCATAAGATGTTTACAAAAATTGGCAGATGAAAATTTCATAAACTATCCATATGGCTCACAAATGCTCAAACACAATTTTTACGTAGACGATGGCCTTGGTGGTTCAGACAGTCTCAATATTGCACTTGCGATACAGCAAGAACTAATTTTAATTTTAAAAAGCCATGGCTTTAATTTGAAAAAATGGTGTGCAAATCAACCTCTGTTACTGAAAGATATTCCAGTCAGTGATCAGGAAGTGGATTTAGATTTCAGCAGTACCAACACCAACACAGTAAAAACATTAGGATTACTGTGGTTACCTACAAGAGACCAAATTTGCATTAAGGTCAAAGCTAATAATTTACATACGGTTTCAAAACGTACAGCAACCTCAGATCTGGCTAAATTATTTGATCCTCTCGGGCTACTAGCACCCGTTGTTGTCAAGGCAAAGACTTTCATTCAAAAATTATGGCAGCTAAAACTAAACTGGGATGAACCATTACCTAAAGATCTTCATGAAAATTGAACTAAATTCAGAAATGACTTAAACAGCTTAAACAATTTCAAAATTCCTCCACACATCTTTAATGGGAATCTTCCAGCAAATACACAATTACACATATTCTCAGATGCTTCCGAAAAAGCTTACGGTGCAGTTGCCTATATACGAGCAACTCTTAAAGACAGAAGAGTTGTTACACAATTACTCTGTGCCAAGACACGGGTCGCTCCATTAAAACATTTTTTTTGCATTATGATTTCAAAAACTGTCATACATTAGTGACGCGTCCATCTTCTGGTAAATCTATTGATAATGTGTTGAAAGGTTGCTTTCAAATATTTCATCTATAGACTCGGTCGAGTGTGATCTATCCGATCATATTATAATTTGTTGTAGACTGAAAGATTGTGTCCAGAGTTTTGAACATTTTGATTTTGAAGTGAAATTTTGTGATTACAATAGGTTAAGGGAAAATTTTCGGAACAATTTACGGAATATAAATTAATGTTAATAATCCATCAGTTGATACTTCCAATTTAATAAATTGTTTGTCAAAAGCGTACGATAACTCTGTATCTATCAGGAAAAAATCAAAGCTATTTATGTATGCAATTGCACCATGGTTTAATGAGAATTTGCAAAACTTGATGTCATTAAAAGAACGTTTGTTGAAGCTAAGACGCAGAAGACCTAATAGTATGGATGTGCAGAATAGACTAAAGAGACTTAACAAAGTCATAAAAAAAGCGTATAATGAATCTGTGAATAACTACTATCATAATAATATAATTAGCATTCAACATGATCCGAAAAAATGCTGGAGGTTCTTAAATGAAAAGTTGGGTAGAAGTGTGAAAACGAAAGTTAATTTGAAAAATTTAAATTTTAATTCTGTAAAATGCGAACTTTTTAACCAGTATTTTTTGCAAGTACCCAAAGTTTTAAAGCAACGGATCAGAACTTTTCATTGTGATACATTTAATAGTCTTAGGACACTTAGTTATAATAAAAACTACCTTCGTCTTAAAAGCTCAACTGTTGATGAAATTTCGCAGATTATTTCTGATCTCAAAATTAATAAGAGCTGTGGTCATGACAACTTATCCCCAAAAACTCTCTTTGAATGCAATAGAGAAATATCGCCACGATTAGTTAATATATTTAATTGTATGGTACAGACTTCGGAGTACCCTGATATTTTAAAAATTTCAAAAATTATTCCAATTCCGAAGGAATCTGGTGCTAATGTTGAAGAAAATTACAGGCATATCGCTTTACTATCAATTGTTGACAAAATTTTCGAAAAAATAATACATAGGCAACTATTAACGTACTTAGAAAAAAATAAATTAATATATGAGTGCCAGTATGGTTTTAGAAAGGGTAGTGGTACAGAGAACGCAGTTACGAATGTTGTGAATTACATCTGTAACGGTTTGGATGAAGGATTTAGAGGGGTAGCAGGAATTTTCTATGACTTTTCGAAAGCATTTGATCTAGTGGATCACGAAATATTGATTCAGAAGCTTCAGTACTATGGGATAAGAGATAGTGAACTTAATCTTTTTAAAAACTACTTGAGTAATAGAAAACAATATGTTGAATTAAATGGCTGCAAAAGTACACTTGGAACTGTGGATCATGGTTTGCCGCAAGGTAGTGTTATGGGTCCGCTACTGTTTACTATATATGTAAATGACATTGTTAATCTTGATCTCCATGGGAAAATATACATGTATGCAGATGATATTTGTGTACTGTATCCATATAAACATGAAATTGCACTCAAGGCCTATATGGAAAGAGATGCAGCTCTGATTTTTGAATTTGCAAGACTTAACAAATTAGTTATAAACTCAAGCAAAACAAAAGTTCTCAGGTTCCGTCCTCAATTGACTAGAGATTACGGAGAATTCAGTATTTTTGTTAATGGAGATGAAATTTTCGAAAGCCAGTCAATAAGATATTTATGGGTCAATTTACAGTGCAATCTTTCGTGGGTTTTACACATTGAATCATTAAAATCGAAAATATCTAATGTAATCGGTTTTATTTACAAATTCAAAAACAAATTTAACGTCAAAACAAAAATTATGATCTATCAAGCGTTGATTCAAAGCCAGCTAAATTACTTAGCTCTGATTTACGGCTGTAAAAGTACTGTAGCACTAAAATCCTTGCAACGAATTCAGAATAAAGCATTGAAAGTTGTGTTTAATTTGCCATTGCTGTATTCAACATTGTCCTTATACCAAGATGTTGCGAAAAATATCTTACCTCTAAGGGGTATGTATATATTTCAACTACTTATTTTTGTTTTTAAGCCCCTAAACAATATTGGTCACAATACAATTACTTTCCCCAGAAATCAAAATACATTTAATACAAGAAATAGCTCTAATTTACGTGTCTCAAGGTGTAGATTAGAAATCACAAAGCAAAAACTTGAATATATTGGTGGTTTTGAATTTAATAAATTACCGAATGATTTAAAAAGTATTCAGAGAATTTCGTTATTTAAAACAAAATTAAAAAAATATATATCGCAAAATCTTGAAATGCTTCTAGTATAAACATTGAATTATCTTGAAATTTCTTAATATACATTAACAATTAAATAATATTTTGATTTTTTAATATTATATCAAATTAATTTGTAATTATTATAAGAAATTAATTTGTAATTTCGTTAATTAACTTGTTTTGCCAACTTGCCTCAATAATGTCACTTTGACGCTGAGGCCCAATGTAAATTAGTTTGAAGACAATAAATAAATGAACTTAAAAAAAACAGACTTTACCACGTCTAGAGTTATGTGCTGCAGTCATGGCTGCTCAACTTGGACACTGAAACTGATCTTCAGATAAGAAATTTAACTATGTTTTTATGGACAGATTCCGAAATAGTGCTATCTTGGATAAACGCTCAATCCTCATTGTTCCACACATTTGTAGCTAATCGAGTTTCCAAAATACAATCATAAACATTGTCCAAAGAATGGCGCCATGTCGGTTCCAAGGACAATCCAGCTGATATACTCTCCAGAGGACTATCGGCAACAAAACTCGCAGAACGCAGTTTATGGTTCCATAGGCCGATGTTTTTGGACGGAAAAGAACAAAATTGGCCACCTGAATTCTCGCATCGACTTATTCCAAATGACAAAGAGAGAAAGAAGACAACCGTTATTGCAGCAGCCAGTTACTCCAATGACGATTTTGTTTACAAGATTCCGCATAAAAACTCATTTAGAACTCTTCAAAGGACACTAGGATACATGCTTAGATTCATCGGAAACACAAGAATAAAAACGGAAGAACGTCCAACATGTAAGGCATTAATTCCGACTGAGCTGGACGATACACTATTCTTAATCATAAAAACCATTCAAAGGTCCGACTTTTCTTCAGAAATAAATCAACTTCAAAAGAACAAAGAAGTCGATAAAAAAGCTCTATCATAAGTCTTTGTCCATTTATAGATGGTTCAGACGAACTACGGGTGGGAGGACGATTGGAAGCGTCATTGCTATCGTACGATGCTAAACATCCAATGCTGATTCCACATAATGATCCCATCGTAAAACTCTTACTCATCATGATTCGCGAAGAAAATAGTCATTGTGGACCACAAGCACTTTTGAACACAATCAGACATCGATTTTGGCCAATAAAAGGTAAAATAATGGCGCGAGCAACAGTACAGAAATGCGTAAGATGTACAAAGGCTCGACCACAATTATGTCAATAGATTATGGGAAATCTTCCACAGACTCGGGTTACCCCAGCACGACCTTTTATCAACACTGGTGTAGATTATTGTGGACCGTTCTGGATTCACTATAGGATTAGAGGCAAACGATCAACAAAGGCATATATTGCGGTACTCTGCTGCTTCTTTACAAAGGCAGTTCATCTTGAACTGGTTTCAGACTTGTCAACAGACGCTTTTATTGGCGCTTTGAAACGATTTATTGGCCGACGAGGCCGATGCAAAAACATCTATTCTGACAACGCTACAAATTTTATTGGAGCAAAAAATCAGTTAACAGAACTAGATGATAGCATTTACTCTTCTAAAGCGCAATCATCAATTATTTCCGCTTCTAGTTCAAAAGGAATACATTTTCATTTCATTCCACCGAGAGCACCACATTTTGGAGGTTTCTGGGAGGCAGCCGTAAAATCAGCGAAGCATCTTTTATTTCGGAATATCGCAAATGCATCTCTAACCCAAGAAGAATGGGAAAAGATCATAGTAGAAATTGAAGCGATACTTAACTCTCGTCCACTAACACCAATAACAAATGATGCAAATAACCTTGAAGCATTAACTCCTGGCCATTTCCTTATTGGTGAACCACTTACCTCACAAGTCGAAGTCGCCGTAGTCTAGCAGGTAGTGTGTTGGCTTATTAGACGCAAAAGCCTGGGTTTCGAGCCCCAGGCCAGGCATCAAAGACAAAATACAAAAAGTATTTTTTCGGCGACTTTCTCTCAGTAGATTTCTGGCAAAAACTCTGAGAGTAAATAAAAATTGCCATGAAAAGTTTCTCAATAAATAAAAATCTGTCGTTCGGAGTCGACTTTAAACTGTAGGTCCCACCACTCATGTATAAAATTAACACACACAACATAAGTGGTGTGAGAAACCAGGACGTTGTACAATGGGTCAATTCGTCCTCCGAGTACTGTACTTGTCTTAATTGACAAGTATACGTCCTCTAACCTAACCTAACCTAACCTACCTCACAAGTCGATAGCAAGGCACAACTACCAAAAGTATCAGTTTTATCTCATTGGAAATTGGTATCCCATCTCAAAAAGGAATTTTGGGACAGATGGTCTACAGAATACTTAAATGAACTACAACAACGTAGCAAATGGCAGAGACAATTTGCTAATATTAAGGTTGGAGACATGGTTATTATAAAAGAAGATAACATACCTATTATGAAATGGCCATTGGGAAGAATTACTCAAGTCAATACTGGTGATGACGGCGCAGCAAGAACATTTAAACGTCCAATTCATCGACTCGCCTTACTACCCATAGAACAAGATCCTGAAGTTACTATTCCCACTGAGAATAAGAATGGCAATATCAAAAGTTCCAATGATGAACCTAAGGCCAAGAGAATTAAAATACCAACAAACCATATAACACTTGCGTTACTTACACTATTACTATTACCACTAGCGTATGGATCTCCAGTCAAAAATAAAAGGTTCGGATCAAAGTTGGGAATCCATTTCGAACAAATTGGAACAGCCGCTATTTCAACTACCAAATGGAATCTGTTCGTATACTACGCTCTAGCTGCTTATTGGTCCGAAACATCAATCCTTGTCAATGGGACGAGATCAATACAAATCATCTGTAAGATGCTACAACACAATACATCATGCCTCAGTACGATTGATCACTTTAAACAAATGGAAAATGAGTTACAACTAGATAACCAATTATTGCGAAGCAAAAGGTGTGCACTGGATATAGTTAGTAATGTTGCTCATTCATTATTTGGCATCCTGGATTCAGAATACGCTGAACATACATATGTCTGATACAATAAAACAAGTCAATGAAAATGAATCGTATTTGCTTAAATTGTTAAAAAAACAAACATCAATTGTTGATTCAACATTAAATAGTATACGTCAGAATCAAGTAACATCTAAAGCAAGATTTGAACGACTGGAGCAGGAAATCAAAATATATGCCGAGAAAATACATGACTTTAACAACGTATTATTACAATTGCAACTCAACCAATTGTTTAATTCCGCGGTTCTTGAATTAACTCTAATTGCAAATAGTATTAAAAAATACAGGCAGCAATCCTTAGCACACTTGTGGACACACGTCATGGAAAAATCAGTCCATGGTTACTCACCCCAGAACAATTACAAATTGAAGTTAACCAGATCATACTCCATTCACCGCAATCGCTGATTCTTCCAGTATCAGAAAAATCGAATTTGCTTCAATTATTTAAACTTATGAGAGTAAAGGCAACACTAACGCAACAACACGCCATCTTTAAAATAACCTTACCATTGTCCGAACATGAAAAATTCAATGTATTTCACTTGATTGTACTTGTACTACTTGTACCACTTTTCTGGGCATAAACGCATCTCGTACACAATACATTCCTTTTACCAGTTCCAAGTTCAGCTCCTGTGACATAACAGAACAAGGTGTTTTTGTTTGCTCCAATATTCAAATTCGTTACAAATTAGGTGCAAATATCTGTACATGTGAAATTAATTTATACAGCAACAAAACAACACCAACTTGTATTCTGGAGAAAACTGACGCAAAATGGATACCATTCGACAAAGAAAATCAATGGATATATGCCAGTCCACAATCCTCAAAAGCCAACGCTGTTTGCAATAGGGAAATCATTCATTCATATCATTGAAGGGCTCCAGTCTGCTCACGCTAGATCCAGAATACATCGTCAAACATGACTATATTACTATGAACGGACGACAAGCTATATCAAGCACAATAAGATCCCCATATACAAGTCTTGGAAAAATCTCAGAGTTATCGTTGCCTAATAATATTACAGTCTCCATCCTCAACAATAACTCAACCTCAATAAATCTGGAAAAAATATATGCCAAGAATCTGAACGAGCTCTCAAACTTGCAAAAAAACTCTGAAGGAAGAAAACATTATAGAATTACCCAACAAATTTAAGTCCCACCAACTACACAACCATGCGATTGGGTACCTTGCACTTTTCTTAAGTCTGGTGACACTCATCATAATTGCTAAAACACGCAGAAGTCAAAGTAGACAACAAAGACCAACAGTTGCTATTGAAAATGCTGAAGAAACTATCGAACTTCAATCAGTTAGACCAGAAACCAACAACAGGACTCCTACGCCCATGCCACGTCAATTCATGCTAGATATTTAGTCCAGCACAACGGCTTATTCAGCTTAACCACACGTCCTCATTTGGTTGAACATCCGTTCAACGTGGGGGAGAATGTTTGTACTTAAAGTGAATACCACTATTATAATTAATATAATAGTCTACACATGGGGAATACCCATGTTATTATTAGTATCAGCTTATGTATCAAATTGCAATAAAATTAATTTTATTTAAAAACGTTTTGATTGGTTAATTTAATGAATTTTTAGCAATAAGAATATTATGTTACATTAAAATTATTTTGTCGATTTAACATTATTGTTAAGTTTAAGTAGTATAAATAGTTAAATAAAAAATTAACAGTAGTTCAGTAATAAAAATATTGTCTTTTATTATTGTGCGATTTTACCTTCAAGTTACAAGTGCTTGAGGGATAAAAATCAACAATTAATAAAACTGTTCAAATTTATATGTTTGAATTGGCAAGTTATTAATTGAGCATAAACATTTTGAGTGACCCCTAGATAAGGACACGCATCCTTCACCATAGCACCAAACAATTTTTGCGGCAGCACACATCCTTCATCAACGTATCAAACACATTTTTAGGTGACACCTTGGAGCAGCACGCGTCATCGCAGTCATCAAAAGACCTAATATTCTTTGGCATTCACTGAATAAACTTTGCAGACATTATGGAACAGCTCTTAGATCTTCAAAATCAAACTGGCGAAACAATCCAGACTATTGTGCGAAACTTCAAAAAGGATTCCGCAGACCGGAAAGGAAAGGCTTCCTATTTTGAGGAGCGGCTACGGCGTCTGCAGGAATCTTGGAATCAATTTCAGGAAACGGATTCCAAGATTCGAGATGCATGCGAAGAACCCATGAAGCTCGAGTACTTCTTTACGGACTATTACGAAAAAATCAAACGCGTAGCCTCCGAATACATGGAATTATTCGGAAAAGAAGCCAATCGTATAAAACGAAAGCGGATAACTGCGAGCTTAATCAATGAAGGAGATAATTCTTTAAGAGATATTGATTCTATAGAAGTTCCTAGCAACGCCTGCGGGATTATGAGAAAGTTGAATGCCAAACTATCAGCATTCATTCGTTTATTAAATGGAGATATAATTACAGAAGACCAACCTCTACAATATTTAAAATTAAAAATAGACATATTAAAGAGGTCTTGGGAGCAAATCGAGACGCTTCATGGTGAAGCTCACGAAACACTAACAGATCCAGTAGCCAACGGGCTAGATCAGGATCAATATGACAAAACAGTCGATCAAATGCAGCAAGTGTTGGTCAATCTTGCTATTAAGGCTGACTAAATGAGGGGTGTTACCCATACACAAAATGGAGTAGCACCGGTTTCAAACATTGGTAGTTCAATACAGCTGCCAAAGCTCACGATTCCAAAATTTGATGGCAATTATTTAAAATGTCGCCAATTTCACGATTTATTTTCTGAAATGGTAGATAAACAACCGATACCATCTAGTCAAAAAATGTGGTATCTAAAGAGCAACTTGTCAGGGGAGGCTGAACATCTAATCAGTCAATTTTCCCTTTCTGACTCAAATTATACGGCTGCTTGGAAAACGTTAAAGGAACGTTACAACAATAAAAGAATTCTTGTGGCCAACTTGATGGACAAAATACTCAATCAACAGTCCGTGACGTCATCAGCCCAGTCAATCAAAGACCTACATGATACCACCAAGGAGTGTTTATTGGCACTAAATAATTTGGATATTAATATATCATCATGGGATGCCATTCTTTGTATGAAATAATGGTCAAAAAACTTGATAGGAATGCGCACATAAGGTACATGCAATCATTAGCAAACCCGAAAGACCGGCCATCTATAACCAAATTTCTTTCGTTCCTGGAACTTCATTTTCAATCATTGGAGGCAATTTCTCCAAAAGAAAAAACCTCCCAAAAGCCAGTTTCAGCTTCACTTTCGTCCAATTATAACAGCTCATGCAGACTCTGCGGTAACAGTAATCATAAACTATACCATTGCAACAAGTTTCTGCAATTATCAACGTCAACACTTATGTGTCAACTGCTTTGGTAGTGACCACAATTCAAAAATCTACAATGCTGGTAACTGCAAAAAATGTAATAAAAAACACAATACGCTGCTTCAATGACAGAATGACAATATTCAAAAACATAAAAGCCATCAGCAGAAAACTTTCCACAGCAAAATAAAGATTCAAACCATCAGGTAACTTCAGCCACTACATCATCATCCAACGTTGCTGCGGGCCGCCAGGGCACATCAAGTGGAAGGACATCCACTTCAAATGTCGTAGCAGTCACATCAGAAACAAACAATGTTAGTGCAGGACACCAGGACTAAGTTTTGTTGGCCACGGCGAAAGTCATCATGACAGCATCAAATGGCATATCTAAGGAGTTTAGAGCTGTATTAGACTCAGGCTCACAAGTAAACATAGTCTCCAAACGCCTCTGCCAAAAGTTGTTTATCTCGCCATCGGGAGCATCACTTTGCCTTGACGGCATTGGTGAAATTCAACAAAAAGCAAAATATCGCATAAATGTTGAGTTGAAATCCAGAGATCGCAAGTTCTCAACAAACGTGGAAGCTTATGTACTTCCAAGCATTATCCCAGCGCAACCAAATCAGTACATTAACATCTCAAATTGGAATATTCCTGAAAATATCGATTTTGCAGATCCTCATTTTGATCAACAAGAAAGAATAGAAATTGGAACAATACATCTTGGGGACAATCTACCAACACTCCAAAACACGCAATTGGGCTGGATTGTAGGCGGAGCAGTTGGAAAAAATCTAGTGTCTAAACCTCTAGAAGCGCTAACATGTGCAGTATTGGAAGACACCTCACTCGAAGAAGCCATTGAACATCTTTGGAAAATGGACGAGATTGAAGGCAACAAAAAAGGTCTGTCACCGTCAGAAAAAGATTGTGAATCACATTTTATCCAACATGTAAACACAAATGCAGATGGCCGCTTTGTAGTCAGTCTCCCTTTTCGAGAAAACCCAACAGCATTGGGGGAATCCAAAACAATGGTGTACAACAGATTTATGAGTCTCGAACGTCGACTTCTGCAAGAGGAAGACATACGAGCTCAATACATAAAATTTATGCAAGAATATGAACAGTTAGGACATATGGAAAGGGTTGATATTGATGCCGTATTGGACCCCAAATATTTTATTCCCCACCATTGCATTTTCAAACCAGATAGTACCAAACCAAACTAAGGGTCGTCTTTGACACATCAGCAAAACATCATCAGGCCATTCGTTAAATGATTTGATGTATACAGGGCCAACTGTGCAAAGTGAACTATTCTCTATTTTGCTGCGTTTTCGACTACCAAAATTTGTCTTTACCACTGACATTGAAAAAATGTACAGGCAAATTGTAATGCATCCCGATTATTAAAAATATCAGGTAATTATTTGGAGGGAAGATCCATCGCTTCCCATTAGTTACTACAAACTCAACACGGTTACATATGGGATACGCGCAGCGCCGTATCTTGCCATAAGATGTTTACAAAAATTGGCAGATGAAAATTTCATAAACTATCCATATGGCTCACAAATGCTCAAACACAATTTTTACGTAGACGATGGCCTTGGTGGTTCAGACAGTCTCAATATTGCACTTGCGATACAGCAAGAACTAATTTTAATTTTAAAAAGCCATGGCTTTAATTTGAAAAAATGGTGTGCAAATCAACCTCTGTTACTGAAAGATATTCCAGTCAGTGATCAGGAAGTGGATTTAGATTTCAGCAGTACCAACACCAACACAGTAAAAACATTAGGATTACTGTGGTTACCTACAAGAGACCAAATTTGCATTAAGGTCAAAGCTAATAATTTACATACGGTTTCAAAACGTACAGCAACCTCAGATCTGGCTAAATTATTTGATCCTCTCGGGCTACTAGCACCCGTTGTTGTCAAGGCAAAGATTTTCATTCAAAAATTATGGCAGCTAAAACTAAACTGGGATGAACCATTACCTAAAGATCTTCATGAAAATTGAACTAAATTCAGAAATGACTTAAACAGCTTAAACAATTTCAAAATTCCTCCACACATCTTTAATGGGAATCTTCCAGCAAATACACAATTACACATATTCTCAGATGCTTCCGAAAAAGCTTACGGTGCAGTTGCCTATATACGAGCAACTCTTAAAGACAGAAGAGTTGTTGCACAATTACTCTGTGCCAAGACACGGGTCGCTCCATTAAAACATTTTTTTTGCATTATGATTTCAAAAACTGTCATACATTAGTGACGCGTCCATCTTCTCGTAAATCCATTGATAATGTGTTGAAAGGTTGCTTTCGAATATTTCATCTATAGACTCGGTCGAGTGTGATCTATCCGATCATATTATAATTTGTTGTAGACTGAAAGATTGTGTCCAGAGTTTTGAACATTTTGATTTTGAAGTGAAATTTTGTGATTACAATAGGTTAAGGGAAAATTTTCGGAACAATTTACGGAATATATCTACTGTTAATAATCCATCAGTTGATACTTCCAATTTAATAAATTGTTTGTCAAAAGCGTACGATAACTCTGTATCTATCAGGAAAAAATCAAAGCTATTTATGAATGCAATTGCACCATGGTTTAATGAGAATTTTCAAAACTTGATGTCATTAAAAGAACGTTTGTTGAAGCTAAGACGCAGAAGACCTAATAGTATGGATGTGCAGAATAGACTAAAGAGATTTAGCAAAGTCATAAAAAAAGCGTATAATGAATCTGTGAATAACTACTATCATAATAATATAATTAGCATTCAACTCGATCCGAAAAAATGCTGGAGGTTCTTAAATGAAACGTTGGGTAGAAGTGTGAAAACGAAAGTTAGTTTGAAAAATCTAAATTTTAATTCTGTAAAATGCGAGAAGTCGCCGTGGTGTAGTAGGTAGTGTGTTGGCTTACTATTCGTAAAGCCCGGGTGCGTATCCCAGGTCAGACATCAAAAATGAAATATGAAAAAAAATATTTCTTCGGCGACTTCCTCTCAGCAGATTTCTGGCAAAAACTCTGAGAGCAAAATAAACCGCCATGAAAAAGTTTCTCAAAATTCTGTCGTTCGGAGTCGACGTTAAACTGTAGGTCCCGCCACTCACGTATAAAATTAACGCACACAACATGAGTGGTGTGAGAAGCTAGGCCGTAATCCCGACTGAAGGGTTGTAATGGCCAATTATGTATGTATGTAAAATGCGAGCTTTTTAACCAGTATTTTTTGCAAGTACCCAACTTTTTAAAGCAACGGATCAGAACTTTTCATTGTGATACATTTAATAGTCTTAGGACACTTAGTTATAATAAAAACTACCTTCGTCTTAAAAGCTCAACTGTTGATGAAATTTCGCAGATTATTTCTGATCTCAAAATTAATAAGAGCTGTGGTCATGACAACTTATCCCCAAAAACTCTCTTTGAATGCAATAGAGAAATATCGCCACGATTAGTTAATATATTTAATTGTATGGTACAGACTTCGGAGTACCCTGATATTTTAAAAATTGCATAAATTATTCCAATTCCGAAGGAATCTGGTGCTAATGTTGAAGAAAATTACAGGCATATCGCTTTACTATCAATTGTTGATAAAATTTTCGAAAAAATAATACATAGGCAACTATTAACGTACTTAGAAAAAAATAAACTAATATATGAGTGCCAGTATGGTTTTAGAAAGGGTAGTGGAACAGAGAACGCAGTTACGATTGTTGTGAATTACATCTGTAACGGTTTGGATGAAGAATTTAGAGGGGTAGCAGGAATTTTCTATGACTTTTCGAAAGCATTTGATCTAGTGGATCACGAAATATTGATTCAGAAGCTTCAGTACAATGGAATAAGGGATAGTGAACTTAATCTTTTTAAAAACTACTTGAGTAATAGAAAACAATATGTTGAATTAAATGGCTGCAAAAGTACACTTGGAACTGTGGATCATGGTTTGCCGCAAGGTAGTGTTCTGGGTCCGCTGCTGTTTACTATATATGTAAATGACATTGTTAATCTTGATCTCCATGGGAAAATATACATGTATGCAGATGATATTTGTGTACTGTATCCATATAAACATGAAATTGCACTCAAGGCCTATATGGAAAGAGATGCAGCTCTGATTTTTGAATTTGCAAGACTTAACAAATTAGTTATAAACTCAAGGAAAACAAAAGTTCTCAGGTTCCGTCCTCAATTGACTAGAGATTACGGAGAATTCAGTATTTTTGTTAATGGAGATGAAATTTTCGAAAGCCAGTCAATAAGATATTTATGGGTCAATTTACAGTGCAATCTTTCGTGGGTAACATTGAATCACTAAAATCGAAAATATCTAATGTAATCGGTTTTATTTACAAATTCAAAAACAAATTTAACGTCAAAACAAAAATTATGATCTATCAAGCGTTGATTCAAAGCCAGCTAAATTACTTAGCTCTGATTTACGGCTGTAAAAGTACTGTAGCACTAAAATCCTTGCAACGAATTCAGAATAAAGCATTGAAAGTTGTGTTTAATTTGCCATTGCTGTATTCAACATTGTCCTTATACCAAGATGTTGCGAAAAATATCTTACCTCTAAGGGGTATGTATATATTTCAACTACTTATTTTTGTTTTTAAGTCCCTAAACAATATTGGTCACAATACAATTACTTTCCCCAGAAATCAAAATACATTTAATACAAGAAATAGCTCTAATTTACGTGTCTCAAGGTGTAGATTAGAAATCACAAAGCAAAAACTTGAATATATTGGTGGTTTTGAATTTAATAAATTACCGAATGATTTAAAAAGTATTCAGAGAATTTCGTTATTTAAAACAAAATTAAAAAAATATATATCGCAAAATCTTGAAATGCTTCTAGTATAAACATTGAATTATCTTGAAATTTCTTAATATACATTAACAATTAAATAATATTTTGATTTTTTAATATTATATCAAATTAATTTGTAATTATTATAAGAAATTAATTTGTAATTTCGTTAATTAACTTGTTTTGCCAACTTGCCTCAATAATGTCACTTTGACGCTGAGGCCCAATGTAAATTAGTTTGAAGACAATAAATTAATGAACTTAAAAAAAAAAACAACAGACTTTACCGCTTTGGCGCTTTGAAACAATTTATTGGCCGACGAGGCCGATGCAAAAACATGTATTCTGACAACGCTACAAATTTTATTGGAGCAACAAATCAGTTAACAGAACTAGATGAAATTAATTTGTAATTTAGTTAATTAACTTGTTTTGGCAACTTGCCTCAATAATGTCACTTTGACGCTGAGGCCCAATGTAAATTAGTTTGAAGACAATAAATAAATGAACTTACAAAAAAAAAAAAAACAGACTTTACCACATCTAGAGTTATGTGCTGCAGTCATGGCTGCTCAACTTGGACACAGAATTGAAACTGATCTTCAGATTAGAAATTTAACTATGTTTTTATGGACAGATTCCGAAATAGTGCTATCTTGGATAAACGCTCAATCCTCATTGTTCCACACATTTGTAGCTAATCGAGTTTCCCAAATACAATCATTAACATTGTCCAAACAATGGCGCCATGTCGGTTCCAAGGACAATCCAGCTGATATACTCTCCAGAGGACTATCGGCAACAAAACTCGCAGAATGCAGTTTATGGTTCCATGGGCCGTTGCTTTTGGACGGAAAAGAACAAAATTGGCCACCTGAATTCTCGCATCGACTTATTCCAAATGACAAAGAGAGACAGAAGACAACCGTTATTACAACAGCCAGTTGCTCCAATGACGATTTTGTTTACAAGATTCCGCATAAAAACTCATTTAGAACTCTTCAAAGGACACTAGGATACATGCTTAGATTCATCGGAAACACAAGAATAAAAACGGAAGAACGTCCAACATGTAAGGCATTAATTCCGACTGAGCTGGACGATACACTATTCTTAATCATAAAAACCATTCAAAGGTCCGACTTTTCTTCAGAAATAAATCAACTTCAAAAGAACAAAGAAGTCGATAAAAAAGCTCTATCATAAGTCTTTGTCCATTTATAGATGGTTCAGACGTACTACGGGTGGAAGGACGATTGGAAGCGTCATTGCTATCGTACGATGCTAAACATCCAATGCTGATTCCATATAATGATCCCATCGTAAAACTCTTATTCATCATGATTCGCGAAGAAAATAGTCATTGTGGACCACAAGCACTTTTGAACACAATCAGACATCGATTTTGGCTGATAAAAGGTAAAATAATGGCGCGAGCAACAGTACAGAAATGCGTAAGATGTACAAAGGCTCGACCACAATTATGTCAATAAATTATGGGAAATCTTCCACAGACTCGGGTTACCCCAGCACGACCTTTTATCAACACTGGTGTAGATTATTGTGGACCGTTCTGGATTCACTATAGGATTAGAGGCAAACGACCAACAAAGGCATATATTGCGGTACTCTGCTGCTTCTCTACAAAGGCAGTTCATCTTGAACTAGTTTCAGACTTGTCAACAGACGCTTTTATTGCGCTTTGAAACGATTTATTGGCCGACGAGGCCGATGCAAGAACATCTATTCTGACAACGCTACAAATTTTATTGGAGCAAAAAATCAGTTAACAGAACTATATGATAGCATTTACTCTTCTAAAGCGCAATCATCAATTATTTCCGCTTCTAGTTCAAAAGGAATACATTTTCATTTCATTCCACCGAGAGCACCACTTTTTGGAGGTTTCTGGGAGGCAGCCGTAAAATCAGCGAAGCATCTTTTATTTCGGAATATCGCAAATGCATCTCTAACCCAAGAAGAATTTACCTATGTTTTTATGGACAGATTCCGAAATAGTGCTATCTTGGATAAACGCTCAATCCTCATTGTTCCACACATTTGTAGCTAATCGAGTTTCCCAAATACAATCATTAACATTGTCCAAACAATGGCGCCATGTCGGTTCCAAGGACAATCCAGCTGATATACTCTCCAGAGGACTATCGGCAACAAAACTCGCAGAATGCAGTTTATGGTTCCATGGGCCGTTTCTTTTGGACGGAAAAGAACAAAATTGGCCACCTGGATTCTCGCATCGACTTATTCCAAATGACAAAGAGAGAAAGAAGACAACCGTTATTACAACAGCCAGTTGCTCCAATGACGATTTTGTTTACAAGATTCCGCATAAAAACTCATTTAGAACTCTTCAAATGCAAATAACCTTGAACCATTAACTCCTGGCCATTTCCTTATTGGCGAACCACTTACCTCACAAGTCGAAGTCGCCGTAGTCTAGTAGGTAGTGTGTTGGCTTAGTAGACGCAAAAGCCTGGGTTCGAGCCCCAGGCCAGGCATCAAAGACAAAATACAAAAAGTATTTTTTCGGCGACTTCCTCTGAGTAGATTTCTGGCAAAAACTCTGAGAGTAAATAAAAATTGCCATGAAAAGTTTCTCAATAAATAAAAATTTGTCGTTCGGAGTCGACTTTAAACTGTAGGGCCCACCACTCATGTATAAAATTAACACACACAACATAAGTGGTGTGAGAAACTAGGACGTATACAATGGGTCAATTCGTCCTCCGAGTACTGTACTTGTCTTAATTGACAAGTATACGTCCTCTAACCTAACCTAACCTAACCTACCTCACAAGTCGATAGCAAGGCTCAACTACCAAAAGTATCAGTTTTATCTCATTGGAAATTGGTATCCCATCTCAAAAAGGAATTTTGGGACAGATGGTCTACAGAATACTTAAATGAACTACAACAACGTAGCAAATGGCAGAGACAATTTGCTAATATTAAGGTTGGAGACATGGTTATTATAAAAGAAGATAACATACCTATTATGAAATGGCCATTGGGAAGAATTACTCAAGTCAATACTGGTGATGACGGCGCAGCAAGAGTCGCAGAAGTAAAAACCGCATCAGGAACATTTAAACGTCCAATTCATCGACTCGCCTTACTACCCATAGAACAAGATCCTGAAGTTACTATTCCCACTGAGAATAAGAATTGCAATATCAAAAGTTCCAATGATGAACCTAAGGCCAAGAGAATTAAAATACCAACAAACCATATAACACTTGCGTTACTTACACTATTACTATTACCACTAGCGTATGGATCTCCAGTCAAAAATAAAAGGTTCGGATCAAAGTTCGGAATCCATTTCGAACAAATTGGAACAGCCGCTATTTCAACTACCAAATGGAATCTGTTCGTATACTACGATCTAGCTGCTTATTGGTCCGAAACATCAATCCTTGTCAATGGGACGAGATCAATACAAATCATCTGTAAGATGCTACAACACAATACATCATGCCTCAGTACGATTGATCACTTTAAACAAATGGAAAATGAGTTACAACTAGATAACTGGATAACTGGATATAGTTAGTAATGTTGCTCATTCATTATTTGGCATCCTGGATTCAGAATACGCTGAACATACATATGTCTGATACAATAAAAGAAGTCAATGAAAATGAATCGTATTTGCTTAAATTGTTAAAAAAAACAAACATCAATTGTTGATTCAACATTAAATAGTATACGTCAGAATCAAGTAACATCTAAAGCAAGATTTGAACGACTGGAGCAGGAAATCAAAATATATGCCGAGAAAATACATGACATTAACAACGTATTATTACAATTGCAACTCAACCAATTGTTTAATTCCGCGGTTCTTGAATTAACTCTAATTGCAAATAGTATTAAAAAAATACAGGCAGCAATCCTTAGCACACTTGTGGACACACGTCATGGAAAAATCAGTCCATTGTTACTCACCCCAGAACAATTACAAATTGAAGTTAACCAGATCATACTCCATTCACCGCAATCGCTGATTCTTCCAGTATCAGAAAAATCGAATTTGCTTCAATTATTTAAACTTATGAGAGTAAAGGGAACACTAACGCAACAACACGCCATCTTTAAAATAAACCTACCATTGGTCGAACATGAAAAATTCAATGTATTTCACTTGATTCCGATCCCTAACCTGATGAATAATACATGGCAGCCATTAAACCATGTACTACTTTTCTGGGCATAAACGCATCTCGTAAACAATACATTCCTTTTACCAGTTCCAAGTTCAGCTCCTGTGACATAATAGAACAAGGTGTTTTTGTTTGCTCCAATATTCAAATTCGTTACAAATTTGGTGCAAATATCTATACGTGTGAAATTAATTTATACAGCAACAAAACAACACCAACTTGTATTCTGGAGAAAACTGATGCAAAATGGATACCACTCGACAAAGAAAATCAATGGATATATGCCAGTCCACAATCCTCAAAAGCCACCGCTGTTTGCAATAGGGAAATCATTCCCATATCATTGAAGAGCTCCGGTCTGCTCACGCTAGATCCAGAATGCATCCTCAAACATGACTCTATTACTATGAACGGACGACAAGCTATATCCAGCACAATAAGATCCCCATATACAAGTCTTGGAAAAATCTCAGAGTTATCGTTGCCTAATAATATTACAGTCTCCATCCACAACAGTACTCAACCTCAATAAATCTGGAAAAAATATATGCCAAGAATATGAACGAGCTCTCAAACTTGCAAAAAAAACTCTGAAGGAAGAAAACATTATAGAATTACCCAACAAATTTAAGTCCCACCAACTACACAACCATGCGATTGGGTACCTTGCACTTTTCTTAAGTCTGGTGACACTCATCATAATTGCTAAAACACGCAGAAGTCAAAGTAGACAACAAAGACCAACAGTAGCTATTGAAAATGCTGAAGAAACTATCGAACTTCAATCAGTTAGACCAGAAACCAACAACAGGACTCCTACGCCCATGCCACGTCAATTCATGCTAGATATTTAGTCCAGCACAACGGCTTATTCAAATGTTTGTACTTAAAGTGAATACCACTATTATAATTAGTATAATAGTCTGCACATGGGGAATACACATGTTATTATTAGTATCAGCTTATGTATCAAATTACAATAAAATTAATTTTATTTAAAAACGTTTTGATTGGTTAATTTAATGAATTTTTAGCGATAAGAATATTATGTTACATTAAAATTATTTTGTTGATTTAACATTATTGTTAAGTTTAAGTAGTATAAATAGTTAAATAAAAAATTAAGAGTAGTTCAGTAATAAAAATATTGTCTTTTATTATTGTGCGATTTTACCTTCAAGTTACAAGTGCTTGAGGGATAAAAATCAACAATTAATAAAACTGTTCAAATTTATGTGTTTGAATTGGCAACTTATTAATTGAACATAAACATTTTTGGTGACCCCTAGATAAGGACACGCATCCTTCAGCATAGCACCAAACAATTTTTGCGGCAACACACATCCTTCATCAACGTATCAAACACATTTTTAGGTGACACCTTGGAGCAGCACGCGTCATCGCAGTCATCAGAAGACCTAATATTCTTTGGCATTCACTGAATAAACTTTGCAGACATTATGGAACAGCTCTTAGATCTTCAAAATCAAACTGGCGAAACAATCCAGACTATTGTGCGAAACTTCAAAAAGGATTCCGCAGACCGGAAAGGAAAGGCTTCCTATTTTGAGGAGCGGCTACGGCGTCTACAGGAATCTTGGAATCAATTTCAGGAAACGGATTCCAAGATTCGAGATGCATGCGAAGAACCTATGAAGCTCGAGTACTTCTTTACGGACTATTACGAAAATATCAAACGCGTAGCCTCCGAATACATTGAATTATTTGGAAAAGAAGCCAATTGTATAAAACGAAAGCGAATAACTGCGAGCTTAATCCATGAAGGAGATAAACCTTTAAGAGATATTGATTCTGTAGAAGTTCCTAGCAACGCCTGCGGGATTATGAGAATGTTGAATGCCAAACTATCAGCATTCATTCGTTTATTAAATGGAGTTATAATTACAGAAGACCAACCTCTACAATATTTTGAATTAAAAATAGACATATTAAAGAGGTCTTGGGAGCAAATCGAGACGCTTCATGGTGAAGCTCACGAAACACTAACAGATCCAGTAGCCAACGGGCTAGATCAGGATCAATATGACAAAACAGTCGATCAAATGCATCAAGTGTTGGTCAATCTTGCTATTAAGGCTGACTAAATGAGGGGTGTTGCCCATACACAAAATGGAGTAGCACCGGTTTCAAACATTGGTAGTTCAATACAGCTGCCAAAGCTCACGATTCCAAAATTTGATGGCAATTATTTAAAATGTCGCCAATTTCACGATTTATTTTCTGAAATGGTAGATAAACAACCGATACCATCTAGTCAAAAAATGTGGTATCTAAAGAGCAACTTGTCAGGGGAGGCTGAACATCTAATCAGTCAATTTTCCCTTTCTGACTCAAATTATACGGCTGCTTGGAAAACGTTAAAGGAACGTTACAACAATAAAAGAATTCTTGTGGCCAACTTGATGGACAAAATACTCAATCAACAGTCCATGACGTCATCAGCCCAGTCAATCAAAGACCTACATGATACCACCAAGGAGTGTTTATTGGCACTAAATAATTTGGATATTAATATATCATCATGGGATGCAATTCTTTGTATGAAATAATGGTCAAAAAACTTGATAGGAATGCGCACATAAGGTACATGCAATCATTAGCAAACCCGAAAGACCGACCATCTATAACCAAATTTCTTTCGTTCCTGGAACTTCATTTTCAATCATTGGAGGCAATTTCTCCAAAAGAAAAAACCTCCCAAAAGCCAGTTTCAGCTTCACTTTCGTCCAATTATAACAGCTCATGCAGACTCTGCAGTAACAATAATCATAAAATATACCATTGCAACAAGTTTCTGCAATTATCTGAAGAGGAACGGTTACGTTGAGTTCAACGTCAACACTTATGTGTCAACTGCTTTGGTAGTGACCACAATTCAAAAATCTGCAATGCTGGTAACTGCAAAAAATTTACTAAAAAACACAATACGCTGCTTCAATGACAGAATGACAATATTCAAAAACATAAAAGCCATCAGCAAAAAACTTTCCACAGAAAAATAAAGATTCAAACCATCAGGTAACTTCAGCCACTACATCATCATCCAACGTTGCTGCGGGCCGCCAGGGCACATCAAGTGGAAGGACATCCACTTCAAATGTCGTAGCAGTCACATCAGAGACAAACAATGTTAGTGCAGGACACCAGGACTAAGTTTTGTTGGCCACGGCGAAAGTCATCATGACAGCATCAAATGGCATGTCTGAGGAGTTTAGAGCTGTATTAGACTCAGGCTCACAAGTAAACATAGTCTCCAAACGCCTCTGCCAAAAGTTGTTTATCTCGCCATCGGGAGCATCACTTTGCCTTGACGGCATTGGTGAAATTCAACAAAAAGCAAAATATCGCATAAATGTTGAGTTGAAATCCAGAGATCGCAAGTTCTCAACAAACGTGGAAGCTTATGTACTTCCAAGCATTATCCCAGTGCAACCAAATCAGTACATTAACATCTCAAATTGGAATATTCCTGAAAATATCGATTTTGCAGATCCTCATTTTGATCAACAAGAAAGAATAGATATGCTCCTTGGGGCAGAATTCTACTATAGATTGACTCAAAGTGGATCAATACATCTTGGGGACAATCTACCAACACTCCAAAACACTCAATTGGGCTGGATTGTAGGCGGAGCAGTTGGAAAAAATCTAGTGTCTAAACCTCTAGAAGCGCTAACATGTGCAGTATTGGAAGACATCTCACTCGAAGAAGCCATTGAACATCTTTGGAAAATGGACGAGATTGAAGGCAACAAAAAAGGTCTGTCACCGACAGAAAAAGATTGTGAATCACATTTTATCCAACATGTAAACACAAATGCAGATGGCCGCTTTGTAGTCAGTCTCCCTTTTCGAGAAAACCCAACAGCATTGGGGGAATCCAAAACAATGGCGTACAACAGATTTATGAGTCTCGAACGTCGAGACTGCAAAAGGAAGACATACGAGCTCAATACATAAAATTTATGCAAGAATATGAACAGTTAGGACATATGGAAAGGGTTGATATTGATGCCGTATTGGACCCCAAATATTTTATTAATCACCATTGCATTTTCAAACCAGATAGTACCAAAACAAAACTAAGGGTCGTCTTGGACGCATCAGCAAAAACATCATCAGGCCATTCGTTAAATGATTTGATGTATACAGGGCCAACTGTGCAAAGTGAACTATTCTCTATTTTGCTGCGTTTTCGACTACCAAAATTTGTCTTTACCACTGACATTGAAAAAATGTACAGGCAAATTGTAATGCATCCCGATTATTAAAAATATCAGTTAATTATTTGGAGGGAAGATCCATCGCTTCCCATTAGTTACTACAAACTCAACACGGTTACATATGGAACACGCGCAGCGCCGTATCTTGCCATAAGATGTTTACAAAAATTGGCAGATGAAAATTTCATAAACTATCCATATGTCTCACAAATGCTCAAACACAATTTTTACGTAGACGATGGCCTTGGTGGTTCAGACAGTCTCAATATTGCACTTGCGATACAGCAAGAACTAATTTTAATTTTAAAAAGCCATGGCTTTAATTTGAAAAAATGGTGTGCAAATCAACCTCTGTTACTGAAAGATATTCCAGTCAGTGATCAGGAAGTGGATTTATATTTCAGCAGTACCAACACCAACACAGTAAAAACATTAGGATTACTGTGATTACCTACAAGAGGCCAAATTTGCATTAAGGTCAAAGCTAATAATTTACATACGGTTTCAAAACGTACAGCAACCTCAGATCTGGCTAAATTATTTGATCCTCTCGGGCTACTAGCACCCGTTGTTGTCAAGGCAAAGATTTTCATTCAAAAATTATGGCAGCTAAAACTAAACTGGGATGAACCATTACCTAAAGATCTTCATGAAAATTGAACTAAATTCAGAAATGACTTAAACAGCTTAAACAATTTCAAAATTCCTCCACACATCTTTAATGGGAATCTTCCAGGATATACACAATTAAACATATTCTCAGATGCTTCCGAAAAAGCTTACGGTGCAGTTGCCTATATACGAGAAACTCTTAAAGACAGAAGAGTTGTGGCACAATTACTCTGTGCCAAGACACGGGTCGCTCCATTAAAACATTTTTTTTGCATTATGATTTCAAAAACTGTCA
This sequence comes from Sarcophaga subvicina, assembly GCA_936449025.2. Lineage (NCBI taxonomy): Eukaryota > Metazoa > Arthropoda > Insecta > Diptera > Sarcophagidae > Sarcophaga > Sarcophaga subvicina. The sequence goes on along the minus strand of OW388085.2, from coordinate 15,212,400 downwards.
TACATTAGTGACGCGTCCATCTTCTGGTAAATCTATTGATAATGTGTTTAGCAACCTTTCAAATATTTCATCTATAGACTCGGTCGAGTGTGATCTATCCGATCATAATATAATTTGTTGTAGACTGAAAGATTGTGTCCAGAGTTTCGAACATATTGATTTTGAAGTGAAATTTTGTGATTACAATAGGTTAAGGGAAAATTTTCGGAACAATTTACGGAATATATCTACTGTTAATAATCCATCAGTTGATACTTCCAATTTAATAAATTGTTTGTCAAAAGCGTATGATAACTCTGTATCTATCAGGAAAAAATCAAAGCTATTTAAGAATGCAATTGCACCATGGTTTAATGAGAATTTGCAAAACTTGATGGCATTAAAATAACGTTTGTTGAAGCTAAGACGCAGAAGACCTAATAATATGGATGTGCAGAATAGACTAAAGAGACTTAGCAAAGTCATAAAAAAAGCGTATAATGAATCTATGAATAACTACTATCATAATAATATAATTAGCATTCAACATGATCCGAAAAAATGCTGGAGGTTCTTAAATGAAACGTTGGGTAGAAGTGTGAAAACGAAAGTTAGTTTGAAAAATTTAAATGGTGATTTGATTTCAGAGGATTCTGTAAAATGCAAACTTTTTAACCAGTATTTTTTGCAAGTATCCAAAGTTTTAAAGCAACGGATCAGAACTTTTCATTGTGATACGTTTAATAGTCTTAGGACACTTAGTTATAATAAAAACTACCTTCGTCTTAAAAGCTCAACTGTTGATGAAATTTCGCAGATTATTTCTGATCTCAAAATTAATAAGAGCTGTGGTCATGACAACTTATCCCCAAGAACTCTCTTTGAATGCAATAGAGAAATATCGCCACGATTAGTTAATATATTTAATTGTATGGTACAGACTTCGGAGTACCCTGATATTTTAAAAATTTCAAAAATTATTCCAATTCCGAAGGAATCTGGTGCTAATGTTGAAGAAAATTACAGGCATATCGCTTTACTATCAATTGTTGATAAAATTTTCGAAAAAATAATACATAGGCAACTATTAACGTACTTAGAAAAAAATAAACTAATATATGAGTGCCAGTATGGTTTTAGAAAGGGTAGTGGAACAGAGAACGCAGTTACGAATGTTGTGAATTACATCTGTAACGATTTGGATGAAGGATTTAGAGGGGTAGCAGGAATTTTCTATGACTTTTCGAAAGCATTTGATCTAGTGGATCACGAAATATTGATTCAGAAGCTTCAGTACTATGGGATAAGGGATAGTGAACTTAATCTTTTTAAAAACTACTTGAGTAATAGAAAACAATATTGTTGACGCTGGCCACCCTACATTTAAGTTTAGATATAAGTTTAGTTTAAGTGTATAAACCATGACTGGATTAATATGAATTTATTGTGAATTATGATATATAAACGAAAAGAGATCACTACTCGATCCAACCCCCAACCCGAAGGTACGTTTTGTGTACAATAAATAATAATTTGATTATTTAAACCTAATACATTTGTATTTTCTTTACCCCAACTTCTCGCTAAATATTTTATTTTATTATTTCCCCGCTCACCCCCACATTTTGGTCCTTCGAACCGGATCATCCCCTAAATAAAATAAAATATTTGCGAGACTATATTTGCAGATTGTCTCGAAGATTGCCATACTGGTTACTTTTTCCTTGGATAAAGTACACCCTTTTCTCCTCTTAAATTTTGTATATAGTAATTTGGTATTAATTAATTACAGTTTTCAAGGTATGTAATTTGAATTTTGGATATAAAAAGTGAAGTGTATTATTTAAAAGAAGTAAGTGTAAGAATATAAAGAATATAAAGTGAAAATTAGAAGTGCGTTGTTGTTTTCGGAAAGCAATAAATACAAACAAGTGCATTGGTGTTGCTTTATTTTGTATAAGTAAAAAGTGCACAAGTATTGCTTTTTATTTTTATTTTATTTTGTTTACTGGTTTTGTAAGTAAACAGTTTAATGCTTTCTAGGAGAAGTTGTCAATATTTACTAAGCCGCTGTTAATAATTTTCGATTGTTGACTTTATTTTTGGCGTTTTTTTTTTCGGCAATTTTTTATATTCTTACGCTTAAATTAAAATTATTTGGACTTTTTCGAAAAAGTTGCGATAACTTTTAAGTATATTTATACTGAGTATATATACAGTTTATTATAACTTAAATCTTATATAATATATTTCTCCGTGCACTTTAAACTTTTCGATTCCTTTTTTTGAATTTTGTTTCGGAAATTTTCACAAATTCTTTTGTGCAATTTTTAAAGTTTATCGCGAATATTTCTTTAAGTTTTGTAATTGAAGGTGATATTTTCACACAGTTCTGTTTGAACTTTCGTTTTCTTTTCGATACCCCATATTTTTTTGGAGTTTTTCTCAAACTTTTCTTTCATTGAAATTAATTTAAATTTTCAAACTCTGAGTTATTTTTTCTCGATAAGTTAACTACAAAAACCCGAATTGTAGCAAAATGGCCGCTTTGCGAAATTTAAATAGAAATTAGGCAGGAGCTGACTCGTTTGTGGGAAGTCTTTCGTGACAGTTACGAAGACTTGTTGGAAAATGCCCCCTTGCGATACCCCAACCTTTTCTGGCGATTATGCTTCTTAGCCAACATTTCGAGATATGTCTTCGGCAATTTACGGTACTAACCCCCATATTACTAATATACAGAAGATGTATTATCTTCTACAAAAAACGGAAGGTGAAGCGAGGGATATTATTCGAACGTGCCCCATGACGAATGATGGTTTCGACATGGCTTGGCAGAATCTCGTCGATCGTTATGAGAATAAAAGAGTATTAGTAAATTCTCAATTGAAAACTCTTTTCAACCTCCCTTCCATATCCAAAGAATCTGGCCCGTCGATTAAAAGTTTACAACGGACAATTAATGATTGCATTTCAAACTTGTCGTTGTTGGAAATAGAAACTAAAAATTGGGATATCATCTTTGTTTACATTTGCTCCACTAAACTTCCCCAACACACCCTAGGTCTTTGGGAGCAGTCTCAAGGGCTTTGCTCAGACCTACCTAAGTGGAGCAAGATGGATGAGTTCCTGACGGCCAGATATCGAACTTTGGAATCAGTATCTGACATTATCGGCAGTCACAATTTTACCCAGGTTACTAACCAAAGCAGCTCTGGTAGCCCCCGAAAATACAGAATTTATGAGACTGTTGCCCCGAATCTAACCCAAGGAAAGTGTCCGATTTGTAATAAGAATCACCCTATTCGTTTGTGTTCTGATTTTCTAAGAATGTCGGTTGGTGAACGCTTATTATCTGTTAAAGATCATAATTGTTGCACGAATTGTTTGGCCGTTTCCCATGAGTCAAACAGATGCCATAGCTCTAACGTTTGTTTCATTTGCAAACAAAAACATCATTCGCTACTTCATCGTATCGAATCTTCTACCCGGGAGGGACTGAGAGCTGAAACTAGCCCCGTTAGCCCATTTTCCCCAGATCGCTCTTTAGAAATTCCCCGGTCTCCTGCACAAAAGAGAAATGATGAGGATAATTATCCATCGACATCCACTACTACCCGTACTTTTCAGAACTTCGCTACCCGACTACAGTCCACCCCGTCTTCAACAGTTCTGTTAGGAACTGCCCATGTCAATATACAATTAGATCATGCCATTTTCTCTGCGAGAGCTCTGATAGACCCAGCGTCTCAAGCTACCTTCATCTCTCAAAAGTTGCAACGGAAGCTAGATCTTCCGACATATTCGGCATCTGCTGCCGCTGTTGTGGGCCTTAATGGCGCAGTGGTAGCAAACTCTAGAAAAGTCTGCATTATTTCTCTGGGATCTCCTATTGATCCATCCTTTAAATTGACCACGGAAGCGTATGTTGTGGAAAAACTTACTGGTCAATTACCCACATGCTTGTATGATGATTTTGATACTCGTACACCTGATCTCCCGGTATCAGATTTTAAATATACCTACATGGATTTGCTATTGGGTGGAGATGTATACTCCCGAATAATGCTTTCTGGAGTTCGTAAAGACCCCAAAAATCCTCTGATCGCCCAACGAACCGTTTTCGGTTGGATTGTGACTGGCAAAATACGTCAGTCAAACTCGTTTCTATTTAAATCAAAATTCCCTATGGACTTGAGTCTTGGTTCATCTTATAAAGGTGCATTTGCTCAAAATGTGAGACCTGATTGCTACAGAGCCCCGAGATTAAAACCTAATAGAAGGAAGTTATTGGGGAATGCCCTTCCCTAGACTACCCGCCGACCATGAATCTATTTTATATTCCTTCTAACCCACATTTACTATTCACCCCATCATGTCGTTTTAAGTCCCAACACTCATCTTTTTTTCGCTAGATTCCGAATTTTTGAAATTGTCAGACGCCAGCACCGCTAAAACTCTGGGTTTACGTTGGAATGCGAGCATTGAAACAATTTGCTTCAAGCCAGCTCCAACGCCCTATTTCTCTATAGTCACAAAACGTTCTGTCTTGTCTCAAATAGCCAAAGCTATTTGACCCCGTTGGGTGAGTGGCACCTAAAACCGTGGTTGCTAAGATTATTACGCGACAAATTTGTAAAGCAGAACATATTGTGACGAATGTTTGGAACCCATGACGTTTAACAGATGACTTGAGTTTGTCGATGATTATTCGTGCATCGACAGGATTAACATCCCCCGTTGGGTTAATTTTAACCCTCAGCGTGAAGTATTTCATGCCATTTGTGATGCTTCTGAGAAAGCATATGCTGCCATTCTGTATAGTAGAGTCCTAACCCCGTCTGGTGAATTTGTCACCCACTTACTCGCTGCCAAAATAAAAGTTGTGCTTGTAGAAGTGTAAACTTTACCCCGTTTAGAGCTCTGCGATGCAACTCTATTGGCAAAAAATGGTATTTTCACTTCGTAAGAAGCTGAATCTTACCAGATCGGAAGCCTTTGTGGGACAGTTTCGACTATCGTTCTGTCCTGGCTTCAAAAAACACCCGTGCCATTGGCCAACTTTTGCGGCAAATCGAGTATCGTATACCGTGGACCAGGTAGGCACTGACATTTGGAATCACGTGGAATCGACATAATGTTGATACCCTACTCGTCAGAAAACATATCAAAGAGATTTTGTTGTTGTCGATTTTGTTGTCATTACTTATGACAATTTAACCCCTGACAATTGAAAACTCTGCCGAATCGAACATGTTTATTTTGGCCCTGATTCGAAGTGCGAGTGGCGTTCTAATATGGCCAATTAAGAAGCTCGTGCTGATACATAACTAAGAGCAAAACTAATTCGTTTTCTTGTTTTTCTCTGTTGCGTGTTTGTCGTTTTCATTTACAGATAATCTAATACCCCTACTAACGACATCCTCGATATGATTATTGTTGATCCCAGTCCAAGAAGAAGAGCACAACCCACAACCAAGATCTGGAAAAACAATGCTCATGTACTGGTCAAACTCCTAGTTCCGGTAATGGGCCCATAATTGTAGCATCGAATGCGTCTCAGATAATTTCTTCATTATATCACTCTATTCTTATTTTTTTCTTTTCCTATTTTTTCCTGTACTAAATTTACTCTTAATTATATTGAATTTACATATTGAATTTTAACTGAATACTACCCTGAATTGTCAATTTGATGTCTGGCCCGGTGACTTCTCGGTCCTCTTGTTGCAATGTTGCAAGGGGGCGGGATGTTCACGCTGGCCACCCTACATTTAAGTTTAGATATAAGTTTAGTTTAAGTGTATAAACCATCCCTGGATTAATATGAATTTATTGTGAATTATGATATATAAACGAAAAGAGATCACTACTCGATCCACCCCCAACCCGAAGGTACGTTTTGTGTACAATAAATAATAATTTGATTATTTAAACCTAATACATTTGTATTTTCTTTACCCCAACTTCTCGCTAAATATTTTATTTTATTATTTCCCCGCTCACCCCCACAAATATGTTGAATTAAATGGCTGCAAAAGTACACTTGGAACTGTGGATCGCGGTGTGCCGCAAGGTAGTGTTCTGGATCCGCTATTGTTTACTATATATGTAAATGGCATTGTTAATCTTGATCTCCATGGGAAAATATACATGTATGCAGATGATATTTGTGTACTGTATCCATATAAACATGAAATTGCACTCAAGGCCTATATGGAAAGAGATGCAGCTCTGATTTTTGAATTTGCAAGACTTAACAAATTAGTTATAAACTCAAGGAAAACAAAAGTTCTCAGGTTCCGTCCTCAATTGACTAGAGATTACGGAGAATTCAGTATTTTTGTTAATGGAGATGAAATTTTCGAAAGCCAGTCAATAAGATATGTATGGGTCAATTTACAGTGCAATCTTTCGTGGGTTTTACACATTTAATCATTAAAATCGAAAATATCTAATGTAATCGGTTTTATTTACAAATTCAAAAACAAATTTAACGTTGATTCAAAGCCAGCTAAATTACTTAGCTCTGATTTACGGCTGTAAAAGTACTGTAGCACTAAAATCCTTGCAACGAATTCAGAATAAAGCATTGAAAGTTGTGTTTAATTTGCCATTGCTGTATTCAACATTGTCCTTATACCAAGATGTTGCGAAAAATATCTTACCTCTAAGGGGTATGTATATATTTCAACTATTTATTTTTGTTTTTAAGTCACTAAACAATATTGGTCACAATACAATTACTTTCCCCAGAAATCAAAATACATTTAATACAAGAAATAGCTCGAATTTACGTGTCTCAAGGTGTAGATTAGAAATCACAAAGCAAAAAATTGAATATATTGGTGGTTTTGAATTTAATAAATTACCGAATGATTTAAAAAGTATTCAGAGAATTTGGTTATTTAAAACAAAATTAAAAAAATATATATCGCAAAATCTTGAAATGCTTCTAGTATAAACATTGAATTATCTTGAAATTTCTTAATATACATTAACAATTAAATAATATTTTGATTTTTTAATATTATAACAAATTAATTTGTAATTATTATAAGAAATTAATTTGTAATTTAGTTAATTAACTTGTTTTGCCAACTTGCCTCAATAATGTCACTTTGACGCTGAGGCCCAATATAAATTAGTTTGAAGACAATAAATAAATGAACTTAAAAAAAAACAACAGACTTTACCACGTCTAGAGTTATGTGCTGCAGTCATGGCTGCTCAACTTGGACACAGAATTGGAACTGATCTTCAGATTAGAAATTTACCTATGTTTTTATGGACAGATTCCGAAATAGTGCTATCTTGGATAAACGCTCAATCCTCATTGTTCCACACATTTGTAGCAAATCGAGTTTCCAAAATACAATCATTAACATTGTCCAAACAATGGCGCCATGTCGGTTCCAAGGACAATCCAGCTGATATACTCTCCAGAGGACTATCGGCAACAAAACTCGCAGAATGCAGTTTATGGTTCCATGGGCCGTTGTTTTTGGACGGAAAAGAACAAAATTGGCCACCTGAATTCTCGCATCGACTTATTCTAAATGACAAAGAGAGAAAGAAGACAACCGTTATTACAACAGCCAGTTGCTCCAATGACGATTTTGTTTACAAGATTCCGCATAAAAACTCATTTAGAACTCTTCAAAGGACACTAGGATATATGCTTAGATTCATCGGAAACACAAGAATAAAAACGGAAGAACGTCCAACAAGTAAGGCATTAATTCCGACTGAGATGGACGATACATTATTCTTAATCATAAAAACCATTCAAAGGTCCGACTTTTCTTCAGAAATAAATCAACTTCAAAAGAACAAAGAAGTCGATAAAAAAGCTCTATCATTAGTCTTTGTCCATTTATAGATGGTTCAGACATACTACGGGTGGGAGGACGATTGGAAGCGTCATTGCTATCGTACGATGCTAAACATCCAATGCTGATTCCATATAATAATCCCATCGTAAAACTCTTATTCATCATGATTTACGAAGAAAATAGTCATTGTGGACCACAAGCGCTTTTGGACACAATCAGACATCGATTTTGGCCAATAAAAGGTAAAATAATAGCGCGAACAACAGTACAGAAATGCGTAAGATGTACAAAGGCTCGACCACAATTATGTCAATAAATTATGGGAAATCTTCCACAGACATAAAAATCTGTCGTTCGGAGTCGACTTTAAACTGTAGGTCCCACCACTCATGTATAAAATTAACACACACAACATAAGTGGTGTGAGAAACTAGGACGTTGTACAATGGGTCAATTCGACCTCCGGGTACTGTACTTGTCTTAATTGACAAGTACACGTCCTCTAACCTAACCTAACCTAACCTACCTCACAAGTCGATAGCAAGGCACAACTACCAATAGTATCAGTTTTATCTCATTGGAAATTGGTATCCCATTTCAAAAAGGAATTTTGGGAAAGATAGTCTACAGAATACTTAAATGAACTACAACAACGTAGTATTTAAATGGCAGAGACAATTTGCTAATATTAAGGCTGGAGACATGGTTATTATAAAAGAAGATAACATACCTATTATGAAATGGCCATTGGGAAGAATTACTCAAGTCAATACTGGTGATGACGGCGCAGCAAAAGTCGCAGAAGTAAAAACCGCATCAAACGTCCAATTCATCGACTCGCCTTACTACCCATAGAACAGGATAATGAAGTTACTATTCCCACTGAGAATAAGAATGGCAATATCAAAAGTTCCAATGATGAACCTAAGGCCAAGAGAATTAAAATACCAACAAACCATATAACACTTGCGTTACTTACTACACTATTACTATTACCACTAGCGTATGGATCTCCAGTCAAAAATAAAAGGTTCGGATCAAAGTTCGGAATCCACTATTTCAACTACCAAATGGAATCTGTTCGTATACTACGATCTAGCTGCTTATTGGTCCGAAACATCAATCCTTGTCAATGGGACGAGATCAATACAAATCATCTGTAAGATGCTACAACACAATACATCATGCCTCAGTACGATTGATCACTCTAAACAAATGGAAAATGAGTTACAACTAGATAACCAATTATTGCGAAGCAAAAGGTGTGCACTGGATATAGTTAGTAATGTTGCTCATTCATTATTTGGCATCCTGGATTCAGAATACGCTGAACATACATATGTCTGATACAATAAAACAAGTCAATGAAAATGAATCGTATTTGCTTAAATTGTTAAAAAAACAAACATCAATTGTTGATTCAACATTAAATAGTATACGTCAGAATCAAGTAACATCTAAAGCAAGATTTGAACGACTGGAGCAGGAAATCAAAATATATGCCGAGAAAATACATGACATTAACAACGTATTATTACAATTGCAACTCAACCAATTGTTTAATTCCGCGGTTCTTGAATTAACTCTAATTGCAAATAGTATTAAAAAAATACAGGCAGCAATCCTTAGCACACTTGTGGACACACGTCATGGAAAAATCAGTCCATGGTTACTCACCCCAGAACAATTACAAATTGAAGTTAACCAGATCATACTCCATTCACCGCAATCGCTGATTCTTCCAGTATCAGAAAAATCGAATTTGCTTCAATTATTTAAACTTATGAGAGTAAAGGGAACACTAACGCAACAACACGCCATCTTTAAAATAAACCTACCATTGGTCGAACATGAAAAATTCAATGTATTTCACTTGATTCCGATCCCTAACCTGATGAATAATACATGGCAGCCATTAAACCATGTACTACTTTTCTGGGCATAAACGCATCTCGTAAACAATACATTCCTTTTACCAGTTCCAAGTTCAGCTCCTGTGACATAATAGAACAAGGTGTTTTTGTTTGCTCCAATATTCAAATTCGTTACAAATTTGGTGCAAATATCTATACGTGTGAAATTAATTTATACAGCAACAAAACAACACCAACTTGTATTCTGGAGAAAACTGACGCAAAATGGATACCACTCGACAAAGAAAATCAATGGATATATGCCAGTCCACAATCCTCAAAAGCCACCGCTGTTTGCAATAGGGAAATCATTCCCATATCATTGAAGGGCTCCGGTCTGCTCACGCTAGATCCAGAATGCATCCTCAAACATGACTCTATTACTATGAACGGACGACAAGCTATATCAAGCACAATAAGATCCCCATATACAAGTCTTGGAAAAATCTCAGAGTTATCGTTGCCTAATAATATTACAGTCTCCATCCACAACAGTACTCAACCTCAATAAATCTGGAAAAAATATATGCCAAGAATATGAACGAGCTCTCAAACTTGCAAAAAAACTCTGAAGGAAGAAAACATTATAGAATTACCCAACAAATTTAAGTCCCACCAACTACACAACCATGCGATTGGGTACCTTGCACTTTTCTTAAGTCTGGTGACACTCATCATAATTGCTAAAACACGCAGAAGTCAAAGTAGACAACAAAGACCAACAGTAGCTATTGAAAATGCTGAAGAAACTATCGAACTTCAATCAGTTAGACCAGAAACCAACAACAGGACTCCTACGCCCATGCCACGTCAATTCATGCTAGATATTTAGTCCAGCACAACGGCTTATTCAGCTTAACCACACGTCCTCATTTGGTTGAACATCCGTTCAACGTGGGGGAAAATGTTTGTACTTAAAGTGAATACCACTATTATAATTAGTATAATAGTCTGCACATGGGGAATACCCATGTTATTATTAGTATCAGCTTATGTATCAAATTGCAATAAAATTAATTTTATTTAAAAACGTTTTGATTGGTTAATTTAATGAATTTTTAGCGATAAGAATATTATGTTACATTAAAATTATTTTGTTGATTTAACATTATTGTTAAGTTTAAGTAGTATAAATAGTTAAATAAAAAATTAAGAGTAGTTCAGTAATAAAAATATTGTCTTTTATTATTGTGCGATTTTACCTTCAAGTTACAAGTGCTTGAGGGATAAAAATCAACAATTAATAAAACTGTTCAAATTTATGTGTTTGAATTGGCAACTTATTAATTGAGCATAAACATTTTTGGTGACCCTAGATAAGGACACGCATCCTTCAGCATAGCACCAAAAATTTTTTGCGGCAGCACACATCCTTCATCAACGTATCAAACACATTTTTAGGTGACACCTTGGAGCAGCACGCGTCATCGCAGTTATCAAAAGACCTAATATTCTTTGGCATTCACTGAATAAACTTTGCAGACATTATGGAACAGCTCTTAGATCTTCAAAATCAAACTGGCGAAACAATCCAGACTATTGTGCGAAACTTCAAAAAGGATTCCGCAGACCGGAAAGGAAAGGCTTCCTATTTTGAGAAGCGGCTACGGCGTCTGCAGGAATCTTGGAATCAATTTCAGGAAACGGATTCCAAGATTCGAGATGCATGCGAAGAATCTATGAAGCTCGAGTACTTCTTTACGGACTATTACGAAAAAATCAAACGCGTAGCCTCCGAATACATGGAATTATTCGGAAAAGAAGCCAATCGTATAAAACGAAAGCGGATAACTGCGAGCTTAATCAATGAAGGAGATAATTCTTTAAGAGATATTGATTTTGTAGAAGTTCCTAGCAACGCCTGCGGGATTATGAGAAAGTTGAATGCCAAACTATCAGCATTCATTCGTTTATTAAATGGAGATATAATTACAGAAGACCAACCCCTACAATATTTTAAATTAAAAATAGACATATTAAAGAGGTCTTGGGAGCAAATCGAGACGCTTCATGGTGAAGCTCACGAAACACTAACAGATCCAGTAGCCAACGGGCTAGATCAGGATCAATATGACAAAACAGTCGATCAAATGCATCAAGTGTTGGTCAATCTTGCTATTAAGGCTGACTAAATGAGGGGTGTTGCCCATACACAAAATGGAGTAGCACCGGTTTCAAACATTGGTAGTTCAATACAGCTGCCAAAGCTCACGATTCCAAAATTTGATGGCAATTATTTAAAATGTCGCCAATTTCACGATTTATTTTCTGAAATGGTAGATAAACAACCGATACCATCTAGTCAAAAAATGTGGTATCTAAAGAGCAACTTGTCAGGGGAGGCTGAACATCTAATCAGTCAATTTTCCCTTTCTGACTCAAATTATACGGCTGCTTGGAAAACGTTAAAGGAACGTTACAACAATAAAAGAATTCTTGTGGCCAACTTGATGGACAAAATACTCAATCAACAGTCCGTGACGTCATCAGCCCAGTCAATCAAAGACCTACATGATACCACCAAGGAGTGTTTATTGGCACTAAATAATTTGGATATTAATATATCATCATGGGATGCAATTCTTTTTATGAAATAATGGTCAAAAAACTTGATAGGAATGCGCACATAAGGTACATGCAATCATTAGCAAACCCGAAAGACCGACCATCTATAACCAAATTTCTTTCGTTCCTGGAACTTCATTTTCAATCATTGGAGGCAATTTCTCCAAAAGAAAAAAACCTCCCAAAAGGCAGTTTCAGCTTCACTTTCGTCCAATTATAACAGCTCATGCAGACTCTGCAGTGGCAATAATCATAAACTATACCATTGCAACAAGTTTCTGCAATTATCTGAAGAGGAACGGTTACGTTGGGTTCAACGTCAACACTTATGTGTGAACTGCTTTGGTAGTGACCACAATTCAAAAATCTGCAATGCTGGTAACTGCAAAAAATGTACTAAAACACACAATACGCTGCTTCAATGACAGAATGACAATATTCAAAAACATAAAAGCCATCAGCAGAAAACTTTCCACAGCAAAATAAAGATTCAAACCGTCAGGTAACTTCAGCCACTACATCATCATCCAACGTTGCTGCGGGCCGCCAGGGCACATCAAGTGGAAGGACATCCACTTCAAATGTCGTAGCAGTCACATCAGAAACAAACAATGTTAGTGCAGGACACCAGGACTAAGTTTTGTTGGCCACGGCGAAAGTCATCATGACAGCATCAAATGGCATATCTGAGGAGTTTAGAGCTGTATTAGACTCAGGCTCACAAGTAAACATAGTCTCCAAACGCCTCTGCCAAAAGTATTTTATCTCGCCATCGGGAGCATCACTTTGCCTTGACGGCATTGGTGAAATTCAACAAAAAGCAAAATATCGCATAAATGTTGAGTTGAAATCCAGAGATCGCAAGTTCTCAACAAACGTGGAAGCTTATGTACTTCCAAGCATTATCCCAGCGCAACCAAATCAGTACATTAACATCTCAAATTGGAATATTCCTGAAAATATCGATTTTGCAGATCCTCATTTTGATCAACAAGAAAGAATAGATGTGCTCCTGGGGCAGAATTCTACTATAGATTGACTCAAAGTGGAACAATACATCTTGGGGACAATCTACCAACACTCCAAAACACGCAATTGGGCTGGATTGTAGGCGGAGCAGTTGGAAAAAATCTAGTGTCTAAACCTCTAGAAGCGCTAACATGTGCAGTATTGGAAGACACCTCACTCGAAGAAGCCATTGAACATCTTTGGAAAATGGACGAGATTGAAGGCAACAAAAAAGGCCTGTCACCGTCAGAAAAAGATTGTGAATCACATTTTATCCAACATGTAAACACAAATGCAGATGGCCGCTTTGTAGTCAGTCTCCCTTTTCGAGAAAACCCAACAGCATTGGGGGAATCCAAAACAATGGCGTACAACAGATTTATGAGTCTCGAACGTCGACTTCTGCAAAAGGAAGACATACGAGCTCAATACATAAAATTTATGCAAGAATATGAACAGTTAGGACATATGGAAAGGGTTGATATTGATGCCGTATTGGACCCCAAATATTTTATTAATCACCATTGCATTTTCAAACCAGATAGTACCAAAACAAAACTAAGGGTCGTCTTTGACGCATCAGCAAAAACATCATCAGGCCATTCGTTAAATGATTTGATGTATACAGGGCCAACTGTGCAAAGTGAACTATTCTCTATTTTGCTGCGTTTTCGACTACCAAAATTTGACTTTACCACTGACATTGAAAAAATGTACACGCAAATTGTAATGCATCCCGATTATTAAAAATATCAGTTAATTATTTGGAGGGAAGATCCATCGCTTCCCATTAATTACTACAAACTCAACACAGTTACATATGGGACACGCGCAGCGCCGTATCTTGCCATAAGATGTTTACAAAAATTCGCAGATGAAAATTTCATAAACTATCCATATGGCTCACAAATGCTCAAACACAATTTTTACGTAGACGATGGCCTTGGTGGTTCAGACAGTCTCAATATTGCACTTGCGATACAGCAAGAACTAATTTTAATTTTAAAAAGCCATGGCTTTAATTTGAAAAAATGGTGTGCAAATCAACTTCTGTTACTGAAAGATATTCCAGTCAGTGATCAGGAAGTGGATTTAGATTTCAGCAGTACCAACACCAACAAGCACCCGTTGTTGTCAAGGCAAAGATTTTCATTCAAAAATTATGGCAGCTAAAATTAAACTGGTATGAACCATTACCTAAAGATCTTCATGAAAATTGAACTAAATTCAGAAATGTCTTAAACAAATGAAAATGACTTAACAATTTCAAAGTTCCTCCACACATCTTTAATGGGAATCTTCCAGCAAATACACAATTACACATATTCTCAGATGCTTCCGAAAAAGCTTACGATGCAGTTGCCTATATACGAGCAACTCTTAAAGACAGAAGAGTTGTTGCACAATTACTCTGTGCCAAGACACGGGTCGCTCCATTAAAACATTTTTTTTGCATTATGATTTCAAAAACTGTCATACATTAGTGACGCGTCCATCTTCTGGTAAATCTATTGATAATGTGTTGAAAGGTTGCTTTCAAATATTTCATCTATAGACTCGGTCGAGTGTGATCTATCCGATCATATTATAATTTGTTGTAGACTGAAAGATTGTGTCCAGAGTTTTGAACATTTTGATTTTGAAGTGAAATTTTGTGATTACAATAGGTTAAGGGAAAATTTTCGGAACAATTTACGGAATATAAATTAATGTTAATAATCCATCAGTTGATACTTCCAATTTAATAAATTGTTTGTCAAAAGCGTACGATAACTCTGTATCTATCAGGAAAAAATCAAAGCTATTTATGTATGCAATTGCACCATGGTTTAATGAGAATTTGCAAAACTTGATGTCATTAAAAGAACGTTTGTTGAAGCTAAGACGCAGAAGACCTAATAGTATGGATGTGCAGAATAGACTAAAGAGACTTAACAAAGTCATAAAAAAAGCGTATAATGAATCTGTGAATAACTACTATCATAATAATATAATTAGCATTCAACATGATCCGAAAAAATGCTGGAGGTTCTTAAATGAAAAGTTGGGTAGAAGTGTGAAAACGAAAGTTAATTTGAAAAATTTAAATTTTAATTCTGTAAAATGCGAACTTTTTAACCAGTATTTTTTGCAAGTACCCAAAGTTTTAAAGCAACGGATCAGAACTTTTCATTGTGATACATTTAATAGTCTTAGGACACTTAGTTATAATAAAAACTACCTTCGTCTTAAAAGCTCAACTGTTGATGAAATTTCGCAGATTATTTCTGATCTCAAAATTAATAAGAGCTGTGGTCATGACAACTTATCCCCAAAAACTCTCTTTGAATGCAATAGAGAAATATCGCCACGATTAGTTAATATATTTAATTGTATGGTACAGACTTCGGAGTACCCTGATATTTTAAAAATTTCAAAAATTATTCCAATTCCGAAGGAATCTGGTGCTAATGTTGAAGAAAATTACAGGCATATCGCTTTACTATCAATTGTTGACAAAATTTTCGAAAAAATAATACATAGGCAACTATTAACGTACTTAGAAAAAAATAAATTAATATATGAGTGCCAGTATGGTTTTAGAAAGGGTAGTGGTACAGAGAACGCAGTTACGAATGTTGTGAATTACATCTGTAACGGTTTGGATGAAGGATTTAGAGGGGTAGCAGGAATTTTCTATGACTTTTCGAAAGCATTTGATCTAGTGGATCACGAAATATTGATTCAGAAGCTTCAGTACTATGGGATAAGAGATAGTGAACTTAATCTTTTTAAAAACTACTTGAGTAATAGAAAACAATATGTTGAATTAAATGGCTGCAAAAGTACACTTGGAACTGTGGATCATGGTTTGCCGCAAGGTAGTGTTATGGGTCCGCTACTGTTTACTATATATGTAAATGACATTGTTAATCTTGATCTCCATGGGAAAATATACATGTATGCAGATGATATTTGTGTACTGTATCCATATAAACATGAAATTGCACTCAAGGCCTATATGGAAAGAGATGCAGCTCTGATTTTTGAATTTGCAAGACTTAACAAATTAGTTATAAACTCAAGCAAAACAAAAGTTCTCAGGTTCCGTCCTCAATTGACTAGAGATTACGGAGAATTCAGTATTTTTGTTAATGGAGATGAAATTTTCGAAAGCCAGTCAATAAGATATTTATGGGTCAATTTACAGTGCAATCTTTCGTGGGTTTTACACATTGAATCATTAAAATCGAAAATATCTAATGTAATCGGTTTTATTTACAAATTCAAAAACAAATTTAACGTCAAAACAAAAATTATGATCTATCAAGCGTTGATTCAAAGCCAGCTAAATTACTTAGCTCTGATTTACGGCTGTAAAAGTACTGTAGCACTAAAATCCTTGCAACGAATTCAGAATAAAGCATTGAAAGTTGTGTTTAATTTGCCATTGCTGTATTCAACATTGTCCTTATACCAAGATGTTGCGAAAAACATCTTACCTCTAAGGGGTATGTATATATTTCAACTATTTATTTTTGTTTTTAAGTCACTAAACAATATTGGTCACAATACAATTACTTTCCCCAGGAATCAAAATACATTTAATACAAGAAATAGCTCGAATTTACGTGTCTCAAGGTGTAGATTAGAAATCACAAAGCAAAAAATTGAATATATTGGTGGTTTTGAATTTAATAAATTACCGAATGATTTAAAAAGTATTCAGAGAATTTCGTTATTTAAAACAAAATTAAAAAATATATATCGCAATATCTTGAAATGCTTCTAGTATAAACATTGAATTATCTTGAAATTTCTTAATATACATTAACAATTAAATAATATTTTGATTTTTTAATATTATATCAAATTAATTTGTAATTATTATAAGATATTAATTTGCAATTTCGTTAATTAACTTGTTTTGCCAACTTGCCTCAATAATGTCACTTTGACGCTGAGGCCCAATATAAATTAGTTTGAAGACAATAAATAAATGAACTTAAAAAAAAAACAACAGACTTTACCACGTCTAGAGTTATGTGCTGCAGTCATGGCTGCTCAACTTGGACACAGAATTGAAACTGATCTTCAGATAAGAAATTTACCTATGTTTTTATGGACAGATTCCCAAATAGTGCTATCTTGGATAAACGCTCAATCCTCATTGTTCCACACATTTGTAGCTAATCGAGTTTCCAAAATACAATCGTTAACATTGTCCAAACAACGGCGCCATGTCGGTTCCAAGGACAATCCAGCTGATATACTCTCCAGAGGACTATTTATTTATTTATTTTATTTATTTATTTATTCTGTAGCATATCACATACAACAAGAAATTAATCTTTTAAATTACAGTATGTGATTATATAATATATTATTACAAAGAATGAAATATATATAAGACAAGTAATTAAAGTAGTAAAAGCAAATAGTATCGAAATAATAATATGTAAAAACAAGAACTATCGGCAAAGGAACTCGCAGAATGCAGTTTATGGTTCCATGGGCCGTTGTTTTTGGACGGAAAAGAACAAAATTGGCCACCTGAATTCTCGCATCGCCTTATTCCAAATGACAAAGAGAGAAAGAAGACAACCCTTATTACAGCAGCCAGTTGCTCCAATGATGATTTTGTTTACAAGATTCCGCATAAAAACTCATTTAGAACTCTTCAAAGGACACTAGGATACATGCTTAGATTCATCGGAAACACAAGAATAAAAACGGAAGAACGTCCAACATGTAAGGCATTAATTCCGACTGAGCTGGACGATACACTATTCTTAATCATAAAAACCATTCAAAGGTCCGACTTTCCTTCAAAAATAAATCAACTTCAAAAGAACAACGAAGTCGATAAAAAAAAAGCTCTATCATAAGTCTTTGTCCATTTATAGATGGTTCAGACATACTACGGGTGGGAGGACGATTGGAAGCGTCATTGCTATCGTACGATGCTAAACATCCAATGCTGATTCCATATAATGATCCCATCGTAAAACTCTTATTTATCATGATTCACGAAGAAAATAGTCATTGTGGACCACAAGCACTTTTGAACACAATCAGACATCGATTTTGGCCAATAAAAGGTAAAATAATGGCGCGAGCAACAGTACAGAAATGCGTAAGATGTACAAAGGCTCGACCACAATTATGTCAATAAATTATGGGAAATCTTCCACAGACTCGGGTTACCCCAGCACGACCTCTTATCAACACTGGTGTCGATTATTGTGGACCGTTCTGGATTCACTATAGGATTAGAGGCAAACGACCAACAAACGCATATATTGCGGTACTCTGCTGCTTCTCTACAAAGGCAGTTCATCTTGAACTGGTTTCAGACTTCTCAACAGATGCTTTTATTGGCGCTTTGAAACGATTTATTGGCCGACGAGGCCGATGCAAAAACATCTATTCTGACAACGCTACAAATTTTATTGGAGCAAAAAATCAGTTAACAGAACTTGATGATAGCATTTACTCTTCTAAAGCGCAATCATCAATTATTTCCGCTTCTAGTTCAAAATGAATACATTTTCATTTCATTCCACCGAGAGCACCACATTTTGGAGGTTTATGGGAGGCAGCCGTAAAATCAGCGAAGAATCTTTTATTTCGGAATATCACAAATGCATCTATAACCCAAGAAGAATTGGAAACGATCATAGTAGAAATTGAAGCGATACTTAACTCTCGTCCACTAACGCCAATAACAAATGATGCAAATAACCTTGAACCATTAACTCCTGGCCATTTCCTTATTGGCGAACCACTTACCTCACAAGTCGAAGTCGCCGTAGTCTAGTAGGTAGTGTGTTGGCTTATTAGGCGCAAAAGCCTGGGTTCGAGCCCCAGGCCAGGCACCAAAGACAAAGTACAAAAAGTATTTTTTCGGCGACTTCCTCTCAGTAGATTTATGGCAAAAACTCTGAGAGTAAATAAAAATTGCCATGAAAAATTTTTCGATAAATAAAAATCTGTCGTTCGTAGTCGACTTTAAACTGTAGGTCCCACCACTCATGTATAAAATTAACACACACAACATAAGTGGTGTGAGAAACTAGGACGTTGTACAATGGGTCAATTGAACCTCCGGGTACTGTAATTGTCTTAATTGACAAGTACACGTCCTCTAACCTAACCTAACCTAACCTACCTCACAAGTCGACAGTAAGGCACAACTACCAAAAGTATCAGTTTTATCTCATTGGAAATTGGTATCCCATCTCAAAAAGGAATTTTGGGAAAGATGGTCTACATAATACTTAAATGAACTTCAACAACGTAGTATTTAAATGGCAGAGACAATTTGCTAATATTAAGGCTGGAGACATGGTTATTATAAAAGAAGATAACATACCTATTATGAAATGGCCATTGGGAAGAATTACTCAAGTCAATACTGGTGATGACGGCGCAGCAAGTGTCGCAGAAGGAAAAACCGCATCAGGAACATTTAAACGTCCAATTCATCGATCCGCCTTACTACCCATAGAACAGGATCCTGAAGTTACTATTCCCACTGAGAATAAGAATGGCAATATCAAAAGTTCCAATGATGAACCTAAGGCCAAGAGAATTAAAATACCAACAAACCATATAACACTTGCGTTACTTACTACACTATTACTATTACCACTAGCGTATGGATCTCCAGTCAAAAATAAAAGGTTCGGATCAAAGTTCGGAATCCATTTCGAACAAATTGGAACAGCCGCTATTTCAACTACCAAATGGAATCTGTTCGTATACTACGATCTAGCTGCTTATTGGTCCGAAACATCAATCCTTGTCAATGGGACGAGATCAATACAAATCATCTGTAAGATGCTACAACACAATGCATCATGCCTCAGTACGATTGATTACTTTAAACAAATGGAAAATGAGTTACAAGTAGATAACCAATTATTGCGAAGCAAAAGGGGTGCACTGGATATAGTTAGTAATGTTGCTCATTCATTATTTGGCATCCTGGACTCAGAATACGCTGAACATACATATGTCTGATACAATAAAACAAGTCAATGAAAATGAATCGTATTTGCTTAAATTGTTAAAAAATCAAACATCAGTTGTTGATTCAACATTAAATATTATACGTCAGAATCAAGTAACATCTAAAGCAAGATTTGAACGACTGGAGCAGGAAATCAAAATATATGCCGAGAAAATACATGAAATTCACAACGTATTATTACAATTGCAACTCAACCAATTGTTTAATTCCGCGGTTCTTGAATTAACTCTAATTGCAAATAGTATTAAAAAAATACAGGCAGCAATCCTTAGCACACTTATGGACACGCGTCATGGAAAAACCAGTCCATGGTTACTCACCCCAGAACAATTACAAATTGAAGTTAACCAGATCATACTCCATTCACCGCAATCGCTGATTCTTCCAGTGTCAGAAAAATCGAATTTGCTTCAATTATTTAAACTTATGAGAGTAAAGAGAACACTAACGCAACAACACGCCATCTTTAAAATAACCTTACCATTGGTCGAACATGAAAAATTCAATGTATTTCACTTGATTCCGGTCCCTAACCTGATGAATAATACATGGCAGCCATTAAAGCATGTATTACTTTTCTGGGCATAAACGCATCTCGTAAACAATACATTCCTTTTACCAGTTCCAAGTTCAGCTCCTGTGACATAATAGAACAAGGTGTTTTTGTTTGCTCCAATATTCAAATTCGTTACAAATTTGGTGCAAATATCTGTACGTGTGAAATTAATTTATACAGCAACAAAACAACACCAACTTGTATTCTGGAGAAAACTGACGCAAAATGGATACCACTCGACAAAGAAAATCAATGGATATATACCAGTCCACAATCCTCAAAAGCCACCGCTGTTTGCAATAGGGAAATCATTCCCATATCATTGAAGGGCTCCGGTCTGCTCACGCTAGATCCAGAATGCATCCTCAAACATGACACTATTACTATGAACGGACGACAAGCTATATCAAGCACAATAAGATCCCCATATACAAGTCTTGGAAAAATCTCAGAGTTATCGTTGCCTAATAATATTACAGTCTCCATCCACAACAGTACTCAACCTCAATAAATCTGGAAAAAATATATGCCAAGAATATGAACGAGCTCTCAAACTTGCAAAAAAACTCTGAAGGAAGAAAACATTATAGAATTACCCAACAAATTTAAGTCCCACCAACTACACAACCATGCGATTGGGTACCTTGCACTTTTCTTAAGTCTGGTGACACTCATCATAATTGCTAAAACACGCAGAAGTCAAAGTAGACAACAAAGTTTAAGTAGTAGTAATAGTTAAATAAAAAATTAACAGTAGTTCAGTAATAAAAATGTTGTCTTTTATTATTGTGCGAATTTACCTTCAAGTTACAAGTGCTTGAGGTATAAAAATCAACAATTAATAAAACTGTTCAAATTTATGTGTATGAATTGGCAGCTTATTAATTGAGCATAAAAAAGTATATTTTGTAAATTGTTTTATTATTGCGCATTATGTTGATAGTTTTATCAACACTCAAACGCACCATAAAAATTATTTTGCAATTTTTTTTTAAATATACTTTTACACATTTTAATACAAAATTCTAATATACTTCTCATATATTTTTCAACTACATACTTGAAATAAAATAACCAAGTGCTTCATTTAGCACTAACAACATAAATTTTTCGAACATCGCTAGTACTATCTGTTCGTTTAAATCGCCAGTTTTATTTAAACAAATAACACAAAATTTGGTTAAAAATAAAGCAAGTTTTTAGCTTGGTAAAATGCTAAAAATTTGCGATTTCAAATCACAAGAGAATACCGCAGTGAACTGTTCTGAACTTGTTAAGAAAAAATGCTATTTCAAAACACAATAGGGGGTTCTGGGGCACTTATTTCATACAAAATTTGGTGCATGTCTGCTTCTTCTTGTTCCTTTTATTTGTATTGCTTTTCAAACGAATGATTGGACGGACAGAATAAGTGTGTGCACGAGTTACATATTCAAACACAAACACATACAACAAAACAGAAGTTATTGAAGATTTCTTAGCAAGCATAAAAAACACAAAATAAAAAAAGAAATAATAAAATAAAATTGTAAAACAAAATCTATTTCCTGTTTGTCAAAATAAATCTAAAGAATTTAAAATTGAAAACAAAATTACAGACAAAATTCTAAGGAATAGAATAGGTATCCCAATTAATACAAAGTAGTCTAAAGCAAATTGTCAAAACTGCAAAACGCAGAATAATCATAAATGTAATTTAAATTTAAGTTTGCAAATGCTGAATAAACAAAAATGTAATTTAGTTTAAGTCTAATAATAATTATAATAATAAAGAGAAGACAGCTGTTGTTTGACTTCTTGAGGTGACGGTACACTTCCTCCGAAATATTTTGTGTTTTTTTTTTTAAACTTAAACGTCCTTACAAAATACAAAATTGGCGCAGTCGGTACTCCTTTTAAGATAAAATAAAATAAAAGGAGAGTGAAACAAAAAAAAAGGACATAAAAATAATAGTGCAGTAATTACACACGAAAAAAAATCGGTGTAAAAACCTCTAAATAAGTGAAAAAAGTGCAGTTAATACACACGAAAAAAAATCGGTGTAAAGACCACTAAATAAGTGAAAAAAGTGCAGTTAATACACGCGAAAAAAAATCAGTGTAAAGACCACTAAACAAGTGAAAAAAAGTGCAGTTAATACACACGAAGGACAAATCGGTGTTAAGACCACTTAGATCATAAATAAATCTTGTAATAGTGCAGCAAACACTCAAATATAAATTTGAGTAAAAGTTACAAACAAATAACAAGATTCGACAACATCTAAGGAACAGAAGATCTGACGAGAGAAGAATGGACCAAGATCAGCAGGAAATAACACCTGCAGAGTTGGTGGAACAACTCGCAAGAAGGGAACGGCAGCTCGAACAACTGAGATTGGCTTATATGGAACTACAACAAAGACAGCAACAGGATCCAGGCAGGCTGGAGGGAGTGTTAAAAAACATAAACCACTTACCAGTCTATACGGGAGAGGGAGATGTCACAATCAACTCATTCTTCAGCGGCGTGGAATATTTAATATCAACACTCGATGACGAAAGACAAAAAAGGAAGCAGTAGGAGCTGTATATTACAGAATCATAAAAGGAGAAGCAAAAAATACGGTGATTAACATCCCAGAACCCGACAATTGGAAACTCATCAAGGAAACGCTGAAACTGAGGTATAAACCAGATACAGAGCCACACGAGATTTATAAACAAATCGCTAACTTGAGGATTAATGCGGTAAGAGAATTAGTTAATACATTACAAAATATCAAGTATAAAACAGATGAATTAATTGTGTATTATAATGGAGAAAATGGAATAGATTTAACAAACATAGAAAGTTTGCTAGTGAACACTATAAAAGAAATAACACAGGGAGCATTACTGGACAAAATTTCCATTTCCTTATTGGCGAACCACTTACCTCACAAGTCGAAGTCGCCGTAGTCTAGTAGGTAGTGTGTTGGCTTATTAGACGCAAAAGCCTGGGTTCGAGCCCCAGGCCAGGCACCAAAGACAAAATACAAAAAGTATTTTTTCGGCGACTTCCTCTCAGTAGATTTCTGGCAAAAACTCTGAGAGTAAATAAAAATTGCCATGAAAAATTTTTCGATAAATAAAAATCTGTCGTTCGGAGTCGACTTTAAACTGTAGGTCCCACCACTCATGTATAAAATTAACACACACAACATAAGTGGTGTGAGAAACTAGGACGTTGTACAATGGGTCAATTGAACCTCCGGGTACTGTAATTGTCTTAATTGACAAGTACACGTCCTCTAACCTAACCTAACCTAACCTACCTCACAAGTCGACAGTAAGGCACAACTACCAAAAGTATCAGTTTTATCTCATTGGAAATTGGTATCCCATCTCAAAAAGGAATTTTGGGAAAGATGGTCTACATAATACTTAAATGAACTTCAACAACGTAGTATTTAAATGGCAGAGACAATTTGCTAATATTAAGGCTGGAGACATGGTTATTATAAAAGAAGATAACATACCTATTATGAAATGGCCATTGGGAAGAATTACTCAAGTCAATACTGGTGATGACGGCGCAGCAAGTGTCGCAGAAGGAAAAACCGCATCAGGAACATTTAAACGTCCAATTCATCGATCCGCCTTACTACCCATAGAACAGGATCCTGAAGTTACTATTCCCACTGAGAATAAGAATGGCAATATCAAAAGTTCCAATGATGAACCTAAGGCCAAGAGAATTAAAATACCAACAAACCATATAACACTTGCGTTACTTACTACACTATTACTATTACCACTAGCGTATGGATCTCCAGTCAAAAATAAAAGGTTCGGATCAAAGTTCGGAATCCATTTCGAACAAATTGGAACAGCCGCTATTTCAACTACCAAATGGAATCTGTTCGTATACTACGATCTAGCTGCTTATTGGTCCGAAACATCAATCCTTGTCAATGGGACGAGATCAATACAAATCATCTGTAAGATGCTACAACACAATGCATCATGCCTCAGTACGATTGATTACTTTAAACAAATGGAAAATGAGTTACAAGTAGATAACCAATTATTGCGAAGCAAAAGGGGTGCACTGGATATAGTTAGTAATGTTGCTCATTCATTATTTGGCATCCTGGACTCAGAATACGCTGAACATACATATGTCTGATACAATAAAACAAGTCAATGAAAATGAATCGTATTTGCTTAAATTGTTAAAAAATCAAACATCAGTTGTTGATTCAACATTAAATATTATACGTCAGAATCAAGTAACATCTAAAGCAAGATTTGAACGACTGGAGCAGGAAATCAAAATATATGCCGAGAAAATACATGAAATTCACAACGTATTATTACAATTGCAACTCAACCAATTGTTTAATTCCGCGGTTCTTGAATTAACTCTAATTGCAAATAGTATTAAAAAAATACAGGCAGCAATCCTTAGCACACTTATGGACACGCGTCATGGAAAAACCAGTCCATGGTTACTCACCCCAGAACAATTACAAATTGAAGTTAACCAGATCATACTCCATTCACCGCAATCGCTGATTCTTCCAGTGTCAGAAAAATCGAATTTGCTTCAATTATTTAAACTTATGAGAGTAAAGAGAACACTAACGCAACAACACGCCATCTTTAAAATAACCTTACCATTGGTCGAACATGAAAAATTCAATGTATTTCACTTGATTCCGGTCCCTAACCTGATGAATAATACATGGCAGCCATTAAAGCATGTATTACTTTTCTGGGCATAAACGCATCTCGTAAACAATACATTCCTTTTACCAGTTCCAAGTTCAGCTCCTGTGACATAATAGAACAAGGTGTTTTTGTTTGCTCCAATATTCAAATTCGTTACAAATTTGGTGCAAATATCTGTACGTGTGAAATTAATTTATACAGCAACAAAACAACACCAACTTGTATTCTGGAGAAAACTGACGCAAAATGGATACCACTCGACAAAGAAAATCAATGGATATATACCAGTCCACAATCCTCAAAAGCCACCGCTGTTTGCAATAGGGAAATCATTCCCATATCATTGAAGGGCTCCGGTCTGCTCACGCTAGATCCAGAATGCATCCTCAAACATGACACTATTACTATGAACGGACGACAAGCTATATCAAGCACAATAAGATCCCCATATACAAGTCTTGGAAAAATCTCAGAGTTATCGTTGCCTAATAATATTACAGTCTCCATCCACAACAGTACTCAACCTCAATAAATCTGGAAAAAATATATGCCAAGAATATGAACGAGCTCTCAAACTTGCAAAAAAACTCTGAAGGAAGAAAACATTATAGAATTACCCAACAAATTTAAGTCCCACCAACTACACAACCATGCGATTGGGTACCTTGCACTTTTCTTAAGTCTGGTGACACTCATCATAATTGCTAAAACACGCAGAAGTCAAAGTAGACAACAAAGTTTAAGTAGTAGTAATAGTTAAATAAAAAATTAACAGTAGTTCAGTAATAAAAATGTTGTCTTTTATTATTGTGCGAATTTACCTTCAAGTTACAAGTGCTTGAGGTATAAAAATCAACAATTAATAAAACTGTTCAAATTTATGTGTATGAATTGGCAGCTTATTAATTGAGCATAAAAAAGTATATTTTGTAAATTGTTTTATTATTGCGCATTATGTTGATAGTTTTATCAACACTCAAACGCACCATAAAAATTATTTTGCAATTTTTTTTTAAATATACTTTTACACATTTTAATACAAAATTCTAATATACTTCTCATATATTTTTCAACTACATACTTGAAATAAAATAACCAAGTGCTTCATTTAGCACTAACAACATAAATTTTTCGAACATCGCTAGTACTATCTGTTCGTTTAAATCGCCAGTTTTATTTAAACAAATAACACAAAATTTGGTTAAAAATAAAGCAAGTTTTTAGCTTGGTAAAATGCTAAAAATTTGCGATTTCAAATCACAAGAGAATACCGCAGTGAACTCTTCTGAACTTGTTAAGAAAAAATGCTATTTCAAAACACAATAGGGGGTTCTGGGGCACTTATTTCATACAAAATTTGGTGCATGTCTGCTTCTTCTTGTTCCTTTTATTTGTATTGCTTTTCAAACGAATGATTGGACGGACAGAATAAGTGTGTGCACGAGTTACATATTCAAACACAAACACATACAACAAAACAGAAGTTATTGAAGATTTCTTAGCAAGCATAAAAAACACAAAATAAAAAAAGAAATAATAAAATAAAATTGTAAAACAAAATCTATTTCCTGTTTGTCAAAATAAATCTAAAGAATTTAAAATTGAAAACAAAATTACAGACAAAATTCTAAGAAATAGAATAGGTATCCCAATTAATACAAAGTAGTCTAAAGCAAATTGTCAAAACTGCAAAACGCAGAATAATCATAAATGTAATTTAAATTTAAGTTTGCAAATGCTGAATAAACAAAAATGTAATTTAGTTTAAGTCTAATAATAATTATAATAATAAAGAGAAGACAGCTGTTGTTTGACTTCTTGAGGTGACGGTACACTTCCTCCGAAATATTTTGTGTTTTTTTTTTTAAACTTAAACGTCCTTACAAAATACAAAATTGGCGCAGTCGGTACTCCTTTTAAGATAAAATAAAATAAAAGGAGAGTGAAACAAAAAAAAAGGACATAAAAATAATAGTGCAGTAATTACACACGAAAAAAAATCGGTGTAAAAACCTCTAAATAAGTGAAAAAAGTGCAGTTAATACACACGAAAAAAAATCGGTGTAAAGACCACTAAATAAGTGAAAAAAGTGCAGTTAATACACGCGAAAAAAAATCAGTGTAAAGACCACTAAACAAGTGAAAAAAAGTGCAGTTAATACACACGAAGGACAAATCGGTGTTAAGACCACTTAGATCATAAATAAATCTTGTAATAGTGCAGCAAACACTCAAATATAAATTTGAGTAAAAGTTACAAACAAATAACAAGATTCGACAACATCTAAGGAACAGAAGATCTGACGAGAGAAGAATGGACCAAGATCAGCAGGAAATAACACCTGCAGAGTTGGTGGAACAACTCGCAAGAAGGGAACGGCAGCTCGAACAACTGAGATTGGCTTATATGGAACTACAACAAAGACAGCAACAGGATCCAGGCAGGCTGGAGGGAGTGTTAAAAAACATAAACCACTTACCAGTCTATACGGGAGAGGGAGATGTCACAATCAACTCATTCTTCAGCGGCGTGGAATATTTAATATCAACACTCGATGACGAAAGACAAAAAAGGAAGCAGTAGGAGCTGTATATTACAGAATCATAAAAGGAGAAGCAAAAAATACGGTGATTAACATCCCAGAACCCGACAATTGGAAACTCATCAAGGAAACGCTGAAACTGAGGTATAAACCAGATACAGAGCCACACGAGATTTATAAACAAATCGCTAACTTGAGGATTAATGCGGTAAGAGAATTAGTTAATACATTACAAAATATCAAGTATAAAACAGATGAATTAATTGTGTATTATAATGGAGAAAATGGAATAGATTTAACAAACATAGAAAGTTTGCTAGTGAACACTATAAAAGAAATAACACAGGGAGCATTACTGGACAAAATTTACGAGCTTAGACAGTTGAAGGATATTTTAGGGATAAAGACTACAAGAAGATTTGAAGACAGCTGTTTAAGTCCGGAATATAGGAAATCAAAATTTAGAGAGGACATAATATTTAAGCAGAATAGGGTTTCGGACAAGAATAACGATAGCAACAATCGACAAACGTGTTATAAAAATAACCAAGGATATACTTCGCCCAACTATGTGCAAAACCAACCAAATTTTTACAACATACACCGTCCATATCATAATCAAAACAAAGAATACAGGGGAAGTAACTCAGGTCAATTTAGGTAAAATGCACAAAATTTTAACAACTTACAATATCAGAATCGAAATATAGAAAACTTTTCCAACCAATTAAGAAGAAATCACCAACAGTTTAATAGAGACTTTCAATATAATAGGTCCGGACAATTTAGGAGAAATCAGGGTGAACCCATGGTAATAGATAATATTCAAATGAATAGGCAAATAAATGAAGCGAATTATAATGAAAATAATCAGGTAAAAAATAATATTCAAAAAACCGCCCAGTTAGGAAACCCTAGGACAAAAGGCAGCCAATATCGCTTACTGACACCTAAGAAAGAACGAAACGGATTTTTTGAACGTAATTGTGAAGAAATAAACTATGATCAATTGGCAGGACACTCGGAACCAGACCTGTGTAACAGTAACACAGCTCCATCCCGACAAAGCCAGGATCAGTTTTTTTAGAACGACATCAGACTATCTACCCTTCATAACAATAACAATTAAAAATAAGAAATATAATGCACTAATAGACACAGGTGCAAATATAAGTTTAATTGATCAAGATATAAAAGGATTTGAGAACATGCTATTAAGAGAGCCACTAGATAAATAGTACGATAAATGGAAAGGATATAATTAGATATGAAGTATTGACAGACGCACCCTTAGAATTTAATGTAGAGAAAAATGCGAAAATAAAATGGAAAATGACTAAATTAAAAGGAAGAAAATATGAGTTCATTATGGGGATTGATCTGATGAATTGTTTCAATACAGTAATGGATTTAGTGGAAGGACAAATATCTTTTAATAAAAAAAAACTAGTTTTATAATAAATCCGTATAAAAAAGTAAAAGTTTGTGCATTAGAAGCAGCTAACTTTGATTGGAACAGAATACAATTAGACCACTTAAATAAAGAGGAATATGACGCAATAGTATAAGATTTGGCTAATTTCAAAGGACTATTCTTCAAAGAAGGTGATCAGTTAACTAACACAATGAAAATCCAACACGAAATTAGAACGGTGACAGATGAACAGATAAATTCCAAACTATACCGATGCCCCCGCAACACGAAAGGGAAGTAAGGAATCAAATACAGGAAATGGAAGAACAGGGAATAATAAGAAAAAGTTGTTCCAGACATTCAAGCCCTTTAATAGTAGTACCGATTCAGGAGAACAAAAATATAGTATCGTAGTTGACTACAGAAAACTCAACGAAGTGACTATTGACGACAAATTTCCTCTGCCAAATATAGACTCAATTTTAGACAAGTTAGGAAGAGCTCAGTACTTCACAACCTTAGACCTCGCCAAAGGATATCATCAGATTTTAATAAGGGAACAAGATAGAGAAAGACACCACACGGATTATATGAATTTATAAGGATGTCATTTGGGTTAAAAAATGCCCCGGCAACTTTTCAAAGACTTATGAATGAAATACTACGCGACTTCATTAACAAAACATGTGTAGTTTACCTGGACGACATTTTGATATTTAGTACATCTCTTCAAGAACATATAAAATCTATAACGGACATTTTCAGAGTTTTGAAACAAGCCAATTTAAAAATACAGATTGACAAGTGCAATTTTATGAAAAGAGAGACAGAATTTTTACGCCATATATTAACAAAGGAAGGACTCAAACCAAATCCCAATAAAATTAAAACGATTCAGGACTTAACTTTACCAAAAACCGAAAAACAAATAAAAAGCTATTTAGGCCTTACGGGATATTACCGTAAATTCGTGAAAGATTATGCAAAAATTGCTCAACCTATAACAAAGTATTTGAAGAAAGGAGTTAAAATAAATGTTCGAGATCCAACATATATAGAGGCTTTTGAAAAACTTAAGTTAGTAGTAACTTCGCATCCCATTTTGAGATATCCAAATTTTGAGAAACAATTCACGGTAACAACAGACGCATCAAACTATGCCCTGGGTGCAGTTTTATACCAAGAGGGACACCCAATTTGTTTCGCGTCAAGAATTCTAAATAATCACGAACGGAACTATTCCGCAACAGATAAAGAATTTCTCGCCATATTGTGGAGTGTACAGTATCTACGACCTTACCTCTATGGAAGAAAATTTAAAATCCTTACAGATCACCAACCGATAAAATATCTACACTCGAAATACAGAGGAAAAGATATGTCCCCAAGACATCAACGATGGTTGCTGAAATTAGGAGAATACGACTTTGAAATCGAGTATATCAAAGGAAAAGAAAATAGAGTAGCTGATTTTCTCAGTAGACTTGAAAATGAGAAGGATGAAAATAATTTGAATGATACCGAATCCAATCCAAGAATTTAATACACAATATTGAAGAAGATAACTTATCAATGATAACAATTCACTCTGCCGATGAGAATCTTTTAGATCACTTTCCCATAAAAGAAGAAATAGTTAACAAATACAATACCCAGATAATATTGACTAATAATAAGACAGAGGAATCAAAAACATTACATGGAAAAAGAATAATTTATATAGCAGAATGTGACTTTAATGTAATGGGTGATATATTTAGGAATTATATCACAAAAGGAAAGATAGGCATATATTCAGAACTTTCAGATCATAGTTATAACATAGTACAGGAAAAACTTATAGAGATGTATTCAAATGATAACCAAATTGAATTCATCAAGTGCACAATGAGGGCACAGGACATTGAAACAGAAGTAGAAGCAGTTAAGCAAATATCCTTCTATCACGTAAGAGAAAGCCTACATTCGGGAATCAATGAAACCTATAATAATATCAAAAATAAGATATATTTTCCAAAACTTAGGGAACTAATTCAACTAGTAATAAATCAATGTGACCTTTGTAACAGGTAAAATATGATAGGCATCCAATTAAAAATAAATTTCAGTTTACTGAGACCACGTCGGATAAAAATCAAATTATACATATCGATACATATGTAATAAAAGGCCATCATTTTCTAACAACAATCGATAAGTTTTCTAAGTTTGGAACTGCTTATTCACTAAGCGACAGAAACCACTTAACCATAATAGAAAAATTAGAAGAACACATTGTAAAATTCGGAAAACCAAATAAAATAATAGCGGACAACGAATTTAGAACAAGGGATAGAGTTACACTTAACAAAACCAAATAGTCACACGTGAAACTAGAATATAGAGAGATTTCATAACACCATTGCAGAAAAATTTAGAATTTTATATCAAACAAACAGAGATTTACCGATACATCAATTAATTCAGCGAACAATAAGAAATTACAATGAAAGGTTCCACTCTAGCATAAAATACACACCAAAAGAAGTACAGGAAGGGCGTATAGATTTAGATAAAGTCAAACAAAATTTAGAAGAATGTAAGAAAAAGAAAATTGATAAACTTAATTTAAAAAGAGAGGAGTACAGGGAAACAAGAGAAGAAGGATTTATAAAAAACTACAAGGCACTAAGGCATAAAGAACAACCGAAATACAAAATAGCAAAGTTAGAAGGAATACATCCGAGTAATATTAAAAGACCGTTAAAATTTACAGATAATAGCCATTTTCATGCTGATAGTAATATGGACACCGATGACTAAAGGAGAACTGACTACCAAACGACTTACGGAACGAGCAGGATTTATGAACATCTACATGAAAAACATATATATAGCTAAGGAATCGGACATTATACTACACATAGTAAACTTACAGGAAATAGAAAATATTCTAAACCAGATGAAAGAAAATACTAGTTTACTGAAAACAAAAAATAAACATTTACTTCAATTAGAATTGTTAGATGCAAGAAACAAATTGGTTACTTTAATACCAAAACAAAACCGACAACGAAGAGGACTAATTAACGGAATAGTGAGTATTTCGAAATGGTTATTCGGGACTATGGACGATGAAGACAGACAAAACATTCAGAAACATATTTTTAGTATCGACGAATTTAAAGAAAATAATAACTAACAAATACTAATTAATGATTATTTTAATGAAACTATAAGCCATTTAAATATTATCGTCAAAAATGACAGAAAAATAATAGAAAGGGAATTAAATTCTATCAATAAATTTTTAGAAACAGAAAATGATAAGCACATATATTTAGAACAGCTATCAAATACACAACTAATTAAAAATAAAATAGAACATCTACAGGATAATGTAATGTCCACAAAATATGATATTGCACATCCTAGTATATTGACTTCTAGTGAAATAGAAAAATATGCTATAGATTATAATAAGCTAAAATATATTCAGATAGGAACTACATTTTTTAATAATTCATGTTTAATTTTTGGGATAAAAATACCCAAAACATTTATAAATGTTAAGCTTAAATATATTGTTCCACTACCAAATGATCACAATGACGAGATAGACTCTGCAATAGAGCAAGCAATTGAGTTTGAAAACAGAACATACAAATTTGAAGAAAATAAACATTTAAAGAATTTAAAATTAAGTAATCACTGTCTAATAAAAAATAACTGTCAACTAATAAAGAATAATGACTTAGAAATTATACAATTAGACATAGATACAATTATAATTAAGAATGCAATATATATAAGTATCAATCAAAATTGTAATTTTGAAAAAATTATGCTAAACGGAAATTATATCGTAAATTTCAATAACTGTTCAATTAGAATAAAAGACTATTATTTTTCAAATATAATTGAAAATATAGAAGAAAAACAAATAATTGCAAATATTCACATAGAAAAAAATTTTCACATAAAATAACATTTCAAGAAATCAAAGACTTAAATAGCAATAATCTTAAAAATATTAGAGCACTACAATATCATAGTAATATATCCTATGGACATTATCTCCTTTTAACAATAATAATAATTATTATCTTAATTTTTGTAATTGTAAAACAAAGATATATTAAAATAATATTAAATAAAAGAATTCAGGAGAATGCTAATCCAAAGGAGGGAGAAGTTACATATTCAAACACAAACACATACAACAAAAGAGAAGTTATTGAAGATTCCTTAGCAAGCATAAAAACACAAAATAAAAAAAGAAATAATAAAATAAAATTGTAAAACAAAACCTATTTCCTGTTTGTCAAAATAAATCTAAAGAATTTAAAATTGAAAACAAAATTACAGACAAAATTCTAAGAAATAGAATAGGTATTCCAATTAATACAAAGTAGTCTAAAGCAAATTGTCAAAACTGCAAAACGCAGAATAATCATAAATGTAATTTAAATTTAAGTTTGCAAATGCTGAATAAACAAAAATTTAATTTAGTTTAAGTCTAATAATTATAATAATAAAGAGAAGACAGTTGTTGTTTGACTTCTTGAGGTGACGGTACACTTCCTCCGAAATCTTTTGTGTTTTTTTTTTTCAATCTTAAACGTCCTTATAAAATACAAAATTCACGCGCATGAGATCAATAAGAATATTGCTTAATGTAAACAAATAACGAATTTTGGATGTGGTTTCGTTTAATTAATTTTTTTGTTAGTATGATATATTTCCGTTATGTGTGTGTGTGTTTTTTCTTGTGGACAAATGTGTAATAACGACACATAAACAATAGCAGCGCTTTGTTATAAATAATAGCAGCGCGACTCATTATGATTTCTTATTCTTAAGCATACGATCAATAAGAATATTTTTTTAATGTAAACAAATTTTAAAACGCTTGCGCATATTACAGTTTTTAATGTTAAATATAAAGAATTTTGGATGTGGTTTTGTTTAATTAATTTTTTTTTGTATGATTTAATGCGATATATTTCTGTTATGTGTGTGTGTTTTTTTTCTCTTATGAACCCATTTTATGATAGTCGAATGTAGGAGAATACATTTTTGTTACAACAATAACTGTGCTTTGTTATAAACAATAACATCGCGCGTCATTATAATTTCTTATAAATAGAAACATGATTGTGCATGTTCATTCTATTTGTATTACTTTGCAAAAGAATGATTGGACGGACAGAATTAGTGTGTGCACGTTTCCTCATCTACATCCCAGAGTATAAATAGACTGTAATGTGAAAATGTATGTAAGTTCTGGGTTTTAAACTGATAAGAAAGGGGTAGGTTGGTTGTGTGGTTGTTTTTTTATTTTATGACGGTCAAATGTTGACACATTTTATGACGGTCAAATGTTGAAGAAATATAAAAGGGATGAACACCTGCATTATCGTTTTTAGACATTGTGATAATTTTTTCATATTAATTTTCATCTGTTTTATATCTGGTCACAATCTGCTATCTATCTGGTCACGATCTGCTTTGTATCTGCTCACGATCAGCTTTATATCTGGTCACGATCTGCTTTGTATCTGGTCACCATCTGCTTTGTATCTGCTCACGATGTGATTTATACCTGATCATGATCTGCTTGATGTCTTATATCTATATCTGTTGCATTTGAGTACGCTATATCGTGCTTTCTACAAGCTGCATCCAATAAATTTATTCATTTATCTCCTCTTGCTAATCGTTTTGAAGTTTTGTATCAGGTCCACAAAACTGAGAACCAGGAAGATGTAATTCAACACGTAATTTGATTGTTAAGTTGTTTACAAAACCTCTTCCAATCTTACACTAATTAGGCTTAATTTTTTTTTGGTTTTGACAGTAGTTTAAAACCATTTTTTCGTTACTTTCAAACCTCTTCGTATGAAACACTGAAACATTGGCTGGCTAGTTATACCAGCTATACCAGCTATATCAGCTATACCAGCTATATCAGCTATACCAGCTATATCAGCTATACCAGCTATATCAGCTATACCAGCTATATCAGCTGTACCTGCTATACCATTTATATTTATACTGGGATGCAATCATTCTATTGTTTATGTGTCGTTATCCCACATTTGTCCACAAGAAAAAAACACACACACATAACGGAAATATATCACACTAACAAAAAATGAATTAAGTGAAACCACATCCGAAATTCTTTATTTGTTTACATTAAGAAATATTCTTATTGATCTTATGCGCGTACACACACTTATTCTGTCCGTCCAATCATTCGTTTGAAAAGCAACACAAATAAAAGGAACAAGAAGAAGCAGGCATGCACCAAATTTTGTATGAAATAAGTGCACCAGAACGTACAAAAACGTACTACTTTTTTATTTAGAGGAGTGTAAAATTGTTATAATTTTTTGTTAAGAAATTCACTACAATATCCTATTGTGTTTTGAAATAGCATTTTTTCTTAACAAGTTCTGCTTGAACATATCTTCAGTTCAGAACAGTCCACTGCAGTATTCTCTTGTGATTTGAAATCGCAAATTTTTAGCATTTTGCGTTTTCCAGAACACCTATTTGGCGATTTCGAATCGTATAATTTTTTTTTAGCGATTTGTGTTCGCCAGAACATCCTCTTGGCGTTTTTAAAACGAAAACGCAAAATTTAGGCGATTTGCGTTTTTCAGAACATGCCCGTATAATTACATTTATTTATGTATATCTATGTATATTTTTAGCTTTATTAAAAATTGTCGACTCAGCGAGGATGCCTTTCTGCATGTCTTTAATTCCATTAAGGACAACTTAATCTTTACTGAAATTAGCTTAGTTACTTACTTAATTGGCCAGAACAACCCGATTAACGGATTTCGGCCTGCCGCAACACATCCTTCCAGGCGCTTCTGCTTATTGCGCGCCTACGCCAGTTGGTCGCACCAATCGATGACAGGGCTTCCTCGATTTGGTCCTTCCAACGGATACAAGGTCGTCCTCTTCGCCGACTTCCGCAGACTCGCGCATCAAATACCCGTCTCGCCGGAGCATCCTCCTCCATTCGAACGACATGGCCGAGCCAGCGCAGCCACTGGATATTAATACACTACACAACGTCTATGTCGTTGAGGTGCTCATACAGCTCACTGTTGGATGGAATGCGGAAATTATCGCCAACTCGTACAGGACCGAAGATCTTACGTAGTACTTTTCTCTTGAACACTCTCAAGGCTGCTGCATCAGTGCTTAATATGGTCCATGACTCTGCGCCATAAAGAAGCACGGGTAGGATGAGCGTCTTGTAGAGTATTAGTTTTGTCGTACGAGAGAGGTCTCTGCTACTCAATTGCCTATTGAGACCATAGTAAAACCTGTTGGCAAGGGTGATCCTGCGCTTGATCTCCAGACTGACATCATTTTTGGTGGTAACGGCGGAGCCAAGATAAATAAATTCCTTGACTGTTTCAAAAGTATAGTTATCGGCCGTAATCTGAGAATCAATACACCGCACGTCTCTTCTTGTATATAACACATACTTTGTTTTGCCCTCAATTACAGCGCACTAAAGGCAGCAGTAACATCTCGCTTGGTACGCCCTATGATGTCAATGTCGTTAGCGCACGAAGCAACTGCATACTTTTTTGAAAAATAGTGCCATTGCGATGCATTCCCGCCTTTCGCAGAACACTCTCCATGACGAAGTTGAAGAGGTCGCATGATAAGGGGTCGCCTTGTCTGAAACCTCGCTCGGTATCAAAAGGTTCGGAGAGGTCCATTCCTACCTTGACGGAGCTGCTGGAATTGCTCAACGTCATTCTGCATAGCCTTATAAGCTTCGCAGGTATACCGAGCTCAGACATTGCGGCAAAAATACGATCCCTTATGGGGCTATCGAAGGCTGCATTATAGTCGACAAAAAGATGGTGTGTGTCGACTTGTTTTTCGTTGGTCTTTTCAGGATTTCTTCGCACGGTATCAAAAGGTTCGGAGAGGTCCATTCCTACCTTGACGGAGCTGCTGGAATTGCTCAACGTCATTCTGCATAGCCTTATCAGCTTCGCAGGTATACCGAGCTCTGACATTGCGGCAAAAACACGATCCCTTATGGGGCTATCGAAGGCTGCCTTATAGTCGACAAAAAGACCGTGTGTGTCGACTTGTTTTTCGCGGGTCTTTTCAAGGATTTGGCGTAGTGTGAAGATCTGGTCGATGGTGGACTTGCCAGGCCTGAAGCCGCACTGATAAGGTCCAATCAGTGTTTTGACGAGTGGCTTCAGTCGTTCACACAATACGCCTGTATGAACCTTATATGCGATAGGGAGAAGGCTTATACCCTTGTAGTTGGCACATATAGCAGGGTCTCCCTTTTTCAGGACAGGACAGAGGACACTGAGGTTCCAATCGTTGTTTAATTTGTTACCCAATAATCAAATTGATGTTCAATTTCAACTTAATTTTTATTTCCTTTCTTTTTTTCTTTCTTCCTTCCTTTCTTCCTTTTTCTTTTCTTTTTTCTAAAGCTCTTATTTATCACAATTATAGCTATTTACATAGCTTTTGATTGCATTGCCATAACATTAGTACAATTTGATAAACTCTAAGGGCCACTTTTTGAATGCAAGTTTAAACTCGAGATTAAGTTAATCTCCAGTTAAATTTAATCTTTAGTTAACTGAGTTTTCATTTTTTGAGTGAGAGTTTAACTGGAGATTAACCTTGTAGAGCTGCCGTACTTATAAACAAAAATGGCAACATTTTTTTCGTTTATTTTGTTGTGTTTACTGCTTTTGCAAAGTGTTTCACAACAATTTGCTTTTGTATATAACAAAAACAAACAAACAAAAGCTGAATACTATTGATCTTTATGTAAAAAAATTATTTTCTCAAAATAATAAATAAATTAAGACAGTATATTGTCAATTTGTGTTTTATATAATTCATAGTCACTTAAATATTTGTCTTATTCGGCTTTCCCTCACTTAAAAGCTTTTTTAAATAAAATTTGTCAACTACTTTTCATAGTTAATCCCGAGTTTAAACCAGCTACGTTGGTGGTTTAGACTCGAGATTAACTGTAAGGTTAAACTCAAGATTAAGTAGATTTAAAAACTGAAAACGAAGTTTAACTGGAGATTAACTTAATCTCGAGTTTAAACTTGCATTCAAAAAATGGCTCTAATAGTTCTAATTCCAAAGACTGTG
Source organism: Sarcophaga subvicina (assembly GCA_936449025.2). Classification (NCBI taxonomy): domain Eukaryota; kingdom Metazoa; phylum Arthropoda; class Insecta; order Diptera; family Sarcophagidae; genus Sarcophaga; species Sarcophaga subvicina. The sequence goes on along the minus strand of OW388085.2, from coordinate 15,173,718 downwards.
TGTACAATATGATTAGAGTTTGGCTAAACAGAGAACTGATCTCAACATTGTCCATATAAATGCACAGAGCCTTAACAACAAGATTGATGAATTCAGGTATTTACTTGTAGCAACATTATTTGTATTTCAGAAACGTGGTTTCCTTTTGATGTTCAGGATTCAGTTTACAATCTACAGGGCTTTAAGCTTTACCGTTCAGATAGGAAAATGTTAGTTAACGGTACAACTAGGGCGAAAGGTGGCGGAGTTTCAATTTATGTTTGTAATGGTATTCCGTGCAAAATAAAATTATTAAATGAAATTGGTAGTTAAATAAAATATTTATTTTTTGATATTTCATTAACTCATAAAAAGAAGGTTTTATTAGGTAGTGTTTATAGACTAAATTCTAATATAAATTTTGATCCCTTTATTTCTACTCTTGAGGAAATTTCCATTCAATATGATGACATTATTATTATTGGTGACTTTAATAATAATCTTTTACTAGGTAATGCGTTAACTGCTTCAATGTTGGCTCTCCATTGTGTCCAATGTGTCCTTACCAACTCACTTCAATTCAACTTCCATTTGTCTGATCGATCTTGTATTTGTTAATGATATGACTAAGGTACTGTTATATGATCAAATTTCAGCCTCATGCTTTTCCAATCATGATCTTCTGTTCATAACTTACAATCTCTCCACAAGTCATGAGGGTACCATTCATAAATCCGCTCACAGTGAGGGTACCAAACGCTTTAAAAGTGCAAAAACATTGTTTTACGGCAGGAAATTCGCTTCCGCATTGGATAATAGAGCTAAATGGAAGGTAATCCGCGATATCGTTATTGGACAAAAATGTCACAATACTTCTTCTGATGTCGATGTAACGCTCTCAATGATAAATTTGTTAACATTAATGTTCCGATCACTGATAGTAACATATATAACGACCTTTGTTTTGTTCCGCTCGAAAATCCCTTTAGTTTTCATTGTGTTAATCAGCTCGAGGTTTTGGAATGCTTATCTTCTGTTAAATCGAATGCGGTTGGTTCTAATGACTTGGATCCTCTGTTTTTGACAGCTTTGTCACCCAGACTTTTGCCGTATCTTACCCATTTATTCAACACGGTTTTCACTATGTCCTCCTTCCCTGATGAATGGAAACAGTCGAAAACCATTCCATCCCTAAATCCATCAACGAATTCAGGCCAATTGCCATTCTTCCATCCCTGTCTAAAGTAATGGAAATCTCATAGCTACACAAATTAACAATTATAATAATTATCTCGTGAGTAACAATTTCATATCTGATAAACAATCGGGATTTATGAAATCTAGGAGCTGCACTACTGCTTTAGTCAATGTAGTTAAATATCTTAGGTTGAAACTAGATGAAAATCACATAGCGTTTTTGGTTGTTTTGGATCACAACAAGGCTTTGGACACGGTTGATCACAAAATATTATTGAAGAAGCTACAGACTCTCTTTCATTTTTCTAATTCAGCTTGCAGTCTTATACGCTCTTACCTTACGAACAGATCACAATGAGTTTACCTAAACGGCAACATCTCGAATTCACTAAACGTTGGGAGAGGTATTCCTCAGGGATCAATAATAGGGCATATTTTGTTCTGTGTATACATTAACGATCTACTTTATTTATTATGTAATTGTAGTGTACGCTGATGACCTTCAGCTTTATAGGATCATTCGTATTGAGAATATCGAATTTTGTGTGGACTCAATCAACAATGGTTTACAAAAAATTGACAACTGGGCTAGGACCAATGGACTTTGTTTGAATACCTCTAAATCTAAAAGTTTACTACTCTCCAGAACTAGGAGAACACTTGTTGTGCCAGATATTATTATCAGGGGGAATAAATTTGATTTTTTTGAATCTGCATCCAATCTGGGTATTATCTTTAATGGTCGGCTAACGTGGTCTAGCCACATTAATGTCATCGTTGGTAGAGTTTACGGTATGCTTAGAAACTTATGGGCTGTTATAGATTCGACTCCCTTTGCCATACGTATGCAACTGGCTAAAACATATTTGATTCCTGTTCTCTTATACGGATCTGAAATTTTTACAAACTGTGATACTGACGATAAGCGGAAACTCAACTTGGCTTATAATAGTATAGCCAGATATATATTTATTAAGGGACGTCGAGACCATATATCTGAATTACCTTACCAGATATTTGGAGTTAATTTTGATAGTCTTTTAAATATTAAATGGCTTATTCTCCTCCATAAGATTATTACTTTAAAGCAGCCAGTATACTTATTTAGTAGAATTACATTTGCTAGATCCAACCGCGGTATGTAAATTATCCAACATAGAAGTAGGACTCTTCTGTCTCAACGCCAGTTTTTTATACACACTATCAGTCTTTGGAATACTTTACCTAATTATATTCAAAAGTTATACAATTTATTTAAGTAGTCTTTAACATATTTTAATTACTTTGTACATTTTTACTTTCTATTTTTATTAGCGATTTTTTTCAATTTTCATTTTCCTAATTTAGTCTTCAAATTTTTATTGATTCTCTATTTATATATTTTTCTTTGTTTGTGTATATTTCTTGATATTGGTATATACTGTTATTCATATTTTTCCTACTATATTTTTTAACTATATTCATTTCTTTTTTATCCTATAATAATATCAAAAATAAGATATATTTTCCAAAACTTAGGGAACTAATTCAACTAGTAATAAATCAATGTGACCTTTGTAACAGGTAAAATATGATAGGCATCCAATTAAAAATAAATTTCAGTTTACTGAGACCACGTCGGATAAAAATCAAATTATACATATCGATACATATGTAATAAAAGGCCATCATTTTCTAACAACAATCGATAAGTTTTCTAAGTTTGGAACTGCTTATTCACTAAGCGACAGAAACCACTTAACCATAATAGAAAAATTAGAAGAACACATTGTAAAATTCGGAAAACCAAATAAAATAATAGCGGACAACGAATTTAAAACATATAAGAATAAAAGAATTTCTAATAGAGCAAGGGATAGAGTTACACTTAACAAAACCAAATAGTCACACGTGAAACTAGAATATAGAGAGATTTCATAACACCATTGCAGAAAAATTTAGAATTTTATATCAAACAAACAGAGATTTACCGATACATCAATTAATTCAGCGAACAATAAGAAATTACAATGAAAGGTTCCACTCTAGCATAAAATACACACCAAAAGAAGTACAGGAAGGGCGTATAGATTTAGATAAAGTCAAACAAAATTTAGAAGAATGTAAGAAAAAGAAAATTGATAAACTTAATTTAAAAAGAGAGGAGTACAGGGAAACAAGAGAAGAAGGATTTATAAAAAACTACAAGGCACTAAGGCATAAAGAACAACCGAAATACAAAATAGCAAAGTTAGAAGGAATACATCCGAGTAATATTAAAAGACCGTTAAAATTTACAGATAATAGCCATTTTCATGCTGATAGTAATATGGACACCGATGACTAAAGGAGAACTGACTACCAAACGACTTACGGAACGAGCAGGATTTATGAACATCTACATGAAAAACATATATATAGCTAAGGAATCGGACATTATACTACACATAGTAAACTTACAGGAAATAGAAAATATTCTAAACCAGATGAAAGAAAATACTAGTTTACTGAAAACAAAAAATAAACATTTACTTCAATTAGAATTGTTAGATGCAAGAAACAAATTGGTTACTTTAATACCAAAACAAAACCGACAACGAAGAGGACTTATTAACGGAATAGTGAGTATTTCGAAATGGTTATTCGGGACTATGGACGATGAAGACAGACAAAACATTCAGAAACATATTTTTAGTATCGACGAATTTAAAGAAAATAATAACTAACAAATACTAATTAATGATTATTTTAATGAAACTATAAGCCATTTAAATATTATCGTCAAAAATGACAGAAAAATAATAGAAAGGGAATTAAATTCTATCAATAAATTTTTAGAAACAGAAAATGATAAGCACATATATTTAGAACAGCTATCAAATACACAACTAATTAAAAATAAAATAGAACATCTACAGGATAATGTAATGTCCACAAAATATGATATTGCACATCCTAGTATATTGACTTCTAGTGAAATAGAAAAATATGCTATAGATTATAATAAGCTAAAATATATTCAGATAGGAACTACATTTTTTAATAATTCATGTTTAATTTTTGGGATAAAAATACCCAAAACATTTATAAATGTTAAGCTTAAATATATTGTTCCACTACCAAATGATCACAATGACGAGATAGACTCTGCAATAGAGCAAGCAATTGAGTTTGAAAACAGAACATACAAATTTGAAGAAAATAAACATTTAAAGAATTTAAAATTAAGTAATCACTGTCTAATAAAAAATAACTGTCAACTAATAAAGAATAATGACTTAGAAATTATACAATTAGACATAGATACAATTATAATTAAGAATGCAATATATATAAGTATCAATCAAAATTGTAATTTTGAAAAAATTATGCTAAACGGAAATTATATCGTAAATTTCAATAACTGTTCAATTAGAATAAAAGACTATTATTTTTCAAATATAATTGAAAATATAGAAGAAAAACAAATAATTGCAAATATTCACATAGAAAAAAATTTTCACATAAAATAACATTTCAAGAAATCAAAGACTTAAATAGCAATAATCTTAAAAATATTAGAGCACTACAATATCATAGTAATATATCCTATGGACATTATCTCCTTTTAACAATAATAATAATTATTATCTTAATTTTTGTAATTGTAAAACAAAGATATATTAAAATAATATTAAATAAAAGAATTCAGGAGAATGCTAATCCAAAGGAGGGAGAAGTTACATATTCAAACACAAACACATACAACAAAAGAGAAGTTATTGAAGATTCCTTAGCAAGCATAAAAACACAAAATAAAAAAAGAAATAATAAAATAAAATTGTAAAACAAAACCTATTTCCTGTTTGTCAAAATAAATCTAAAGAATTTAAAATTGAAAACAAAATTACAGACAAAATTCTAAGAAATAGAATAGGTATTCCAATTAATACAAAGTAGTCTAAAGCAAATTGTCAAAACTGCAAAACGCAGAATAATCATAAATGTAATTTAAATTTAAGTTTGCAAATGCTGAATAAACAAAAATTTAATTTAGTTTAAGTCTAATAATTATAATAATAAAGAGAAGACAGTTGTTGTTTGACTTCTTGAGGTGACGGTACACTTCCTCCGAAATCTTTTGTGTTTTTTTTTTCAATCTTAAACGTCCTTATAAAATACAAAATTCACGCGCATGAGATCAATAAGAATATTGCTTAATGTAAACAAATAACGAATTTTGGATGTGGTTTCGTTTAATTAATTTTTTTGTTAGTATGATATATTTCCGTTATGTGTGTGTGTGTTTTTTCTTGTGGACAAATGTGTAATAACGACACATAAACAATAGCAGCGCTTTGTTATAAATAATAGCAGCGCGACTCATTATGATTTCTTATTCTTAAGCATACGATCAATAAGAATATTTTTTTAATGTAAACAAATTTTAAAACGCTTGCGCATATTACAGTTTTTAATGTTAAATATAAAGAATTTTGGATGTGGTTTTGTTTAATTAATTTTTTTTTGTATGATTTAATGCGATATATTTCTGTTATGTGTGTGTGTTTTTTTCTCTTATGAACCCATTTTATGATAGTCGAATGTAGGAGAATACATTTTTGTTACAACAATAACTGTGCTTTGTTATAAACAATAACATCGCGCGTCATTATAATTTCTTATAAATAGAAACATGATTGTGCATGTTCATTCTATTTGTATTACTTTGCAAAAGAATGATTGGACGGACAGAATTAGTGTGTGCACGTTTCCTCATCTACATCCCAGAGTATAAATAGACTGTAATGTGAAAATGTATGTAAGTTCTGGGTTTTAAACTGATAAGAAAGGGGTAGGTTGGTTGTGTGGTTGTTTTTTTATTTTATGACGGTCAAATGTTGACACATTTTATGACGGTCAAATGTTGAAGAAATATAAAAGGGATGAACACCTGCATTATCGTTTTTAGACATTGTGATAATTTTTTCATATTAATTTTCATCTGTTTTATATCTGGTCACAATCTGCTATCTATCTGGTCACGATCTGCTTTGTATCTGCTCACGATCAGCTTTATATCTGGTCACGATCTGCTTTGTATCTGGTCACCATCTGCTTTGTATCTGCTCACGATGTGATTTATACCTGATCATGATCTGCTTGATGTCTTATATCTATATCTGTTGCATTTGAGTACGCTATATCGTGCTTTCTACAAGCTGCATCCAATAAATTTATTCATTTATCTCCTCTTGCTAATCGTTTTGAAGTTTTGTATCAGGTCCACAAAACTGAGAACCAGGAAGATGTAATTCAACACGTAATTTGATTGTTAAGTTGTTTACAAAACCTCTTCCAATCTTACACTAATTAGGCTTAATTTTTTTTGGTTTTGACAGTAGTTTAAAACCATTTTTTCGTTACTTTCAAACCTCTTCGTATGAAACACTGAAACATTGGCTGGCTAGTTATACCAGCTATACCAGCTATATCAGCTATACCAGCTATATCAGCTATACCAGCTATATCAGCTATACCAGCTATATCAGCTATACCAGCTATATCAGCTGTACCTGCTATACCATTTATATTTATACTGGGATGCAATCATTCTATTGTTTATGTGTCGTTATCCCACATTTGTCCACAAGAAAAAAACACACACACATAACGGAAATATATCACACTAACAAAAAATGAATTAAGTGAAACCACATCCGAAATTCTTTATTTGTTTACATTAAGAAATATTCTTATTGATCTTATGCGCGTACACACACTTATTCTGTCCGTCCAATCATTCGTTTGAAAAGCAACACAAATAAAAGGAACAAGAAGAAGCAGGCATGCACCAAATTTTGTATGAAATAAGTGCACCAGAACGTACAAAAACGTACTACTTTTTTATTTAGAGGAGTGTAAAATTGTTATAATTTTTTGTTAAGAAATTCACTACAATATCCTATTGTGTTTTGAAATAGCATTTTTTCTTAACAAGTTCTGCTTGAACATATCTTCAGTTCAGAACAGTCCACTGCAGTATTCTCTTGTGATTTGAAATCGCAAATTTTTAGCATTTTGCGTTTTCCAGAACACCTATTTGGCGATTTCGAATCGTATAATTTTTTTTTAGCGATTTGTGTTCGCCAGAACATCCTCTTGGCGTTTTTAAAACGAAAACGCAAAATTTAGGCGATTTGCGTTTTTCAGAACATGCCCGTATAATTACATTTATTTATGTATATCTATGTATATTTTTAGCTTTATTAAAAATTGTCGACTCAGCGAGGATGCCTTTCTGCATGTCTTTAATTCCATTAAGGACAACTTAATCTTTACTGAAATTAGCTTAGTTACTTACTTAATTGGCCAGAACAACCCGATTAACGGATTTCGGCCTGCCGCAACACATCCTTCCAGGCGCTTCTGCTTATTGCGCGCCTACGCCAGTTGGTCGCACCAATCGATGACAGGGCTTCCTCGATTTGGTCCTTCCAACGGATACAAGGTCGTCCTCTTCGCCGACTTCCGCAGACTCGCGCATCAAATACCCGTCTCGCCGGAGCATCCTCCTCCATTCGAACGACATGGCCGAGCCAGCGCAGCCACTGGATATTAATACACTACACAACGTCTATGTCGTTGAGGTGCTCATACAGCTCACTGTTGGATGGAATGCGGAAATTATCGCCAACTCGTACAGGACCGAAGATCTTACGTAGTACTTTTCTCTTGAACACTCTCAAGGCTGCTGCATCAGTGCTTAATATGGTCCATGACTCTGCGCCATAAAGAAGCACGGGTAGGATGAGCGTCTTGTAGAGTATTAGTTTTGTCGTACGAGAGAGGTCTCTGCTACTCAATTGCCTATTGAGACCATAGTAAAACCTGTTGGCAAGGGTGATCCTGCGCTTGATCTCCAGACTGACATCATTTTTGGTGGTAACGGCGGAGCCAAGATAAATAAATTCCTTGACTGTTTCAAAAGTATAGTTATCGGCCGTAATCTGAGAATCAATACACCGCACGTCTCTTCTTGTATATAACACATACTTTGTTTTGCCCTCAATTACAGCGCACTAAAGGCAGCAGTAACATCTCGCTTGGTACGCCCTATGATGTCAATGTCGTTAGCGCACGAAGCAACTGCATACTTTTTTGAAAAATAGTGCCATTGCGATGCATTCCCGCCTTTCGCAGAACACTCTCCATGACGAAGTTGAAGAGGTCGCATGATAAGGGGTCGCCTTGTCTGAAACCTCGCTCGGTATCAAAAGGTTCGGAGAGGTCCATTCCTACCTTGACGGAGCTGCTGGAATTGCTCAACGTCATTCTGCATAGCCTTATAAGCTTCGCAGGTATACCGAGCTCAGACATTGCGGCAAAAATACGATCCCTTATGGGGCTATCGAAGGCTGCATTATAGTCGACAAAAAGATGGTGTGTGTCGACTTGTTTTTCGTTGGTCTTTTCAGGATTTCTTCGCACGGTATCAAAAGGTTCGGAGAGGTCCATTCCTACCTTGACGGAGCTGCTGGAATTGCTCAACGTCATTCTGCATAGCCTTATCAGCTTCGCAGGTATACCGAGCTCTGACATTGCGGCAAAAACACGATCCCTTATGGGGCTATCGAAGGCTGCCTTATAGTCGACAAAAAGACCGTGTGTGTCGACTTGTTTTTCGCGGGTCTTTTCAAGGATTTGGCGTAGTGTGAAGATCTGGTCGATGGTGGACTTGCCAGGCCTGAAGCCGCACTGATAAGGTCCAATCAGTGTTTTGACGAGTGGCTTCAGTCGTTCACACAATACGCCTGTATGAACCTTATATGCGATAGGGAGAAGGCTTATACCCTTGTAGTTGGCACATATAGCAGGGTCTCCCTTTTTCAGGACAGGACAGAGGACACTGAGGTTCCAATCGTTGTTTAATTTGTTACCCAATAATCAAATTGATGTTCAATTTCAACTTAATTTTTATTTCCTTTCTTTTTTTCTTTCTTCCTTCCTTTCTTCCTTTTTCTTTTCTTTTTTCTAAAGCTCTTATTTATCACAATTATAGCTATTTACATAGCTTTTGATTGCATTGCCATAACATTAGTACAATTTGATAAACTCTAAGGGCCACTTTTTGAATGCAAGTTTAAACTCGAGATTAAGTTAATCTCCAGTTAAATTTAATCTTTAGTTAACTGAGTTTTCATTTTTTGAGTGAGAGTTTAACTGGAGATTAACCTTGTAGAGCTGCCGTACTTATAAACAAAAATGGCAACATTTTTTTCGTTTATTTTGTTGTGTTTACTGCTTTTGCAAAGTGTTTCACAACAATTTGCTTTTGTATATAACAAAAACAAACAAACAAAAGCTGAATACTATTGATCTTTATGTAAAAAAATTATTTACTCAAAATAATAAATAAATTAAGACAGTATATTGTCAATTTGTGTTTTATATAATTCATAGTCACTTAAATATTTGTCTTATTCGGCTTTCCCTCACTTAAAAGCTTTTTTAAATAAAATTTGTCAACTACTTTTCATAGTTAATCCCGAGTTTAAACCAGCTACGTTGGTGGTTTAGACTCGAGATTAACTGTAAGGTTAAACTCAAGATTAAGTAGATTTAAAAACTGAAAACGAAGTTTAACTGGAGATTAACTTAATCTCGAGTTTAAACTTGCATTCAAAAAATGGCTCTAATAGTTCTAATTCCAAAGACTGTGTGTACAATATGATTAGAGTTTGGCTAAACAGAGAACTGATCTCAACATTGTCCATATAAATGCACAGAGCCTTAACAACAAGATTGATGAATTCAGGTATTTATTTGTAGCAACATTATTTGTATTTCAGAAACGTGGTTTCCTTTTGATGTTCAGGATTCAGTTTACAATCTACAGGGCTTTAAGCTTTACCGTTCAGATAGGAAAATGTTAGTTAACGGTACAACTAGGGCGAAAGGTGGCGGAGTTTCAATTTATGTTTGTAATGGTATTCCGTGCAAAATAAAATTATTAAATGAAATTGGTAGTTAAATAAAATATTTATTTTTTGATATTTCATTAACTCATAAAAAGAAGGTTTTATTAGGTAGTGTTTATAGACTAAATTCTAATATAAATTTTGATCCCTTTATTTCTACTCTTGAGGAAATTTCCATTCAATATGATGACATTATTATTATTGGTGACTTTAATAATAATCTTTTACTAGGTAATGCGTTAACTGCTTCAATGTTGGCTCTCCATTGTGTCCAATGTGTCCTTACCAACTCACTTCAATTCAACTTCCATTTGTCTGATCGATCTTGTATTTGTTAATGATATGACTAAGGTACTGTTATATGATCAAATTTCAGCCTCATGCTTTTCCAATCATGATCTTCTGTTCATAACTTACAATCTCTCCACAAGTCATGAGGGTACCATTCATAAATCCGCTCACAGTGAGGGTACCAAACGCTTTAAAAGTGCAAAAACATTGTTTTACGGCAGGAAATTCGCTTCCGCATTGGATAATAGAGCTAAATGGAAGGTAATCCGCGATATCGTTATTGGACAAAAATGTCACAATACTTCTTCTGATGTCGATGTAACGCTCTCAATGATAAATTTGTTAACATTAATGTTCCGATCACTGATAGTAACATATATAACGACCTTTGTTTTGTTCCGCTCGAAAATCCCTTTAGTTTTCATTGTGTTAATCAGCTCGAGGTTTTGGAATGCTTATCTTCTGTTAAATCGAATGCGGTTGGTTCTAATGACTTGGATCCTCTGTTTTTGACAGCTTTGTCACCCAGACTTTTGCCGTATCTTACCCATTTATTCAACACGGTTTTCACTATGTCCTCCTTCCCTGATGAATGGAAACAGTCGAAAACCATTCCATCCCTAAATCCATCAACGAATTCAGGCCAATTGCCATTCTTCCATCCCTGTCTAAAGTAATGGAAATCTCATAGCTACACAAATTAACAATTATAATAATTATCTCGTGAGTAACAATTTCATATCTGATAAACAATCGGGATTTATGAAATCTAGGAGCTGCACTACTGCTTTAGTCAATGTAGTTAAATATCTTAGGTTGAAACTAGATGAAAATCACATAGCGTTTTTGGTTGTTTTGGATCACAACAAGGCTTTGGACACGGTTGATCACAAAATATTATTGAAGAAGCTACAGACTCTCTTTCATTTTTCTAATTCAGCTTGCAGTCTTATACGCTCTTACCTTACGAACAGATCACAATGAGTTTACCTAAACGGCAACATCTCGAATTCACTAAACGTTGGGAGAGGTATTCCTCAGGGATCAATAATAGGGCATATTTTGTTCTGTGTATACATTAACGATCTACTTTATTTATTATGTAATTGTAGTGTACGCTGATGACCTTCAGCTTTATAGGATCATTCGTATTGAGAATATCGAATTTTGTGTGGACTCAATCAACAATGGTTTACAAAAAATTGACAACTGGGCTAGGACCAATGGACTTTGTTTGAATACCTCTAAATCTAAAAGTTTACTACTCTCCAGAACTAGGAGAACACTTGTTGTGCCAGATATTATTATCAGGGGGAATAAATTTGATTTTTTTGAATCTGCATCCAATCTGGGTATTATCTTTAATGGTCGGCTAACGTGGTCTAGCCACATTAATGTCATCGTTGGTAGAGTTTACGGTATGCTTAGAAACTTATGGGCTGTTATAGATTCGACTCCCTTTGCCATACGTATGCAACTGGCTAAAACATATTTGATTCCTGTTCTCTTATACGGATCTGAAATTTTTACAAACTGTGATACTGACGATAAGCGGAAACTCAACTTGGCTTATAATAGTATAGCCAGATATATATTTATTAAGGGACGTCGAGACCATATATCTGAATTACCTTACCAGATATTTGGAGTTAATTTTGATAGTCTTTTAAATATTAAATGGCTTATTCTCCTCCATAAGATTATTACTTTAAAGCAGCCAGTATACTTATTTAGTAGAATTACATTTGCTAGATCCAACCGCGGTATGTAAATTATCCAACATAGAAGTAGGACTCTTCTGTCTCAACGCCAGTTTTTTATACACACTATCAGTCTTTGGAATACTTTACCTAATTATATTCAAAAGTTATACAATTTATTTAAGTAGTCTTTAACATATTTTAATTACTTTGTACATTTTTACTTTCTATTTTTATTAGCGATTTTTTTCAATTTTCATTTTCCTAATTTAGTCTTCAAATTTTTATTGATTCTCTATTTATATATTTTTCTTTGTTTGTGTATATTTCTTGATATTGGTATATACTGTTATTCATATTTTTCCTACTATATTTTTTAACTATATTCATTTCTTTTTTATCCTAAATTTTTCATCGATTGCTATATTTTGTGATATTATAACATGTTCTAATTCATTTCTAATTCTAATTATTCCTTAAATTTTCTTACTTATTTTATCAATGATTTTTTTATTTCTTTTTTTGGTGAACTCCTATAGCACTCTCATTTATAAGATTAATATCTTGTTGTGCTATGATATGATAATAACAACAATTAAAAGTAAGTCCATATTTTTTAATATAAATATTTAAAAAGAAAAAAAAAGAAAATATTTTGTTTAAGATATTTGTCATCTTAAATATAAAAGGACAGGTGAAAACATGAATGTTATTCTGCAAAAGCATTTTGTACATGCTAATGATGCAATCCTTATTAATGAATTTATTTTTTTTTTGTATTAAAAACTAAAAAGTACAAATGAATTATTTTATACAAATGAATTATTTTTTTATACGTTAAAATGCTCATGTAATTTACAAGTTTATAAAACACGTATAAAGCTGGATCTCTTAGTGTGCCAATAATTTATTTCCATAAACGTTTTTTTTTTGTTGAACTTCTAATTTTAAGAACTATTTTTAACGAAGAAAAATATTTTTTAAAATAAACTTTGATGTACATACATCACGAATATGATGTACATACATCACGAATATAAACCAGTGGTGCTCAAACACATACTATCATAGTTTTGGTTGTGTTGGTAAAGCAGCGGAGAACAACATTCAACTTAATTTTTGAGAATCGTACACTGGGAAAATAAAAAAATTGGTTTATTGTGTTGCGTGCATGTTATTACATAATGCACTTATGTATGTATGTATGTATGTAGTGATGAATATATTGATGTATGTATGTATGTATTGATGAATATATTGATGTATGTGTGTATGTATGTATTGATGAATATATTAATGTGTGTGTATGTATGTATGTATTGATGAATATATTGATGCATATATGTATGTATTCCCATTAATGTTGTCGAAAAATCCATGGCTAGCCTCGTAATGTCTTTTTATAAAAAAAAAACAATTACGACATAAAGTACGATAACACACAATACATTGTGCATTACCATCTCATATTCTCTATAAAAAAGAAATCATATTCCCAATTTTCATCAAACATTTTGCTGCGTGTATTTGCAAAAAACAAAAAATCATTCAAAAAAGTTGTGTAGCAAGGTCTTGCTTCATCAAGTGCTAAACATCAACTGAATTGGTTTTGTTCTCTGAGTTCAACAAAGAAAGCAACAAACACACGAACATTATAAGAAACCACACAAGTAAGCTAATAGTGTAGGTGTGCCAACGCAGCGTCAGCAGAATTTTCGTTGCCTATGACATGTGATAGGAAATTTGGTTACATTGTGGTCGCAGTCTGATCGACAACTAAATCAAAAACACAAGAATACATACACATGTACATACGTACGATGAGAGCAACACATTGTTACGCTCTTTGTTTGTGTTCATTTTCCTTCTGTCTTCCTCTCCCCTCACACAGAAATGATTTTAAAAAAAAAGTTGGTGAGAGCGGGTCGTGATGTTACGACCCGCCATAAGAAATTTTACTTCTACATGATGCGCATTCTTTATATCCATATTCTTTGATTATAACCAAAAATTTTAAATTATTTAATTTATATCACCAAATTAATATTGCAATATATGTGTAGCTTTTGCTTACTTTTTCATGCTATATATGTATATTGCAAGAAAAATTGCACCATATATTATCTTTTAATATTGTGATAATAATAGACGCCATAAAGTACTCAATAATATTGTGCAGTTTATGGGTACCTTAACATGTATTGCTCTTGTTATATGTAAAACTCTGACTTTTCCAACTGACAGCAGAGTTAAAATGCGTGTTTTCGTATGTGTTTTGTGTCATTCGGTACTTCCTCGTTAACGCAAAGAGAACAGTTAAACAGCTTTTAATTTTTGACTTGCACTGATTTGTTTTTCAATATGCATCAAAGCACTGATCATGTCAACTTCATACATTCTTATTTTTCTTTCAGTTGAAAATGTCAAAGTACAACGTATGACGCATTCTGCGTGACTGGGCCTTTTTACGAGGTGACGTATGAAAACGCATAGTTCTTGCGTTACATGCGTGTGTAAAAAAAGTAAAATCAGTGTAGTTGTTTGTGACAAGAAATAGAGCAAAACGCATAGATTATAAAAATAGTAATAACAAATCTTTCATAATCCAGTTTACTACTAACTTAAGAATAAAATACATTAAAATACATTTTAGAATTTTTCTAACTTTTCATTTGATCACAGTTGTATTTTAACAGGAAAACAAAAAATTTAAATTTTATGTTTATAATTCAATACTAATTTTTGTTCTAATGAATAATTGTAAAGTAATAAAAATAAAGTTAAATTTTTAGTTGTTTAGTTCTAATATGAAATAAATTACAAATATTTGTTGTAAAAAATAAAATGTTTCAGAGCATTGTACCCTCTTCTAAGTAGGAAATCTGCCCTAAATTTAAAAATAAGATAATGATTTATAAGATATGTATAAGACCGATAATGGCGTACAGTTGCCAAGCCTGGTTTCCTAAAGTACAAAATAATAGTATAAAAATAATACATAATCTGAACTGGACATTCTCTACTGACAGACTAAACAACACATATGTCAGTAATGACAGACTTGACGATTGCATTTGAAAATCGATGCTAGCAGTCAACTAATAATTTTTAAGTGATGCTATCTTTGTCACCCATTTAGTAAATATCTGAATTAAAACTTTTATATAAATTAATACAGGGTTTTTAATTTTTATTGTGATAACATAACATTTTATTTGTATATAAATTGTAAATTCTCATAAAATGTTATATAATTTTGAAGAATTAAATTGACAAAAGAAATTAAATTAAAAAAATTCTTCTATTCCGTAATTATGGCAAAATTAGCTTAACAGTTTTAACTTTTGGAACAGAATAGTATGGCCAACTGTGTCAAATGAGTTAGAATGATCACGTAAAACAAAAAATTATATTATATTATTATCCACCCCTGATTGCAACTCTTCTGAAACATCAATAACACAGCTGTGATTAGGTTAGAAACCAGTTTGCCTCTCAAAGAGCTCGCCATTGTTATACAAATATTAGGTCATCTGCATATTAATTAATTTCTCGAAAATTTTCGATAAATATGACACATTTCCACATGACCGGAAATTAAATCAAAAATAAAAACTGGATAGAAAAAGAAATAAATATTACAAATGCAAAACAATTTCACACTCTTATTGCGGAGTTAGAAAAATTCCAGATTTTGTGAAAGGATTCCATAGAGCCGCTACTCCTGGCAATTACAAAAACAATTGAAAAAATCGAATAGATTTATCTTGGGTCATCAATAAGAACAAGTGATAGTTTTGGCAAAAGATGAGCAAAAGGAACTTGTATAGTTACGTTGTTTACTATTTTTAGATACGGAGAGATTTTAAAGCAAAATAAAAAATTTTCCATAACGTAAATGGTGACGGGACATTTAACCAATTGCCAATACATCCGTTGAAAAAAGATGCTGCTAAAAACTGCTGTTTCAAAAACATCTCTCAAAAGTGTCGTCCACGGAATAGGCGAGGATGAAAATCCATCTATGAAAGACACAATAATCTTAGAAGATGAAGAAAAACTATAACCCACTTTAAAGAATATTGCTAAGCAGCAAGAGTTAACAACGTCTAAATCCTGATATTTCGAGCAAACGCTATCAAATTCCATATAATTCCTACGAAAAGTTTGTAAAAAAAATGTTGATAAAGTAACACGCCGTTCTTGTTGTGAAAAACAAGAGGATTGTTTGTCAACATTATTTTGTCATTGATACGAGTTTCTGGCAACATTTTCTTCCATATGAAATAATATCAGCCTGGCTTATTTCGCACGAAATTTTAACAAACAGCTGAATATTTTTATTTACAAAGCTATTATTTTGTGGATTGTTTGTCAACATTATTTTGTCATTGATACGAGTTTCTGGCAACATTTTCTTCCATATGAAATAATATCAGCCAGACTTATTTCGCACGAAATTTTAACAAGCAGCTGAATATTTTTATTTACGAAGTTATTATTTTGTGAAGTTTTATATTAATTGTCATCAGTTTCTATAATAATTTCTTCTATAATTTAACTCATTCATGTATTGCTTTACTAATTTAATTTAAATTTTATTTTCTTAAACATTTGTTATATGTATACTAGGGTGGCCCTTAAAATTGAAAGTCAGATTTTCTCCAGTCTCACCCCCAGTTTGGTGAATATTGGCAAAAAAAAATGATATTGTCAAAGTTTTAGATCAATCGGTTGGGATTAAGACGTGCCGCAAGACCGATGAAATTTAGGGGAAACCCTAAAATTACGTTTCATGAGTTACAGTTACGGACAAAAAAATAGGGTCACTTAAAATTATTAAGAATAAAGTGGAAACAAACAAAAAATTAAAATGTAATTGTGTTTTTATTTATTTTATATTATTGCTATGTTTATATGTCTTTACTATTTATATTAAAAAGTTAAAATAATTTACTTATAAAAAAATCTAATTTTGTAAATTTCATTGATTTTTAACGAAAACGATTAAAAAAACTTAAACTAGATTTAAAATCTTGGTTCTAAAGCAAATATTTTGTATTGTAACCTTTATTCCTAAGAACATTTTTATTTTTTGGCATTGTTTCCACCAAATCTGACAAGTCCTATTTGGAATAGAATACCAAGCATACTTAATTTTCTCCCACAACTCCTCCTTATTTTTTGATTTTAGTCGTCCAATTTTTTGTTTTACGATTTTCCATAAATTTTCTATCGGATTTAAGTCCGGTGATTCTGCTGGCCATTGCATTACTTTCACATCGTTATCCAGAAACCACTTTTTCACAAGATACGAAGTGTGTTTCGGATCAATGTCCTGCTGGAATATCCATTTGACTGGCATTTCCCATTCGAAATAAGGTCGTATCACTTCGTTTTATTTGTGACAGTATAAGTTTTTGTCCATGTTTTCTTTAATCCAGTACAGTGGTCCCACGCCATGCCAGGAGAAACATCCCCAAACCATAATACTACCTCCTCCATGTTTAAAAGTTTTTGTTGTATAACGGGAACAAAGTTCTTTATTTTTGGGACGTCTTACCCACGTTTTTCCATCACTACCAATTAAATTAATCTTACTTTCGTCCGACCATAACACGTTTTTCCATTTTTTTTACGAGTATGGAAAATTTTATATGTAATTATACTGACCCTATTCTTTTGTTCGTAACTGTATAACTTCAAAAATATTAATATTATTAAAAAATGTTGTAAGAGGAAGATGTTTCTTGTAAAGTTTTAAACATTTTTTACCTTGATAACATTTTTCTAAATCCCAGCGTTGAGAAAATAAATTGGAAAGAAATAAATAAACCAGTCATAATCCATGATTTTATAAGCGTACACCTCATTGAAATATTTTTTAAAATTTTTTATATTTTAATTAAAAATATGTTTAGACAATGTATATACATGTACTTACTTTACTTACTTACTTAACTGGCCATTAACAACAAGATTAACGGATTTTGTTCTGATTCCTCCCGGATTTCCTTGACTATATCGAAAATATATTTATCGGCCGTAATCTGAGATCCAATACGCCGCATATCCCTACTTGTCGATAACATATACTTCGATTTGCCCTCATTTATATACATACATGTAGAAAATTATATTAAATTAAATGTTTAAAGTATCTTAAATAATTCACTTTTTAGGCAACCAGAACACCTTTGGCTATAATCTTGTACAGCTTGTAAAATATACTGCTTCTGATTCTCATATTTCGTAAGAATCGAATTGTAATCCTCTGTCAACTTAACACCTCTTTCCGCTGCGTCATTGATAACATTTAATAGGCAAAGAATATTCTACATTTTCGGGATTAAGATACCATAAATAATTTAGTAATTTTTTTAGAGCAACCTGTACTATATCCTTGTCAACGATTTTAAAATTGTATATTTGCTTTAGTAACATGAAATCATTATAGGTCGCCATAATTGCAGAACTAGACAAAAATAAATTCTATATATACTCGTATAGTTATTATAAAGATACATATTTGTCGCAGATCATTTTCTTCTTTTGTCAATTTAAATTCTTCTCGGAATAAAAATATCTTTGTGCTATAAAGCTTTCGCCATCCATCTTGCATGGTGAACAGCACCAGGTGTTGCTTTAGAATTGTGTTTCTTAGGATACTGTCCTAAAAACACAAAAGTGTAGTTATCTCCTGATAATTTTGTTTCGAACATTGGCTGAGCAAAATTTATAATACGACTAATTGAATTACTAACATGAGATTTTGTTCTTAATTAAATTTAGCCAGGCTTTGTTAATTTTTTCGAAAAGGAGGACATAGAGACCGCCGTTTTTATTAATTTTTGATTCAAACACGCTTCTCAAAATAATTTCATGTATATGATGTCCACATGGTAGCCATAAGAGCGGCTTTTGTAAAAGATTTTCCATGATAGTACACGTTCCATTTATACGACCAGTGTTTACAGCTGTTGTATCAGAAACAATAGCGTTTATGTTGTCTTGAAGGCCCCATTCTTGAATGGCATCACACACAGCTGATGCCTGTTCTCTTTTCAAAGCAGAAACTTGGAGCAATTTTTCAGTGTGCCCACAAGATACAATAATTGAAAACCTAACCACATTTTCACTTCCAGTTCACTCTGGTAATAGTTTGCCGTCCGAATGTAAACACATAACATTAAAGGTACTAATGTCGATTGTGTCGTATTTTTCTCGGGCTGCTCGAATAGAATTTTTATTAATTATTTAGTTTTGAGCGTCAAGATATATTGAGGCATTAGATAATATGCAATGATAATATATATATACAGCTTTTCAGTACGCATACAAAGCAAGGGCTACAAATTAGTATAAAAATAAACCGTGGACATCTAGGGATTTTTTGAAATATTGCCTTTATTTTGTAAAATATAGGATTAAGAAAAAAGTTATCAAGGGGGAAAATGTTTGAAACTTTATAGGAAACATCTTCCTCTTACAACATTTTTCAATAAAATTAATATTTTTGAAGTTATAAGTCATGAAACTTAAATTTTATGGTTTCCCCTAAATTTCATCGGTCTTGCGGCACGTCTTAACCCCAACCGATTGATCTGAAACTTTAACAATATCATTTTTTTTTTTGTCAATATTCACCAAACGGGGGGATGAGACTAGAAAAAATTCGACAAAAAAATATTCCATATAGCTAAGGGTAACCCTAATGTATACAATGTACATATAAAATATTTTATGACAGGGTGAGTATAATAAAAAAATTGTAATTTATTGATACAAAAACGTACCTTTCGGGTTGGGAATTGGTCGTAACAATTCTTCAATTCGATTCATTGGGATGTAAAACACAAAGGTGTTTGATAAAATTAAAATAAACTTAATCTAAAAAATATTTGACCCAAAACGGGAAATATTTCATTGCCATAAGGTGACCACAAAATAATTTTGGGGGGCAAACAGAAAAATCTTCAATTTTGGGCAAATAAAATTATATGCCGTCAAACAATAATGTTTTATATGTGATATATTCATAATTCTCAGATATCTCCATAATTTTTGGGCAAATATTTATTTTCTCTTACATACTTTTCGTAAGGTCAAACAGAGGCAAATAACAGCTGTTTAAGGCTGTGTTGTCTACTAGCAAAACTAAATCACCAAAATCTTAAAAAAATACATGAAATAAAATTTTAAGAAAACAAATAACTGTAGCGTAGCATATTTTATTTATATATACAGTGGCTCCATCGCATAATCGGACAAGCATTAGTCTGGTATGTATGTGCTTAAAACTTAAAAAGAAAATATTAAATATATGTTTTTTTGCTTTTACTTACACTCTACATTACAGCCTTTTAGATTAATAAAAAATAACAACATTTTTCATGATAACGGTAATTTTATAAAGAAAAAGAAAATTAACTCAATTTTTTGCGCTCAACGCATAATCGGACAAAGAAGAGCACTATTGCTAAAAATGACGAAAGAGAACAATTAATAGTTTGTGGCATATCGTTTGTTCTCAAGAATGGCCTGTAAACGTTTTCTAATTGATTTTACCAAATTATAGCATGCCTCAGGTTCTATGGAGTTCCACGCTTCCAGTAAAGCCGCCTTAAGCTGATTCAAAGTCTTAAATTGTTGTTGGTATACTCTTCTAGCTAATTCTTCGCAAAGATGTTCAATTACGTTGAGATCTGGGCTCTGTGCAGGGGTTTCTATAAGTTTGGGGCAATTATGGATCAACCAAAGCCTTTCCACACCCGAAGTTTGCTTGGGATCATTGTCCTGGTAAAAAGCAAAATCATTCGCAATAAACAAAACAGAGTTACAATCAGAGAAGGACAGAAATACTTTTTGGTAATATTTGCTGTCCCTTTCACGTTTGGCCTATGCGCTGTCAAATCGCGTTTCATATCTGTATGCCTGTGGTTGCAGGTTAGTGAGGATGGTCGCACAACCAATTGCAAGTGCATTATAAACTTCGTGGTAGCGATGGTTGCCGTTGCTTATTTTGTATATGCAATTGGTTGACAAATCCTAAGTAGATGTTGGTCGCGATGGTGGCCGCAAATACTTGGAATTTTTGTGACTCTCTCTACTTCTTCTTTTCTATTGTTGCAGTATTCTGGTAATAAAGGAAATCTTTACATAACTTATTTTATGCAAACTTTTTTATGCATTGTAGATGCATTCATTATATACGTATAAATATTTGGGTGCCAGCATATATACACATACATTCAGAGTCATAATAATTTTGTCATTTCAACCCTTCAGTCAGGATTACGACCTAGCTTCTCACACCACTCATGTTGTGTGTGTTATTTTTATACATGAGTGGCAGGACCAACAGTTTAAAGTCGACTCCGAACTACAGATTTTTGAGAAACTTTTCATGGCAATTTTATTTACTGTCGGAGTTTTTGCCAGAAATCTGCTAACAGGAAGTCGACGAAGAAATATTTTTTCATATTTCGTTTTGATGTCTGACCTGCGGTTTGAACCGTGGCCTTACACCTAATAAGCCAACACACTACCTACTAGACTTTGTGACTTCATAGCTATTCAAAATATAAAAAACGTATTGTATGATGAGTAAAGTCAAATATTGAAAGATAGCAACAATTATTTAATTAATTATATGTACATATGTATTATGAATATGTCTGTGAAGTCTTCGTAGTCTAGTAGATAGTGAGATGGCTTATTAGAAGTGATGCCACGGTTCAAACTCCAGGTTAGGCATTTCCAATAAAATGGAATACGAAAAAATATTTCTTTGGCTACATCCTCAACGGATATTTGGCAAAAACTCTGAGAATAAATAAAATTGCCACGAAAAGTTTCTAAAAACCCTGTCTTTCGGATTTGACTTTAAGCTGTAGGTTCCCGACATTCATAGATAAAAATTAACACACACAACATGGGTGATGTAAGAACCTAGGTTGTAATCCTGACTGAAGGGTTGTAATGATCAATTATGTATAAGAAACATAAGAGGTTACTCTTTTTGTAATTGCATTTTTTTTTCAGTAAAATTGTTGTTTTTTATCTCATTGAAAAAGATCATTCTCTGAAGAGACCTACCTCTTCAGTACATAAATAAGGAATTGTTGTTTTTGTCACAGACAATTTTGCATTTTTATTGCAATGATTTTGGTTTTTTGCAAATTGTCAGGAAAACTTTATGTTTTTTGTTCCTGAAAATAATCAGGTGAAAATATTCAGATTACAATGTTATGAACGGAACTCCTGAAGCAGACGGTAGGGTCATCATAGCTAGGCTAGACTTCACTTATATGGAGATGAATTCCATATTTACATTAGAACAAGAACTCTCCACACTCAGGCAAGATCCGAGGTGAATTATTCAATTCTACGATGAAGTAGAGCGGAATCTGACTGCCATGGTCAATAAAGCCATAAAGTCCTATGAAGGCGATGATGCCTTAATTAGGTACCTTAACCAAAAATATCGGAATGACGCATTATTAGTTTTTGTCTCTGGGCTTAGAAAGCCGTTGTGCGATACTCCATTATCCTGCAAGCCTTCAAAATTACCGACTGCGTTGGCTCTATCCCAAGAGCTGGAAACTAATCAAAACCGATACCACTTCGCAGCTATCTATAATCATGGCCTAAATAACAACTTACAAAATACTTTTTCCCAACTTTCCCCAAGGCAGAAACAACAAAATGTTAGACAAAACCTTTTCAATCAACAACTGAACCACCTACAAGCCGCTCCAGGTTACTTCGTGCAACCGAATTTACCACATTTTCATAATCGGCCTCAGCACCCGTTCAATCAGTCGCAACGTTACAATACTGCAAATTCTAATTTCAAGTTCCACCGACGTTGGGACTGGTTTCAGTTTATTCATTACGGCGCGCAGCTTTTGTACGTACTCCCTTTCCACGTACTCACTTGTCTGTGCCTCAAAGAATTCACCCGGTAATTTAATTGTGGAAACCGTTAACCAAACCGTTCGGTGATCATCTTAATTATTGAACGTTTTTTAGGATGAGAAATGTTATGAATTGAGTTGAATACTTGCGACCAGAATGGGGGAGAAACATACGGACGAACAGTGGTTGTTGACACGTCACCATAACGATATTGATGATTCCGGTAACCTGATGAACTTTAACTGTAAATTGGAGCTTTTCTTTAATTCTTGCAGCTCACTATCTTCTTCTTGGCTTAGGGCCAGTTGCTGAAAGTTTATCTGGTCTGCATTAAACATGACCTCAACACCGTTGTGTATTCACTGATAAAACTGAGTTAGCGTATTTGCCTCGGTGTAGCCTTTTCGGGATTTTGTTGAAAAACAAATGTAAGTGGTTTGTGGTCGGCGTGTATAGTACATTCCCGACCGTCGATGAAGTGCTTGAAGTATTTGACTGATTGGTATATCGCTAGTAATTCTCTGTCGAAAGTATTATACCTCTTTTGAGTCTCCAATATACGTTTTGAGAAAAAACCTAGCGGACGAAGTTGTCATTTTGCACCTCGTTGATTACAGCGCCTACACAGAAGTTGCTCGCGCCCACCTGGAGAACCAATTTCGCGTTTGGAGAGGGGTGCACCAATAATGCTGCCTCGGCAAGGCTATTTCTGCATTCCTCAAAGGCCGATATAGCTTCATCATTCCACTCTATTGGCGTTCTGTCATTCTTCTTGCGCGTTTTGATAAGTTTCTGTAATTGGCCTTGTTTATACGCGGCCTGTGGAAGAAAACGTCTGTAGAAATTAAGCAGGGCTATAAATCGTCTTAAATCACAGGTAAGCACTGGTTTTTTAAAATTCAGAATCGCTGAAACTTTTTCCTGCGTAGGTAAAATGCCATCTTTTGTTATCCGATGTCCTAAAAACGTTATTTCACTTTGTCCGAAAACACATTTCGAAACTTTTAATTTTAACCCTTGCTGCTGTAGACGGTCGAAAACGATATTTAAATGTTGGACATGTTCCTCTACACTTGTGGACGCTACACAAATGTCATCAATGTACACCGTTACGAACTCTAGGTCACGAAAAATTTGATCCATATACCTTTGAAAAGTTTGGCTAGCATTCCGTAGACCAAATGTCATAACGTTGAATTGGAATAAGCCAAACGGTGTAGTTATAGCGATCTTTTCGTGATCCTCCGGTGCAATAGGTACTTGATGATAGGCTCTCTCTAGATCAAGGGTGGTAAATACAGACTTGTTATGCATTCTATGCGATATGTCATGAACGTTAGGTATGGGGTTTAGTCACTGCGTTCAGACGCCTGTAGTCACCGCATGGCCGCCATTCTCCCACGGTTCTCTTTTGTGCCATATGCAGTGGGCTGGCCCATTGTGAGTTACTGGGACTGCATATACCTTGTTTTAACATATATTCGAATTCCTTTCTTGCCAGAGCTAGTTTTTCTGGATTCAACCTTCTAGGCATTGCAAAGATTGGCGGTCCTTCAGTAACGATGTGATGGTAGACAGTATTTGGATTTTCAGAATTTTTGATGTATTTAAAAGGCTGTGTTAAATCCTTGTACTCCTCCAGAAGTTGTTTTACCCAACCTGTTTCTGCTGGCGAAATTGTATGTATTTGTTCCTGATGAGTTTCTCCCAGCTTAACGTTGGCCATGAGATTGGTTTTGCTGTCAATTAATTTCCTTCTTCGTACATCAACAATTAGGCCGTACTCATGCAAATAATCGACGCCTATGATGGGTTTAGTGACGTCAGCAATAAGAAATTCCCAGTCCATTTTTCTTCGTAATCCGAAGTCGACTGTAATAATTTTTGTTCCGTAAGTTTTTATTGGTGCCGTTTGCTGCATATAGATTGTAAGAAAGTGGTACGTTTCGTTTTGTGGGAGGTACAACTGAAAAATCGTCGCCGGTGTCAATTAAATACTTTATTTTTGATTTCTGGTCTGTGATAAAGAGACGACGGCTTTCTGTAGCCCCTACTCTGGTCGCCGCTGGTGACAAAGTGGCTGTTAGTTTTCCGGCTTCAAATTTTTGAATCGGCAAGGTTCCTCACATTTCCTTGCCTTATGACCAAACCTGTAATGAAATTTACAAAAAGGAAAACGAACTTTCGGTCTTGACTTACTTCGTCTTTGTTGTCGACTACGTGCCATTGAGCGGCCTCTATCACTTTCGCTAATACGCAAATTTTTAATTTCTCTTCGGAGCTCTTCTATTTCCGCTTTAAGACTTGCATTGTGTTGAATAGTTGATATTGAAGAATAGTTCTGCACTTCCATTAACTTGTCAGCCTGTAAGGCTATTTGCGTAGAATTACCGTCTACAATTGCTACCACCGACCGAACTGTTTCCGGTAATCATTCCATCCATAAGGATTTTAGTGCATCATCGGGTATTTTGTTACCTGCCAAGTCCTTCATCCTTTTTAACAGCTTTGACGGCTTAAGGTCTCCAAGCTCGATTTCTTGAATAAGTTTTCGCAGCTTTCGGTGATCAGAATCTGTATATTCAGCAATAAGGGAATTCTTTATGGCCTTGTATTTGTCTGTGGCCGGAGGGTTGCGTATAATGTCAGCAACTTGCGTCAAAAACTGTGGTTCCAGTGATGAAATTATGTGGTGCTACATTGTATCATACGATTTAATGCCGGCAACCGCAAATTGTGACTCCATTTGAATAAAGAAAATGTCCGGCTGTTCCTTGCAAAATATTGGCGGCTTGACGCCCACTCTAAATATTTCGCGGCCACTTTCGCCGCTTTGTCCACCAGTGTCCTCAACGGAATCTAATGGCATGGAGCCCTCGTCGCCGTTATGTGCTGCAGTTACCTTTCTTTCTGCGTTCATTTTCGGGGTCACCAGTTTGGTTGTTCACAAAAAGCAACCAATTAAAAACTTGAAAAATTAAAAATGACAATGTTCCTCTTTTTTATAAATAATTTTATTTAGCGACTTTTCTCTTCGGTTGCACCAGAGCGAATGATCGAGAAATTTCTGATGCAATTTATTAACGCACGTTTTCTTTTTCCTTTTTCTCCTTTATTCGCTGGAGTTACCATACTTAATGGTGTTTTCCAGTTTTACCAGATGTTTTCGTGGGGATAACCCCCACAACATAAACAAATTAGAAACACCACTCATAGTAAAATCTATTCACCGAGCTGACTTACTCAATAAAAAACATTAGTTAACGTCTTTAATAGAACCGACACCTTTTTTATTCTTCCAAACTTATCTCTTTTTGACGTCATCATCTACTTTGAAGGTGGTCAAGAAAAGCTAAAGTACCTCAGGTTAGACACGGTTAATGCTTTAATAAGTAAGATTGGCATTCAAAAAACGTTGAACAGGTATTTTTCGAAAAAATCAATGAAAACTCGGTCGTTTTTGCAAACCCAAACGAAGCTCTGCCTTACAACACTAAAATTTCAGCTACAATTAGAACCATAGACCAAGAGCCAATATATTCCAGGTATCAGTCCTATCCCATCTCAATTGTAGAGTTTGTTAATAAGGAGGTGAAAGAATAAAAAAGATAAAAAGATTTGGACGAAAATGGCAAGCCCAATAGATTTGACTTTACTAAGCTTAACTCTAAAACCATTCCAGACAAATACCCGATACCTGACCCGTCTATTATCTTATCAAATTTTGGAAGATTAAAATTTTTCACAACTTTGGATTTAAAAAGTGGGTTTCATCAAATTAATTTGGTTGAGCATTATCGCGAAAAGACCGCTTTTAATGTAAATAACGGGAAGTATGAGTTTTGCCGTTTTCCGTTCGGGTTTAAGAACGCACGTAGTATTTTCTAAAGAGCGATTAACGACGTTTTGCGTCGATGATATCATAATATTCTCTGACTCTGAGCAGAAACATGTTGATGATATCGACAGAATACTGAAGAAGCTCCTCCACGCAAACATGAGGGTGTCATTAGAAAAGTCTAAGTTTTTCAAAACCTCTGTAGAGTACTTGGGGTTTATTGTTTCAACCGACGGAATAAGGACCTGTCCTAAGAAAGTCGAAGCTATCGTGAACTACGAAGTCCCTAAAACGCCAGGAAGCCTAAGGTCTTTTTTAGGTTTGACAGGGTATTACAGAAGATTCGTCAAAGACTATGTAGCCAACGCGATGCCGCTTACTAGATTTTTACGAGGTAAAAATGGACATGTCGATACTAAACATTTAAAACACGTCAAAATAGATTGAGATGAAGACACCATAAATGCTTTCGAAAAATTAAAGAAAATCGTATCCTCTGAGGATATCACTCTCTTGTATCCGAACTTTGAAAAACCTTTGATATCACAACGGAGCGGTCCTTTCGCAGAATGGACGTCCTATCACAATGATATCTCGAACCTTGTCCGCTACCGAAGAAACCTATGCCACGAACGACCGCGAACTACTCGCTATTGTGTGGGCTTTAAGAAGTATTAGACATTATCTCTATGGGGTTAACAACCTCAACATATTTACTGATCATCAACCCCTCACATTTTTGATTTCCGACAAAAATCCAAACTCAAAGTTGAAACGGTGGAGAGCTTTCATCGAGGAATATTCTTCAACTTTTTTTATAAACCTGACTTTTGAGGTAATTTGTCCATGTCATGGAAAATTCTAGATCTACAACTTCACTCCAAACATGCGGAAGCGAAATTTCGCTTACTGAAGTTATCCCCACTGTCGAAAATCCGATCAACTGTTTCAGACACCAAATTGTTCTTACCGAAGGTACTGAATGTAGAACGAAGATTATTTTCAAAGACCGTATTCGACACCTTGTAACATTCGACAAAATTGAAAATCTCTTAGTCACGATAAAAGATTGTGTAAACCTGCAGGTAGTTAACGCTATTCATTGCGACTTACATATGTTAGGTCAAATTCAACATCTTCTCATAACAAACTACCCATCTGTAAAGTTTCGGTATACAAATAATTTCGTGTCTGATATCTTCAATCCCGATGATCAGGTCGAAATTCTAGCAAACGAACACCATAGGGCACATCGTTCAGTGTCGGAAAACGCAAAGCAAGTCCTTCAAGACTACTATTTCGCTGATATCGGAAAAAAAAATTAGAGAAATTACGAAAAATTGCAAAATTTGTCACCTAGCAAAGTATCAAAGACATCCTCAAAAACATAAACTGGGCGGAAGTCCTATACCTTCCTTTCCAGGTAAGATACTTCATATCGACATCTATAACACAAACAAATAAATTTCAAAATTTGCCATAGTAAAACCTATTGCTTCAAGAGCCATAATTGATGTCAAACCAGCACTCATAGAAATTTTGAATTTTTTTAAAGGAACGAAAACAATAATTTGTGATAACGAAAAGTCCCTCAATTCACAAACCATTAAATCACTAGTCAAAAACAACTTCGATATTGAGGTTTACACAACCCCACCAATGCATAGCTCTTCCAACGGCCAAGTTGAAAGGTTCCACGGAACACTAACCGAAATCGCTAGGTGTCTTAAATGGAATGTGCTTTTGAATATACAATAGAATTACTAATGGCCACCACAAGATATAATAGCTCAATTCAGAAAGAAAAAGAAAGAGAAAAAGTTCGCAAAATACTGGAACAACAAAAGGGTAATCTTAATTATCACAATAGAAAAACCGTAGTTAAAACATACAGCGCTGAAGAAAAAGTTGATGTTAAAATGAATAAACGCCTGACAAATAAATTTAGTAATACGTTTGTCGAAAAAGTGGTGCAGGAGGATTTAGGGACAACCGTAAAAATTGATAATAGAATAGTGCACAAAGATAATATTTGTTTCCTTATTGCAGCACCCTAATCCCGGTAGCAGACGGAGACGTAGTAATCCTTGACGCTGGCTCATGTAACGGACTGTCAAATTTCACAACCATAGTAGAAGAGACTAGAAACCTAACAAACCTATTGCCAAAATCACACATGCGTAAATTACTTGAATCAGATGTTGACCAGATGAAAAAGCAATAGAATCCTTACGTATGCACCACAGACACGCTCGTAGTATTAATATTATTGGGACTGCCAAATACGTGGCCGGCACGCCGGATCACGATGATATCACTGAGGTCTATGACAAGCAAAACGAATTAATTACAGCAAGTAACACTCAATTAATTATAAACACTGAAATACAGTCTAGAATAAATAACTTAACTAAAACTGTCAATACACTTGGAAAGAAAATAAAAACCTCGGAAATAGATTCAGGATATCTGAAGGCGAAAGGAATATAGAGGTGCTTAAGGAACTGGATAGTATAACTCTGTCCATAGCTTTGGGAAAGATGTAAATGATTAATCCCATTTTGTTGTTAGTTTGGGAATAGATTTCATTTTAAAATCCGAAGTAGATCCCGGTATTAGTGTGAGCGAAATAATTGTAAATTTAAAATTACAAATTCTACAGAATGAGAACATTATCAAATTTTTAATAAAATTTCCTAAAGTTTTAAAATTTTGTAATAAGAAACTAATATTCCCTGTTATTCACAAAGATATTGCATTATCTTTTGAGACCAATGATGTAGGAAAATGTGGCTACGAATACATTATGTTGAAAAATTGTAAGAGAAAATATATAACTTCATTTTGTGAATTGTTGGGCCGTAAGAACAGTTCGTGCCTCAGCAATTTATTGAACATTAACACAGCCGCTTTCGGTACAAATTCCACGCACAATATGCAACCCTTTGTGGAAATTGACGATAGAATCGTGATCATAAACAACCAAACCTCCAGAGTTGTTTCCGAGAATTTAACAAAACATCTTCCAGGAATTACATATCTTATAACTTTGACAGTACTTTGATCGTTAATTCAACGGAGTTTAAAAATTTCCGAAAAATCGCTTTTAAAAGTCCTGAGATTCCAATGGCTCACACCGTTAACTTAACGGATCATACCACTATACTGTCACTACAGTAACTTCACGAGTTAAATATTAAAAATTTAGATCATATCTCTCACCTGCACTTGAAGGTAAGAGGAACTCCGCCTCCGCCTCAATTTTTCTCTTATTCTTAATAATTTGTATTGTATTCCAAAAGGCAAAAACGTATTTGCGTAAGGCAACGCAAAATCAAAATCAACAATGTAATTCAAAATTATGAACAGACGGGGACGTCTTCGTCTTAAAGAGGAGATCAGTTAATGTCAGTTATAACGTCCGTCGTCATTTGATAGATTTAAACCTCTGCATTTCCGCACAAGTGTTAATTTCATTATTTTAAAACTCTTCCAATATTAGCTAACGCGACATTTTAAATCATGTTGCGTAACTGGTTTTATTTAATTGGCCAATTGGCTGAAAATTTTATATGCCGATGTTTGCTGGCTCAGCAGGTGGTTTTGGATTTCCTCCGTCAGGTTAAAAATATTTTGTAAAACTATAATTAGGCAGCTCATATAGTGGGAACACTAAAGTTGAAAATTAAATAATAAATTTGTAAGCTCTCATAGTGAGAATAAACAGATTAAAATTAATAAAATAATTTATTAATTAGATAGTATTAATCATTATTTTATTTTGCTGATTTTTAATAATTTAAATTTTAAGTGAAAAATTATAGAAGTGTGTCAATAAAAATACAAAAGAATAAAATAATTAAAATTAATAAAATTAATTAGATTGTATTATTCATTGCTTTATTTGCTGATTAATAAAAATACCAAAGTAACAAAATAATTTGCATCCTTCTTTTCTTCTTCGCAAAATATCACTGCAGATCCGCAACAGAAAACGAGAAAATATTCATCTTCCGTTATGTATGAAAATATACATATACATGTATTTTTTTCAACACTCTAGTCAATATCTGGACAAATATTTCTCAAATGTGAAAATAAATGGTTAACATCACTACACCCAACGGCGGATGTTAATCCTTTCGATCTACGGATAATCATCGACAAACTCACGCCATCTTCTCAAAGTCATGGGATTCAAACATTCGTCGCAATCAATACTGTCCCTTCAAATTTGTTGCATAAGAATCTTATCCACTATGACTTTAGGCGCCAACCACCCAACGGTTTGGAAACGGCTTAGACAGACCGTTTTATAACTACAGAGATGTCGGCCGTTGGAACTGGCTTGAAGAAAAATGTATCAATACTCGCATTCCAACGTAAACCCAAAGTTTTGGCGTCGCTGGCGTCTATCAATTTCAAAAATTTAGAATCCAGTAGATGCTCATGTGGTAAATTATCTGGCTTAAAAACGGTATGATGGGGTAAAAATAACTAGGTTTAGGGCCATTATTACAACTTGTCTTTAACTACAGGCAGGATTTTAATAGGCAGATATATGACGATCTCTGTAGTGTCTCCATTGAGGATTCTTTTACATTTCGGTGCGTTAGCCAACTGGAAGTTCTGAGCAGTTTTCGTTCTATAAAGTCTAAAGCTATTGGTATAGATGGATTAAATCCCAGCTTTTTTGAAATATTGCTGTATAAACTTTTGCCTTATATTACTTATGTGTTTAGCACAGTACTAACTAAATCAATATTCCCTGAAGAATGGAAAAAATCAAAAATTACACCAATACCTAAACAAAACAACGAATTTCGGCCAATATCTATTCTTCCCTTCTTATCTAAAGTTATTGAAAATATTATGAGTGAGCAGATCAATGAATATGTAAGGAACCATAATATTTTATGTGCTGTTCAATCGGGATTTATTAAAGGAAGGAGTTGTATGACAGCCTTGACAGATGTAGCGGAGAATCTAAGAGCTGATCTTGATAATAATATGATTTCCATTTTAGTTTTACTTGATCACGGTAAAGCTTTTGATACAGTTGATCACTCCATATTATTAAAAAAACGTTTCTGCTTCTCAGAAACAGCTTGTAGATTGTTACGTTCATATCTCACAGGTCGATCTCAGATTGTATTTTAGAATGGAACATATTCTGAAAGCCTTGATGTTAATAGAGGTGTCCCACAGGGCTCAGTGCTTGGACCCCTATTATTCTGCTTATATATCAATGATTTACCGGATACTTTAGAACATTGTAAAATACATATGATGATGATGTACAAGATTATTGAAATATTTTCGTTAATGACTAGTTGAAGTATTGTATAAAATCAAATTAATGCATTAAATTATTTGTAATCTGTTTTTATTATATTATTTTTTAATATTTTTTCCATTTTTTAATTTAACTTGTATTTATATTTAATTATTACATTATGCTTAAATTTGGCAATACTTATGGCAACTTCAAATATAAACAAAATGAGCAAGCAGAACAAAAAAGAAGCTTGTGCCACTGCGTTTTAAAAAAACTTGTTTAATTGGCAAATGTTATAGGCATTGCTCCGGCACTGCCATATTTTTGAATAACTTAACTTTATATTATGAGCAGGTGGTAATAACGAAAAAAATACACTTTAGCTACGTTTACGTTTTACGAAACCCAACTTTAACGGCAAGTTGTAATAATGGCCCTTGGGAAAATAAATAACGTCATAGTCGTTTTCAGAATGTGGCCTAGGGTAAGACATTCCTCAATAACTTGATCATAGTGCGTTTTAACCTCGACCTTCCGCATACATCTCTACCCAATAACAAGTCCATATGGAAATATTTAAAATCTGTTAACGGGTGATGGGGTGTATTAAAGCCAACAAACGTCGCTAACGAGTATGTGGGTAATCGACCAGTCAGCTGTTCACCAACATATCTAAATGCTGGATCAATACGAGGCCCAGCGAAACAATACAAACTTTCGTAGATTTTGCTACCAGTATGCCCCCAATAGTGCGCGTGCCACCAAAAAATAAATGAAATATGGAGATCTTTCGAACCTGTAAAATATACATGCATACATAATTGGCCATTACAACCCTTCAGTCAGGATTACGGCCTAGCTTCTCACACCACTCATGTTGTATGCGTTAATTTTATACGTGAGTGGCGGGACCTACAGTTTAAAGCCGAAAGTCCATACCATCCTTTTCATGCGCCTTGCGAATCTTGCTTTCTATGCCGATTTTATTGCAAGTTACACACAATGCGTTTATGCGACGGGTTTTTTGTTTTGATCAGCTGTTGTGGTAAACAACAAAGAAGCGAACAAGAACATTTTTGGAAAAAATAGAAAATCAAATTGTAATTTTTAAAGAATTATGGCATTAATTACAAATTTATGAGTTTACATGTGATATTTTGACATTTGAAAAACGCTCATAACATAAAAGGACAGGCCAATTTAGAGGGAGAAAAAAAATGTTATAAGTTTTGCGAGGCAAATGTGTTAGAAACAACAGAGTGAAAACTGGCAGATAAAGTAGAAAAATTAAGTGTAAACAAACATTTATTTTGTGTTAAAAAGGGGAACATTTGGAATATTTTTTAATTTCTTCAATGAAAAGTTTAAAGATTCTTAAATATTTAAATATTAATCGAAATGTGGGTGAATTTCGGTCACAATGAATATAGTTTCTTGAGCAAGAGTTAATTAAGAAGCTAAATATAATAAGATCAAAATAAGACGTACTGCTCATAAAAAATTTTTCTTGGTGAATGTTGCCAATATTTTTTAATTTCTTGAAAGGAAAAATTAAAAATTGTTATTAGTTGTTTTTATTATTTATTAATAGTTTTACACAAACATTACATTGTATTGTGCTGCTAAGGCCTACAAAAATCCTCAAAATAACACAAGACGAGTGTTTTCATTTAATTTATCCTCCATTTTTCTTGTTTACAAATTAATAAATTCAAAATAGATGACAGGCACTCAGTACATAAAAACAATCATATATACATATATGTACAATAAACAATCACCATATACATATTTTGTTCATGAAAGAAATTTGTTAAAACTGTATTTTAATGTATTTTCCTCTTAAATTAGTAATAAACTTTATTATAAAATATGTTTTTATTAATATTTTTGTAATGCAAAAAGAAAAATGCGAAAATAGTAATGCACTATTTAAACATATTTATAGAAACCATTCACAATAGTATATAATTTGGCATGCCAAGTTCAAAAAACTGCTGACATTTTCCAACACTGCATTAGTCGCATAGAAAAGTAGAAAGTAATCCTACTTTCTATGCGTATATGCAATCTATGCTTTTTCTTCTGTAACTTGTCACAATCAACTACACTGATTCTACTTTTTCGGTATACGCATGTAATGCAAAACGCATGGTATGGACTTTCGGCTTCAAACCTTTCGTATCTGTATGCTTGTGCTGTATACATATAACAAACATGGTATACATATAACAAATATTTAAGAAAATAAAAATTAAATTAGTAAAGAAATAAATTTTAAAAATAACAACTCAATCTAAAGAGAGAATAATTAAATTTTTATGAATGAGTTAAATTATAGAAGAAATTATTATAGAAACTGATGAAAAATAATATAAAACTTCACAAAATAATAACTTTGTAAATAAAAATATTCAGCTGTTTGTTAAAATTTCGTGCGAATAAGTCAGGCTGATAATATTTCGTATGCAAGAAAATGTTGCCAGAAACTCGTATCAATGGCCGATCACAGACGAAAACAATTATGCTGGCACAAAATGGCAGCTTGTTGGCAAAAAGGGTGAGGAGAGTGGTTTTTTGCTGGTATAATTTTTCAACCAGCTTCTACCCCGTACAAACCAATACATAAACAACACAAAACCAAACACATATATTTATAAAACAGCAGGTTCAGAAAAATAAGTAAAGAAAACTAATACACACAAAGCAGAGTATATGTATACAATTTTATGCTAGATGAAATAGTCTCGTGTGTGACTGAAAGAACAAAAATTGTGCGGCTTAAAAAATAGTCTCGTGTGTGATAGCGGAATGACAAAATAATGTTGACAAACAATCCTCTTGTTTTTCACAACAGGAACGGAGTGTTACTTTATCAACATTTTTTTACAAACTTTTCGTAGAAATTATATGGAATTTGATAGCATTTGCTAGAAATATCAGGATTTAGACGTTGTTAACTGTTGCTACTTATGCAATATTCCTTAAAGTGGGTTGTAGTTTTTCTTCATCTTCTAGGATTATTGTGTCTTTCGTAGATGGATTTTCATCCTCGCCTATCAGATTCTGAATTCCGTGGACGATACTTTCGAGAGTTGTTTTAAACAGCAGTTTATTATTTTTTCAACGGATGTATTGGCAATTGGTTAAATGTCCCGTCACCATTTATGTTATGCACAATTTTTTTATTTTGCTTTTAAAATCCCCGGATCTAAAAATAGGAAACAACATGTATGTAACTATACAAGTTCCTTTTGGTTACCTTTTGCCAAAACAACTTGTTCTTATTGACCCAAGATAATTCAATTTGATTTTTCCCAATTATTTTTGTAATTGCCAGGAGTAGTGCCTCTATGGAATCCTTTCGCAAAGTCTGGATTTTTTCTAACTCCGCAATAAGAGTGTGAAATTGTTTTGCATTTGTATTTTTTATTTTTTTTTTCTATCCAGTTTTTCTTTTTTAATTTATTTTCCGGCCATGTGGAAATGCCCAGATAATTATCATATTTATCGAAAATTTTCGAGAAATTAATTAATATGCAGATGACCCAATATTTGTATAACAATGGCGTGCTCTCTAAAATCAAACTGGTTTCTAGCCTAATCACAGCTGTATTACTTATGTTTCAGAAGAATTGCGATGAGGACGGATAATAATATGATATAATTTTTAGTTTTATATGATCATTCTAACTCATTTGACACAGTTGACCATACTATTCTGTGACAAAAGTAAAACTGTTAAGCTAATTTTGGATAGCAGAAAATTTTTTTTTCAATTTAATTTCATTTATCAATTTACGCAGATGGTTGCGAAAAAATAAGCAAAGACCCGAACAAATTAAATTAAATGTTATGATGATTACTATCACTAGATACGTACTTCATGGTGATATAAAGCGCGATTTTTCCTGAAAATGTATTGATTTTCTTGGACAATCAGGTTACGACTAAGCCCTTAACGAACATACATATATTTGACATCTGTCCTCGTCTGTAGATACCGAACATTTCTCTTGTATGTATTCCGAGACAGGGCAATATTTTTGAAAATTCTAATGCTAATGAACTGGTCAGTGCCGGAACGAATCTCGTAAAACTAGGTATTGTCTGCTCATTTTATAGGGAGGTTCAATCTCGTTGGTAGCAGGAACGTACGTGCAATATTGCCACACTCTGATAAGAAGATGGCCATCCATCCTATCATCCATCCATTTCACATGTCAAAAGACTTCTGCAGGAACTATGTATCTAAAAAGGAAGATACTTCTATTTAAACGACGGAGATTCGTAACCTCTCATTTTCTGACATGCTTGGCTGAGATCTTTAATACAAAGATTGCTACAATAGCAGGATTTATTCTAGATTCTTCTAGAAAATATTTAATTCACCTTATCCAATCTAGGGGTGGTTTCAACGCCGTGCAAAGCCTAACTTTGAAATATTGAAGAGCAAAGGAATATAATTAAGCCACCTACTACAAAAGTCTCTAGATGACAAATTATATTTTCTAACAGTATCTATTGACATTGAAGGAGCATTCAAAAAATTTCAGACAGATGCAATAGCCCTTAGACAGGTCTCAGGTGGATCAGACGCTGTTAGGCTGGATTAACCATATACTAAGGAATTGATGCAAAATTGAGGAGCATACAACATAAGACTATAAGACAATGTTTAAGAAGGAACACTACAGGGGCGTACTTTGACTTCTCGTATAGGTAACTACTATTCATAGTATTTTGAGGATGTTAACTGACGAACGACTTGAAGTAGTCCGCTACAAGGATAACGTGTTGATACTTCTGAGCGGCAAGAAGCAAAACCATCTTTGCATTAAGGTGTAACACGCTTTGAACATATCATTCAACTGGGCAACGAAGTCGCCGTAGTCTAGTAGGTAGTGTGTTGGCTTATTAGACGTAAATTCAGGGTTCGAGTCCCAGGCCAGACATCAAAACAAAAAGTATTTCTTCGGCGACTTCCTCTCAGCAGATTTCTGGCAAAAACTCTGAGAGTAACTAAAAATTGCCATGAAAAATTTCTGGAAAAATCTGTCGTTCGGAGTCGACTTTTAAATGTAGGTCCCGCCACTCATGTATAAAATTAACACACACAACATAAGAGTGAATATGTTTATTAAAAAGGAAAGCAAAGATTGCTTTCTTGGCAAGGAGATAAGATATGCAACTAGATGAAATACTTAGCTCTTATCCTGAATATGAAATTAAAAGCGAATGTTCAAAATAATACTCTTTACCCACACAATTGAGATGCGGGTACGATATTATTCTGCACTTACAACGTAAGATATGTTTATTAAAAATTCACTTTTAATTTGAAAAAAAATATTTTTTCTTTATACGACTTTTTTATTCGAGATTGGTCTTAAGACTAAATCTACAAAAATTTTAATTTTAATATATATCCTACTGCACCAAACTTCAGAGTACCAAAACAAATGAAAAAACCACTTCAGAATAAAAAACAAAGGAAAGGAAAGAAAAATGCTCTGTTCTGTTAATCATTTTAAATATCCTTGGTTAAATGAAAATGCTTATAGAGCATAATGTGGTATAGTGTTACAACGAAATAATTTTTAGCACTCGAAAAAAATACAAAAGTGAAAATATTCATTTATTGTGTCAAGTGCTAATGAACTTCTACATATTCAGCGTTATCATGAGTGTCGAAGTCGTTTTTCGACAGTTGTCGTAGTCGTTGGCGTTTTTAATATTTTTCGGTACCATGTAAAATTCACGACAACGACATTTTTTGTAATAGATTGTTTCAAAATTATCATATTTTTCAAAAATTATGAGAGACCCTGTGTACAAACTGTCCAAAAATAAATTGCTGGCGGTAAGAAATAAAAAAATACAAATTATAAATTATTTTGATTAAAGACCATTTTCAACGAAAATAAAATGATTTTTTATGATTTTCAATGAGCAATATTATTTTTTAAGGTGAAGCAGGTTACTCGTTAGAACAATTTTTGATAACACCATTTAGATCACCTGAAGTAAGTTCTAGAGAATGCCGTTTTAACGATATACATTCAAAAACCAGAAATATAGTTGAGGACCATTGGCGTTTTAAAAAACAGACTCCGGTGTATACTTGGCGCAAGACAGTTGCATTACTCACCAGATATGGGCGCAAAAATTACGGCTGTTTGCTCTGCATAACATATGCATTTATTTCAAACTGAAATACTGATATATTCAATTCAACTCAAGTTTATTATTAGTATTTAAAATACTTTCTTAACAACAAAATTTTACAAATATTATATATATTATAACTATGAGTTTAACTACTAGTATTTTTAACAAAGTTTACAAAAATTTTCCTAAAAATATTGATATTTCTCTCATTCTTTAAATAGTTTGGCATTTTATTGTACATATTCAGTCCCTTATAGTACAATGATTTTTGCATTGCACTTGTATCCGCTCGCTGTAGCCTAAAATCGTTCGCATTTCTCAGTCTGTACGGTTGCGCTTATCCAACATGTTTTAATTGTTCAGCTAGGTACTCTGATGCTTCTCCAATTTTCATTTTTTGAATAAAATTCAGCGTGTTCAGTTCTAATCTTTTACGCACATTAAGCCATCTCAGTGCATCTAACATCAAAGTAGTTGGTGTAAATCTGTTCAGTTGTAATATAGAACGCATCTCTGTAATTTCTGGAGTCTTGTTAATTGTTCCTCAGTACAGCATGTATATAATATTGTTGATCCATATTCAAAATGCGGCTTCAGCATTGTATTATATATGGTAATCGATGTTAACATTGAGACCTTATTTCTCAGCCGTTTAAAGAAACCTATCTTTTTACCTATTTTCCTACATATATAATCTAAATATTCCTTTAGTTTTAATTCCCTGTCTATTATGAAACCTAGATACTTAATATTGGTGACCTTTTCAATTACTACATTATGTATTCTAAATGCACTATTAATGTCCATTAACTTTGTTTTATTCTCATTTAATTTCAATTTGTTTATTTTCAACCATCTATGTATATTAGCCATATCTTTTTCAATATTTTCATAACATTCCTCACACGTTTTACACTCAGTAAAAATGAGAGTATCATCAGCATATAAAACTATCTCCCACTACATTTTCAATATCTTTGATGTATATTATAAACAATATAGCTCCTAATATCGAATCCTGTGGGACACGAAAATCATTCTCACTCATACTCGACTGAACATCATTCACCTTCGTTATTTCTCTACATCTCGTGAGATATGAACTAAACCACCTTAATTATCTATCCTTAATGCCATAACATGAAAGTTTTCGAAGCAAAATATCCCTATCTATTGTCTCGAAAGCTCTTTTGAAATCTAAAAAAATTGCTAGAACTTTGCGATCATTCCCTATAAATTTCCATCTATTTATTACATAGTTAATTGCCGTCTCACATGAATACTTCTTTCTAAAGCCTGCCTGATATTTCGATAGTAGGTTATGTTTCTCAAAATATTCCGCTAATTGGTTCTTAACTATTTTTCGATAATCTTCTCACATGTTCTTAGGGTATTTATCGGGCGATATTCCTCACATTTAATAGTATTTCTAATCTTCTCAACAGGCGTAACCATCGACTCCTTCCAGCTCTCTGGGAATATTCCAGTTTCCAACGATCTATTTATAATTCTTAGCAAAATGCTACCAACTTTGTTCCAATTGTCCAATAAAATGCTTGTTGATATTCTACTGTAGTCTTTTTTTTTTCATGTTCCTACATATATTCTCTAATTCCATTAATGATATTGCACGAAAATTAAATCTATAGTTTGAAGTCTGTACATTATTCTCATAATATACATTCTCAATTGAACTACATATTTCCCTAATGCTATTAATGAAATATTCGTTGAACTTCTCGACAATCTCCATATTGCCTGTATATTCTATGCCCTCAAATATCACATTCTTTATCACATTTCCTAATACTAAATTCTTAATCCTATTCCACATCTCCTTCTGATCCCTTGCCGTGTTAATCCTGCTATTTATATACCGGTTTTTCGAATTTACCACTCTAACCTTATATAAGTTCCTCGCTGCCTTGTAGTCGCGCCATGCACCATAGCTGTTCTCCATAATGGCCCTTCTGTATTTCATAATTTTATCCTTTCTTAAGACCCTGAGTTCGCTATTAAACCATTCATTCCCCTTCTCTCTGTTAATCCTCGATCTAACAGTAAAATATTCCACCGTCTTATTCAAACACTTATCGAATTTGCCCACATACTCATTCAAATCATCCATTTCCTCAAATTCCAACATCGATCCGAGTTTGCCTCTAAATCTATCCTTGTCATATCTGAAAACGTAACATTCCCTATTTTCCGGCGCGTGACATTCATTTCCTACTTCCACTAATATATCAATTGACTCATGATCTGCTATCTTATTATCCACATTAGTCCTCGCCGCAATATTCCCCGTATTGGTAATAATATAATCTATCAACGTTTCAGAGCTCTGTGTAATCCTAGTAAATTCATTCATTATCTGTTTCAGGCCATTATCATTAAGTATGCTGACTAATCTAGTTCTATAATAGTCCCTATACCAGTCAATATTGAAGTCCCCTGCTATTACAATCCCATAATTCCCTTCACATACTAGATCCAAAAACTCATTTAACGCCTCACAAAATACCGCCCTACGGCCACTCCGCGATCTGTATACTGCTATTATAATTATCGAAATTTTCCCAAACCTAGCCATAAATGCACCTATCCAAAATTCGTGTTCCCTTATAGATTCCAGAATTTTACTTATCCTCCAATGCTTCCTAAAATATAATATGAGCCCACCTCACTTATGTTTTAGAGTAGCAGAGAAAAATACACGGAAATAAAGAAAATTAAGTAAGAGGTGCTACTTGACAGTATATTCGGCTCTCTTTTGTATATACTGTATACAGCAGATATACTCTCATTAACGCGCAAAAACAAAATCGCAACATTTACTGATGGTACCAGTATTTGGTGATAAAATAAATTCATAATAAAATGTAAAGAGCATATTAACATATACATATGTAATTAATAGTACTGACCCTATAATACTATTAGCTTGGTGGTTATGAGAAGAAAATTTATATTTTCAATTGAAAATAAATTTCTCGTTTATGGAGTCAAAAAATTGTAGTATTGTTAGTGAGTATTGTTATACTAGAGTGGATGATCTACACAGGGATCTGCAGTCATGAAAATAACGGAAGTAGTAATGTTATATCCAACTAAATACAGGGATACTCTATAAAGTCATGTAAAATTAAGAACCATGGTCAAGAAGGACAAAGACTACCAAGTCATAAGATTTGCTTTCGTTATGCTAAAAAATCGATTTTCTGACAGCTCAGGACTAAGTAATACAACTGAATGGAGCATTTTTTTTGCTGCATTCTGTTTTAGAAGTGGTACCGTGGAACAAACGGGTTATAGGGTAGGGTTAGTATGAGGGTAAGAGGGGGTAGGGTGTATAAAAATACGAAGGTACAAACCTTTTCTATATTTAATTTGTATATATATAAATGTTAATTAATTTTGTATGTATATGTATTTTAACGTTATAAAAAGTTTTTTATTATGATACTTATTTTTATATTTTTAACAATATGTAGTGTAACTTGTTATATTTAACTTCACCGTTTATATGTATTACTTCAGAATTCGTTTGTTTGATTATAATTTATTACAAATTCAAATGTTCTTTATATTAATTCTATGTTCTGTAAATTTGTTCACAATTTATTAATGTTCACAATTTCAAATAAAAACACTTCGTGCAGCGACTTGATAGGGATTATTGGACGTTTGTTTAGTTGCTCGATGTCGATAATCAATTAATTCATCTGTAGATATTGCGGTAGACGACATAATAGTCTATTGCAATATCTACAGATGAATGTACTGCGACAAGCTTGTATGACATGGCTGACACACTATGTGGCATTTACCCTGAAAAGCTGGCCAAAAAGGCAAAAATGAATTTAAAGAAATTTAAGAAACTGAGAATGCAGTTCGATAGACAACACAATTCTGCATTATATAGTGAATTTTCACGACATTAGGTTGAGATTTGTAGATTTGAGACGATGTCAAAGTCAGGAAAGTGAAGAAAATTAAATGCGTTTTTGGTGTTTTTTTGAAATTTTAATAGGCTTATATGATATTTTTTGTGGCTAAACGAATAGAGGTTTTATATTGATTTTTTTTATTTGAAAGATATGAGCAACTGCTACTTTCAGTTTTTTTTTTATATATATATCTCATATATTAATGGTAAAATTATTCGTTCAAAATTTAAAAATAATAAAAATTTCACATTTTTTTACCCTACCCAAAAAAAAAGATAAGGATTTTAAAGGTGAAAGTAGTTTTTAGTAGTTTAATGTTATATACCACAAGAAAATATGAACTCTCTACATTCGGGAACAAAAAAAAAAGTTTGCGCAAATTTGCGCAATTATTTTTGGCGATTTTTTGAAAATTTTACTTTTTTTTTAAATATTAAAAAAATTAGACACAGTGTAATAAAGCCATAGGAAATAAAGCCATATGGCGTACGAATTATGCGAGGAAATTCTATAGAAGCGATACCAATCGAGAAGTCCTGAATAGGTTGCTTTTAAGCAGTGACCCTTTTATAAGCTGCAGTACACAAAAATCGCGAAGGAATAGAAAAGTATTTTCATCAGGTACTATTAAATTGCTCCTTCCTGACATTGATAATGAAAATGATAACGATTTTAACGATTGTAGTTAGTTTCACTTTTTAAGTATTTTTAAGTTAAGTATTAAATAATGTAAAATAAATATTATAAATAAATATTAATTATCATAGAAGTTTAAAAATTTAATTACATATGTATATCGACTATTATAACAATATGAGATGTATGTTTGATTTTCTTAATGGACCGTAGTAGTGGTACCTAGGGGCACTTATGATCCGATCATAATAAAATCAGCTAAAATGATTCACATTCATATTAAACATGTTCATGTCGAATTTCATCGAGGTAATAAAATGTTTAAGCCAATTATAATTGCTAAACATATTTTTTTAAGGGGCCCTATTTTGGTAATATGATTTAGATTTACAAAATACACGTTCATTCCGAATTTCATCACCGATGTTTCATTACCGATGTTTTTAATCCATTTATAAGCGCAAACGTGAATTTCTAAAGAGGACTTTATATGGGGACCAGGGTCAAATGTGATCCAATTTTCACCAAACTTTACACCATGATTTCTTAGTACACAGAACTGATCCATGCTAAATTTTATCATGATTCTTGCATAATTACCATAATTATGTGTAAATAAGTGCAATTTTGAGGGGAATTTATATGGGGGTTAGGCGAAATCACGGGCCGATTTGAACCAAAATCAGTTGGATTCATCCTTGGGCGTAATTATCACTAACACTATCACAAAATTCCAGCCATTAACTCATAAAACACTTCTATTAATTTTGGCCAGGTTTTCAGGCAAAATGCCACATAGTGCGAAAGCTAAACAATTGTAACATATTTCATGTTTCTTTACAAACTCAATTCTCTCGTTTATTCCAAGTGAATTGAATGACGAATATTCCCTCAAAATATGGTTTTCGTTGCAGTTTGCAAATAGAACCATCATGTTTAATTTGGATGCCTGGGTTGTTCGATTGGATTGAAGAGGGGAATTTTTGTTCGTTTTTACGTTTGTTTTGGGACAAGGAATATTACAAGCAGGAGTTTATGCCATCGAAAGATGTGCCCAATTCAAATTGGACAGGAAGTACAAACGACGGGATCTGACAGTCTAATCGCAGGTCTAGATGAAATTCACGGCAATGCACAGTTAGATGAACTTCCACGACGCCGATGATGACAGAACGTTGCTGTAGAACAAACTAAACTTTTGCTTGTTATTTATAAGGGTGTAGTGTGTTTGACTAGTCTAAGTTGCCATACCTTTTGTATGCAACTTAATATCAACGCATTTTTGTTGATATTGTCCACATTGCATTATTTCTCGAGACATAAATAAATGGTGGAATATGCTGTCTCAGCATATTCTCACGTATACATTGTATTAGAGCTTAAGAATTTAACATACAATTAGTTTTAAGTAATTAAGTTTGATATTGACCATTCAAGGGGACAGTCGCACTAGCGGCTGTTCCCAAAAATAAAATTATAAAATAAATAAATTAAAACAAGATATTTGTGTCTTGAATTATATATCAATCGTATGGAATAGAAATCAGTTCAATACCGACATATAAATGAAGTGATAAGGAGAACGAATAACCAGAAAACATGGTTGAAACCTATGCTACGACAATGCTTTGTAATGGGAAACACTTCGGTGCATGTTGAGTACTAGGCAGGCAGTTATTCTTATTGACACCGAACAGCATCGAG
Organism: Sarcophaga subvicina; assembly: GCA_936449025.2. Lineage (NCBI taxonomy): Eukaryota > Metazoa > Arthropoda > Insecta > Diptera > Sarcophagidae > Sarcophaga > Sarcophaga subvicina. The sequence goes on along the minus strand of OW388085.2, from coordinate 15,129,115 downwards.
AAGTTCATTAGACAAAAGGATTGGGAGCAACGTAATAGGGATACCCAATGTGAAGGCAATAAATCTACGTAACAGTACGTCCACTTCAGTTCTATTTTGCTAACAAAATCAATCGATGAATCATGTCCTTTTTTGAAGTCAATCACTAACTCCCAGCAATTAACTTTAAACTTTATTTTTTAATATTGGTTGTCAATTGTCATCTGTAATACCATTTTCGTCAACTCGTAATGCAATCGAAGTTCAATTACCATCCATAATCGAGCATTTAGTTGAGGTGATTATTCTAAATTCAACGGTTCGAAATCAGGTATCGATATCCGCTTAGTAAATCGATATATTTAACTGCCTTATATTACTCTATACTACATCTTAGGAACCTATACATGGAATAGACAATGGTTCGGTATTTCCAGTATTAGTATTATTATACAACGAAAGCTCTAGTAAAACATATGAAAAGATGAGAATGATTGCTCAAACCACAAGATTTTTAAAATAAAGAGAACACGTATCTAATGTTCTTGCACTTCATTTTTTTCCATCAAACAGTGGAAAAATACAGCGACATAACTGAAATTGAAAAAGGTGCATTATTTCTCATATCATACGCCGCTTTTAAACTTCGAGACGCTTAGCTAGCGGTATATAGACCACATAAAATGGGAAAATACCATACACCATACATATACACCGAATACCACACCATTTCGTTTAATAAAACAGAGCTCTTCTATGTACAAACAGTCTATAGCTTCTTACCTGCATTTAAATATTACAGCCAGAAGCATTTTCGTTGAGTTAGTGACTTAAAATTATTTTGAAGTGCGAAAACAACTCACATTTCACACAACATAGGAAAACAGGGATTAAATTCCCAAGAGAGCAGTTTAATTTGACTACTTTCTAGCCAGTGGAAAATCATGCGACGAATCTAAAAGATTCTGGTGCAATAAATCTAGTTCGAAAACCGAAAGGACAGCTCGTTAATCCAAGATATAGCAAACTCGTATATATAGTTTGAAATGATGGCTTGTTTTACTACACGCTTACGTAACTAGAGGTGAAAGCCCCCATTAAGTGTTGACACAAACGCGAAAGAATGGTTTGTTTAAAATAGGTCCAAGACTTGAAGTGGCCCGGACAGTCGACTGATCTAAATCCCAATGAAAATACAGAATTCGTACATTACTTTTGTCGGATACTGTTGTACATACATGGGCTTGAACTTCTTAAAACAATTTTACTAAATTGATATATATTGTTAATAATTTTTCATTTTATATAAATTGTAATGACATTATCTCAAATGCAAATATTTTTCAAGGAGATCCTTATAGTTCTGTAGTTGTCATACGATTGGTGAGCATTTGAACACGTTTGGCGTTACAACTTTTACATAAAACATGATCATCTAATGGATAGCATCCACGTCCTTCAGCCTCCGATGAAAGTAATAAGCCACAGTCCTTAACAAAAAAAATTTGTGTATAATTTAATGCATATAAAATTAATCAAAAAAAAATACCTCACACTTGTAGCATTCAAAATGAAAACTTCTATCCAAAGCTACCACACGTACCGTTTCCTCTTCTCCGGGATCGGGCATGATTGGTTCCTTACAAACACAACATCGAGGTGCAAATTTTCTAGTCAGAGAAAAAACAAAGACAATAGATTTCATTTCACTTTTAGATAAAGGAAATCATAAATTTTTACTTATGAAAATCTTCAATGCAATAATTTTGATTTGTTGCATCGACTGTGAACGGTATGCCATCTAGACTTTTCTTACAAACTACACAAGTAAAACATTGCGGATGATAGGGCTTGCCCGTAGCTCTAAGTATACGTTCTAAAATTGGTTTCATGCACACGGAACATTTCTCTAAAGTTTGCAAATAATCAAATTCGCAATAAGGTTTACATTCTAAGGCATAAAATGGTTTGCCTTGTAAATTAATTTGACATTGCGAACATGTAAAACACGCTATGTGGTAGATTTGGTCCATAGCTGTGCAGCCTGAATTTTCACCCACTACGATTTCATTGCATTTATAGCAAATACCATAATTTTCTAGATCCTGGTGGTGACTAATTGATTTCACCAAAAAATCAGTTATCGATTCTACTTCAGATTCTTTTAAATTTTGCGGATAATTATTTATACCACCACCTCCACTACCTCGACTGCTATTTGGATACAGTGGTGAATTGGAATCAGCGCTACTACTACCACTTAAACCACTCAGTGTTGAGAGATTGCTACTAGTACTTTTTCCTAAAATAGCTCCACATTCGGGTAGTATTGTAGCATTCGAATTTTTGCTACAGCTGGAATACATGAGATTATTTGATGGTGTTGATAACTGACTAGGTGGTCTTGGATTAATTGGTTCATAAATCGATTCGTATGTAGAAGAAGTCTGCAAGAAATGAGACAAAAAGTCAAAGGAAATAGTTACAAAAATAATACATTTTACATACTGTTCCAAATAAAAAAAAGAAAAGAAATAAATAAGGTCATTCTTTTAAACTATTAAACTGTTTTATTAATTTAGCCCATATGTGCTCATCGCCCCATTTTTAAAACGGTAAGATATTGATCAGCTGTGTGGTATACCATATTTCAATAAATACAAAAAATCCATGTTTAAAAAAAAAGTTGGGCACATACGGGTTAATTACCTTTTATATGTATTATTAACGTCAATTTTTAATTGAAGAAAATAATATTATATAATATATATTCCGGTTTTATTTATTTTATAATTTCTAAATATAGCAAAAAAATGATTGAAAAATGTTCGAAAAAATTAAGAATTAAAATGCTTCAAGGCGGTCAGGTGTGGAGTCAAAAGGCAAAGTTTCAGGCGATCCTTAAGAACAACCGCATAAGAAGACTTACTGACTCTGAGCGACGGTCGCCGGTTACATGCTAGAGTGCGGTTCCTTACAATCACTCTCACCGTCCCACAACTGGAGTTACCCAATGTGGGAAATGTGACCCGTTCTCAGGATCTGCACTTGTTCACGGCCAAAGTCAGCAACGATATAGGGGCTGGATCACGGTGTAATGCGATCCGTGCCAAGAATCTGTCTGGCTAGAAGCCCTTTCAAAAATATTCTAATCTCAAACGAACCTTCACCGATACCTGGTCATTTCGGCGAATATTTATTGGCCTGGCCAAGTTAACGGGATCAATGACTTGGTCGACTCTCTTACACTCCCTTTCCATTACAAGAAGCCCAAGCCTCACTACAGGCCCTGTGTCTCCAAACCGTTGCCCAACCCTGAAGGGGAGGAAAAACAAAACAAAGAGAAGCCCAGCCTTCAAAGGGGACTCTCAACGAAGGGTAAACTGCCAAGGTAAACCCAGGCAGTCAAACCACGGCTGACAAGACTCATCTATCTTCGGTCAAACTCGAAGTCGCGAGGCGTTACAGGACTCGTAGAGCTGCTCTCCGAATTCTTTCCGAACTACAGACAATTCCACCCAATCAACTTTCCGATGATGGCAATAATGAAGGGAAACTGGAATGGGCACCGCAAACACGCCCCGCCGGAAAAGGATTAAGGTTAGTGACAAACCCGTTGGCACTGCTAAACCCGCATCTAAACAGCAAAGGTCTGCCAGTCGGAAGACATATGGTAAGATATACATACCTTAGGATATATAACGCCCACAGAAGTGCCAAAGCCAAGCCCATCCTAGACGTGACAGTTGCGGAGATTCCCCTTGTAGAAGGTGCTTCCATAAAGGCACTCACGACAGACGATTCGACGTCGGAGTGCCCTTCGGACTTCCATCAGCAGTTTGAGACCATGTGGGCGGAACACCTTGATGAAAGTCCTCTGTTAGACGAAGAGATGGACACCATGGTAGTAGCAGCAGAGGATGAAAGTACTACAGATTTACCTTCATCACTCGGAAGGTGCTTCGGCTGCACTTCGTCTCCGGCTCTTTAATAGGGGGAAGATATAATTCTCGTCCAAGAACTGTGGGTCTACAGGGACAAGGTTTGCGGACTCATTATAAAGGGGTACAAGCTAGTCGTTCCTCCTGGCGTGGTTAAGAAAAGAGCTTGTATCCTAATCAAAAATAGAATTAATTATTTTTTTCTTAATCATTTTAGCTATGCTAAAAGTTCCAACCGCCTTGAGGGCAGACCCTTATGGATCTTGTCTTGCTATATGCCGTACGAGGACTCCTCTTCACTTAATGACGGTCTGAGACGGTCAATGGTGGAAGCCAGATAAAAACGAGCTCTAGTACTAATTGGTGCCGATGCCAACCCTCATCACAGCAAATGGGGAAACTCGGATACTAATGTAAGAGATACGTCAATCTTTGAATTTCATACGTATTTTAAAGTGTCGATCTTCAATATAGGTGACGTTCTTTAATTCGGTAAGTTGGGAGGTCATTGACATAACTCTAGTAAATGACTCTCATAGGGAACACTTTATAGACCGTGTTTTCAGTTAAGACCCACCAGTTTAACCTCATTCCTTTTCAAAACAATGGAAAGTATTCTGGACCTCGAGATAAGGTCCAACCACTTTTCCACTAATGCCAATAATGGCAGTAGTCGCGCTCACCCTTTTTGTTTTGTTTCAGTCTGTGTAACTCCTCCGCTTCCCATTCTCCCCTTTCCTACTTCCTCTCCTTTTTTCCTACCCCTTCTATTATCATTCCTTTTTAAGGACGTTATGTACAATGGGTCAATTAGACCTCCGGGTACTGTACTTGTCTTAATTGGCAAGTACACGTCCTCTAACCTAGCCTAACCTACACTAAGGGCATGTCTATTGAGACTGTACTGAGCTCATTGCTGGAAAACATTGAGAAAGCTCTGCTAAACAAGCTTCATTCTCTGGCAGCTTTCACTGGATGGCACCTTCAACAATGTCCATTCGGAAGCTGTTGCCAAGGCCCTAAATAAGCGCAATGTTAGCGAGCCTATTACGAAGTTCGTTACTGAACTTTTAACCAAAAGAATTATTAACGTATCTCTAGGTGAGGTTCATATGGCAAGGGAAGTGAATAGAGGCACACCACAGGTTAGTGTCCTCTTACCCTTGCTGTGGAATATCGTGATAGAGGAACCCCAGCGTCATGGTTTTAAGGTCTGTGGATATGCGGAGGATCTGTCCATTATGGTATCAGGTTTCGATCCGCACTGTCACTCTCTGAGATGTAACCATCATGTGGTTTGAATGTCAATCCTCCCAAAACGGAATTGATGCTTTTTACCATGCGATATAGTCAACATTTTTAAATGGGGTTCTTATCCAAGAGAGTTTAACACGTTCACGCCGGCGCTTTAATGTATGCTTGTCGCCTACTGGCGGCTGCTCTGAATGCTTTTCGCTCTATCGGATGGCAGTTATTTTGCAATAATACAACATTCGTCTCATCCTTATTAAATCTTTTGAATTTTTACAGTAAAAACAACAGTTTTACTGAATTTGAGTTATATTTAAAGTACTGAATTATTATGTGTATGTTATTAATTATAATTGTTATTAAAAATAAATGCTTTTAAGAGAGCGTGATTCTCAGGTTTTTTCGGCAGTCGAACTGTTAAAGATCGAAATGTTTGGTATTACGTATCGTCTAATAGCTTGATCAATTGCGTACCACTGATGGAACACGCCGCCCGATAAGGCAGGTTTGTGCGGGCCACCGGTAGTACGTGCCGCCTGATAAGGTAGTCAAGTGCGGACCACCGGTGGTACACGCCGGCGTGAATGTGTTAATATTTAGGGATCATTCTTAGTCCCAAGCTCTCACGGAAGACTAACATAATTGATAGGGCAGGAGAGCCACAATAGTGCTCTAAACCCATAAAAGGACCGAGGGCAAGGTGTAGGATCTCAGGCCAACCATCACATACTGGCTCTATCCTATGGTGGAGCCAGCTTTGCTCTACGGGGTACATGATTGGTGGACGGAACACAGACAATGCTACTACCGACTGATGGACATAGTACGCAGGCACCACGGCATTATCTGCTATACTTAAGTGGCTCCTCTCCGACCTCCTATTAAGACAGGGCGAAGTTGGTGACAATAACTCTCAATGCAGTCAAATTCTGGTCCCATGGCTCAAAGATGAGTGAGAGGGCTGTGATATCTTTATTAATGATCCTGATATCAAAATTTCTCATAAACTGATTAATCAATCAGTTTATGATTTTGTAAGCAGCGCAATGCTGGTTGAGTGGCGGAATTTGCCCTGAAAATCTTCTGATTTACTCGGATATCTACGCTGCGATTAATTCCCTAACCAATGTGGTTTCCACATCTGTCCTTGTTCAGAATGCCAAGGATTTCTTGGGAAAATTTCGGATATTCAAAGACAACTCTTATATGGGTTCAGGGACACAGAGATACCGTTGGAAATTACCGGTACGGAGCTAGTAATTTCCGACATGTTACAAGGTATAGGTTTTCCCATTGCTTCAGTGAAATTTGATATTGCCCACTCGTTTTGCAAGTAGGCTCAATTTTGTTGGCAGCAGGATTCCCAGACTCTGCTGGACGCGTACGGACAAGAAGAAAACTGGCAGACTCACTTCTGTCCTTAAATCGGATGGCCATCCATTGCACAATGGCGATTCTTAGTGGCCATTGTCCTTTTGGCAGGCATGCAAATAGACTCTGCATTCCAAGTAATGACTTCTGCAGGAGCTGTGGGTCTGAAGAGGAAGAAACTGGCTTTCACCCCATGTGTCAGTGCCGTGCTCTTGTCATGAAGAGATGAAGGTTTCTGACCTCGCATTTTCTGACATCCTTGACCGAGCTCTCTAATATAAAGATTGCTGCAATAGCAAGATTAGTTTTGGACTCGGGATGGTTTTCTCTAGGGAATGTTTGACCCCAAGGTAGAATTAAACCTGGTATCATAACGAGTCTAAATCTGGCCTAAGTGGGACCTCTTGCTTCGAAAGGGTCCGCCTAAATAACCTAAAATGTTTCAAATTTAGGTGGCAAAAACCGATATCATTATATCACTCAAAATTTTTTAATTTTCTTACATATCTTAATAATCAATGAAATACCCTTTATTTTGCACACGACCAGCTCATTTGCATTGGAGCATTTAATTTATCAATTTCACTTTCTGGAATGTTTTCCCATGTTTCTTTTATTTGGAGAAAAAAAATTCGTATATTTAACTCCTAATCCCGTTTTATTTTCCATATACTTTGCCCACAGCTTCTCTGTAGGATTGAGGATAGCTCGAAGATTTGAAATATCTATCTTTGAAAGTTCTCAGGTTTGTTTCTTACAAGATTGCTATAGAAATGTTAAAATATCAAGTCAGCTGCTTTGGTTTGTGCCACTAATGTATATATAATAAAAAAAATAATGTTACTCGATTTTAATGAAATTGTTTTTACTCTAAATTACAATGAAGTACAAAATTATGAATTTGACGCTCACTGTATATTCACTTCATATTAAATATTTGTATATTTATAATATATAAATAGTCGAAAATAGACAGAGAATCTGATAATACCCTCAGATTAGAATAAATGCAATAGATATCGTATTAATTCATTTCACATTTCCCACTGGAATATGTGAACTCAAAAAAAAAAAAAAAAAAAAAAAAAACAGAGGTGTACAGCACATATGGTAAAATAAATAAATAAATATTTAACTTAAGGAATTATACTCTATAATTGTCGCATCTAGTGATTATAAAACACTTTCTGAAAATACAGTTGCACTAAAGGTTATATTTTATTATGGATTTAAACAAATCAAATCATAGGTTAAAAAAATTAAATTTTAACATTAAGTGTTGTAAAATATGTGTCATTGGTTAAAAAATAAAATAGTGATACTGCAAATAAAATTTGAAAAAGTTGATGCCAATGTAAACTTAAATAATTACCTGAGAAAAGCCTCCATATCCGTAGTAATCAGAAAAGGTTGGGTTGTTTTTAGCCTTATTGAAATAAATATTTACAAAAGTTTTAGTATTACCAACTACATATACAAAGCAAATACCTGTAAAACTGTATTGTAATTGCCAAAGCTATCATTAGCAGCATATAGTGGTTCGTTTATATAAAGTTGGCGTATATCCATGGCAGCACCTGACAGTCTATGATCGTGAGGTATCTCGTAACCGACAATGGTTTGAGGTACATTCATTTGATTATGGGATGAATTAATTGTTGGTGTCTTTTTAGGCCTGATTGTTTTGAAAACTTCTGTGGCACGTCGTAGTTCGCTGTACGAAGAACTTACGGGACTAGGCGGCAGTTGTATTTCATCATCGGCAATCAAAGAGTTACTGGCTGAACACATGGTGTTGTCGGCATTCGACTTTGAGGACAATAACATCTTACCTACAGGAGCATTGTGCTGCTCTTCCGCACATATTCTTTGTTCTTGATTTTTGTCATAGGCAACATTAGAATATATATTACCAATAGCAGTAGTTGAAGTTGAAAGTGAGTTCAACGGTAGTATGTTGCCGTAAACGTTTGCTTTCAAATTTATGTTGTCAGCCGTTGGCGGTGTTAAAGGTGTAGACGTATTATTACTTTCATTTGCATAAGTAATATCTGGATTTTTTAGAAAATTGTTATGTGGATTAATATCTACGTCTGTTAACAATGAAGCCGAAGACAATTTTGGTGTATTCAAATTAGGGGTAATTATTTTACTGCTACTTGATGAATTTAGATAAAGTTTGCCCCGTTTTTCTAGTTGTTTCTTATGATGTTCTAAAGCCTCCAATTGTTGCTCCAAAACAAAAGGATTATCAAGGGTAACTTTACGTCGTGCTTTCAGTGGCAATGATGAAGGAGTACTAGATGTTGCATCAGTGTTTGATGAACTGTATAAACTTTGTTTGCGCAACAATAAAGGTTGCTTACAAATTTCACCTGAAGCATAATTATTACTTTCTAAACTTTGTAACCGTTGTGCATAAAGGGGTTCGCAGGTCTGTTTAACAAGACTGCTTTGTGGAATCTATAAAAATTTTAGTTAATGTTATAAGTTGCTGACCACTAACAATTGAAAACAAAAAATTCGTTAAAAGGAAAATTTATTTTTCAGGAATATATTATTTTTAATTACGTAATATTATTTTAAGCTGTATCAGATTATTCACCTCTATGCTAGAATCTTGATATGTTCATATCCACGTTGCCGTATCGTAAATTCGAAATTCGTAACGTTGGAATGCTTGAATCCAACGTTAGTGACAATTTGAAGTATTTTGTGGGAAATTTTTACGATAAGTGAATAGTGTCGTAAGTTTTTTAGTTTTGCAAAAATAGTTATCAAACACGAAAAAATAAACTAATATATGAAAGTTAAAAACTACAATATAATTTGTTTTTTACACATGTAAGTATGTATTAAACGTGTGCACAAGACATTTAAAATTGTAGGGTATTGTATTTTTCTCATGAGCGAATATTTACTGTAGCTGCAAATGTAAATAAGAGTGAAGCAAAGATAGAGAACAAAAAACAACTGCACTCATAAACCATTGTACAACAATACAAAAGAGAGTTGTGTGAAGAGTACAGCAAAAATATTGTACACTTCATAGTGTCACAACGTGCATTTCTTTTTGCAGTAAATGGGAAAGAAAAAATGTTTTTTTTTTCATAATAAAGAGAGTATTTATTCAATAGCAGACGTTGGCACCAATAGCCCCGGGGGCCGAACATGTTCGGCTTTTTACACACATAGGACACGAACATCAACGAATATTAACATAGCAATTTGAAGAGAGATTGTTGTTGGAAGAGTTCATGGCAGAAGCAAAGAATGTATAGAAACACTTATGTAAGCATATTTTTCAACGTTGACACTACTGAAATTCATTTGACAATACTGAAAATTTAGTTTCAGTAGTGAAATATGCTCTTACAACACAAAGCCTATTACCATTACTTCACAGATAAATAAGTGCTGTTGAATACTTTGAATAAAAGAGAAATACACATTAATTAATTAATTAATACACATTACGTATAATCAAGACCAACAAAAAAGAGAACAATTCAGTATTGCATTTGATGAAGGGTAAGCTAGCAAAATGTTTTGTGCACACATTTAGTATGTATATATGTATTTAAAAAATTGTTGGGTGAAGGATCACAACAAACCGCACTTAGTATGTGATGATGATGGAAAGTCTGAGTGAAAGGTCGGACATTGTTCGCATAGTTGTAAAAGGTGCTAAAGAAGATGTGGACGATTTCTGGAACACTATCGTTGAGCAGTTGTGGTCCTTGCCAACAATATGTTGATAATTTCCAATCGACAAAAAAGAGTCACTGAAGAAGATCTTACACTTGAAAAAGATCTTACACTTTAAAAGACTCTTTAGGACAAGTACAATACCCAGACTTCAAAATGACCCACTATAAAAAAGCGTCTTTATTTAGGCGAAAATGTTTCGCAAATCCTTAAACATTTGATCATGTAACGTAACTATGAGTTCGTAACTATTAAAATTCGAATTCTAGCATAAGAGTGCATTATTTCATTTTTAATAAATATTAATATACAAAGGAAGTTTATGTTTAAGTGTTTTAGAAATTCTTTCACCTACTGGCTGACCTTTTGCTATAACATTTGCTGTTCGATTTTATTTTTAATTTAAAATTTCTAGATTTGTTTAAAAATAAAGTGGCTTAGAATTACATGAACTTGTAATCAATCATCACAAAAATGAAAAATCTTTGTAAAAATTCGTTAATTTTCAATCGAAGTGGAGCTCAGTACAAATTTCCTCTAATAATTAACATAAAACTCGAATTACTTAAAACATTCGTTGAAATACAGAGGTATCAGTATTTCGGCTCGTCTACTTAGTCGGCAAATTTAAATCCAATTGTACGTCGGTGGTATATGGTTGAAATGAGTCTTTAAAGAAAAATAGAAAGGGTACGGATTGTCACGAACTTATGAACCAAATGATAAACCTTTACCTTATGTCTCAATTAAAAAAAATGTTTAATTTATCCTCAAACAACACAACTCGGTGGCTCTGCTTTTTATTAACACCTGAAACAAGGCAATTAGTCAGTTACCTCATCTGACATCAGTCATAGCATCATCGCATTTATTTTTGTCAAAAAAAATTAATTTTTATGAGTCGCCGTAGTCTACTAGGTAGTGTTTTGGCTTATTAGGCGTAAGGCCAGGGTTCAAACCCCAGGTCAGACATCAAAATGAAAATATGAAAAAAAATATTTCTTCGCTGATTTCCTCTCGGCAGATTTCTGACAAAAACTCTGAGAGCAAACTCTGTAATGACCAATTATATATGTATGTATGATAAAAAAATGTAAAAACTAAAATTTTTATTTAATTTAGTTTGTTTCTGGCTCTGTTTGCTCGAAAGCAAGGGAAATATGGGGACAATTCAAGATGCTAAGGTCTGACGTTCTTAAAACACGTCGCGACAGATTCTAAATCTTGTTCACAATTTTTCGAAATATGTAAATTGAAAACAATGTCTAAACTTCATTGGGACAAAAATTATTTCCAACTCTATATATCAGTTAATTTAGTTTTATAAGATTTACCACGTTTTGACATGAAGATTATTGGCAAAGAGTTCATCAGATCACATAATATAAAAAAATTAGCAACAAAACGATCAATAAAAATTAGAAGCTGGATATTTCAAATATATTTTTTATCGGGGACAACCTTTTAAAGTTAGCGGTCTACTTCTGCTATGTATAGATATGGCATTAAAGATATTAGGGATTACCTGCTTTATGCATGAAACGCGTCCCAAGAAACCAAACTAACAGTGGAATCCAGACTCTCCTCATTTAGGAACTATTTTATTAGCAGAGATAGAGAAAGAAATCATTGCATGCATTAATAGCAGAGAAAAGTGTGTGCTACACACAACTTCAAATTCCTACTCTGCCGATCCCTGATCCAATAATGGGGGTGATGGGAATATCTATAAGCACTGAAAACATGGCTCTGGAAATACTCAATGCAAACATACCCCCAGTGAACAGTATATGTAACCATTACCACCCTAAAATTGAGCACCAATTACAGGGCGATAATAGGGTTATCCTGGGGATTTCGACGCCCGCCACTAGAACCGGTTAAGGAGATGATTTCGAATTTGGAGCGATTAATGATAACATTCCAACTCGCACAACGGCATCTTTCATCACCATCATTTCATCCTCGCTGCTTGTATACACTAGCTGGAGGAAAACAATTGTTGCTCTGAAGTCAGATCACATTCCAATAGTGGTGACTGTTGAGGGGCCAAGAGAAATTAGCAAGATAGTTAGAGAACATAGCTAGGTAAAATGGATAGCATTCTTTGACTCGTGGAATTTGTAGAGCACCCCAGCCAGGACAACAGGACGAGAAGTGTTGCACTCCGGAGGGCAAAATACTTAAAAGCTATTCTCGATCTCCGACATAGAGACAACGATCGCCAATGCTGATACTAAAAAATTTAAACCCACATCGCTAGCGTACTAAATATATTTCTTGGGCAACTGATAGCTCCAAACATATGGAAGGTAGTTAGCATTATTATAGTTTTGAAGCCAGATAAATCCGCAGAAATCGATAAGTCGCACCGTGCGATCTTACTCTTATCTCCATTAACTAAGGTTATATAAGCTCTCCATCTCTGAAACAGGCTTTCAGCCTGAGCACACGCCAACATGGTTTCAATGAGATGAGAGATGCTCACTAAATAATTCTTACTAAAATGTGCACATCCACTCCACCCACAGGACGACACAACCCACTCCGATACATCAGAAATGATATAAAGAGCTACCATCCAGAAGTCAAAGACCTACTTTCTCCCCATAGTTTATACAATCGCCAATGTGCAGAAAACGGTAGACTCGGCAGTTAGGAATTATGCCTTGAGTTCTAAACGTGCGTCAAATAAAACTTCTTCCCAGAATCACAAGAGTGATCCTCCCCCAGCTCCAGTCGGGATTCTGTGGGATGATCAATGCAATATTATAACTGTCGCGCCAGACCGATTCCCTAAATGCAGACAAGGCCCGCACGACACAATTCACTTATTTAACGGTCCAGAGAGAGTTACACACCGAACACCAGTGGACTTCTGGACAATGCCTATTGAGGCAGACAAATTGCTACAATTACCAATACCAATTACATGACCCTACTTAAAAAAGTATGAACAATAATTATATTTATTTTATTTTTTCTCATCAAACACTTGGAATTAGTCCGGAAAATGCAGCTGAATTTTTACAATAACCTGCGATGCTAGGTTTACTACTTTGCTGTTAAACCGCCTGAAAGTATGTCATAAAGAATTTATTAAATCATTTAGAAGTAAAAGAAAATGTCATTTTCTGATCGGACAAAAGGAGTTTGCTGAACCGATTGCTTTAAACAAATGCATTTATCTAGTTGAATTTGCAACATTTGAAAAGGGAAAGTGATTCAATTTATAAGATTATATCGGAATACGCTTTGTCAATTATTGTACAACGGCTGGCCCACTTCCTACGATCTAGGCTAGTATTTGCTTGAGTGGTGTTGAAGAATTTTTGTAAACATCTTTGTCAATGATGGACTTGGTTTACTTTTTATATACTGTGTGGCAGTAAATTTTTTTCAAACGGAGGTACTCGATTATAGATCTAAAGGTTTTCCTTTAAAGTCAATTGGTACAGTCGAAATCGAACTAGATCAATTACGGGTCCTACTATGAAGTCAGTTCTGAAATTATTTGGCGGCTCCGAACCGCATCATCTTCATCGTTTAGATCTGAAGTTTCTTCTAATTGTTTCAGTACGTCCGCTTCATTAAGTTAACATTTTGAAGCCATTCGGAAAGAAGATCGATAAATTTGTTAAATGACCATTCTTTGCAATTTGCAAAAAACTACAACCAAAAGTAACTTCGTCGAATAGTGACGAGCACTGAAATATGTCTTATGTCTATATATTATAAATTTTTTTGAAATTAATATATAAAATAAATAAAACCATTTTCAAACAATACCTACAAATTTTTTTAGAGTTTAAAAAATGTAATCACTATTAACTAACACTGAATATTAGTATGACTGTCGAAGCATTACATTATTTTCGAAAATGACTTAATTTAACAAAACTAGATGTTTAGACCATACATTTATACATTATAATTATCATTTATACACTATATCTCTTTATTTATAAACACGTTTAAGGATACTTATACCGAAAAGGGCACAATGAAATGGTGGGGTACTCCAGGGGCAGAGAGGTATACCCATCTTAACAGCTGGATCCAGTGTTGCCAACTCCTTCAAGAACAAAAGCACCGTAAGCGGTTCAAAAACGGTTAAAATAGGGTAAAAATTAGAATAAAAAGGAGTAAAAAAGCACCGACTATAATTTAAATAATAGACACAAAATAGTGAATTTGAAAATACAAAATAAAAAATACAACATAAAATAATTAATTCATTTTAATTAAACAATTCATTTAAACATAAATAACAATTAATTTTGTTGAGATCGTTTACAATATGTTAGTATGTTCATTAATTTTCAAATAAATCAAAATCCTCTTCTATGCCATCATTGGGCCACAAAACAATTTTAATAAAATATTTTGACTTCTTGTAATAAGTATCATTACTGTTAATATTATTATAAACATGTGGTGGTAGTTAAAAACTGCTACAACATGCATTTTCAAACTTTAAACCATATTTAATGTGTAACAGCGCATTTACTGAATTTAAGGACAATCGGTTTCTTATTTTTGTTTTAAACAAACTCATCAAACTAAAAGGCCTTTCTATCTCAACATTAGAATAAGGCAAAGAAAGCAATTTTAAGACAAAATTAGTGAGATCTATAAATGGGTTTTCTCCCAAGGAATCTTTAAAGTTGTGAACTTCAAACCAAAACTCGTTATTTCTTTGTGTATTTTTCCATTTATGTAGTTTAAGATTATTTAAACATACATATTTCAACTTTATTTATTACATTAGGTTCTTTAGTAAATTGTTTAATAAAATCTATAATATTATTATTATTAGTTTTAAAAATATTTTCCACGATAAATAATGATAAATTTTGCAACAAATTGAATTTTTTTGGAAATACTATAATTCTTTACAATTCTTTAATGTATTCTTTTTTAATTGACTGAAAACGTTGTAAAAAAATATTTATAAAAAACAACAATACGTATATAAAAAACTACATAGTTGGATAAAAAGAATTAAAATAATATCATAATTGTATAAAAGGCATCAAAAAGGTCGTTAAAAATTCTGTGTCAAAAAGAAATTCAAAAATTCTATAGTTGTATAAAAAAGCACTAAAAGCACTGTGAGAAATTTTAAAATGCACTATAAATACCCGTTTTATTATATCGGGTATTTGTTAAAAATGTACGGGTACTAAGCGCAAAAATACACCAAAAATACCCGAAAAGCACCAAAATGGCAACACTGGCTGGATCTAAGTTAGGTGGGTGTACAGGTGCTGGAGTTTTCTGTAAGGAACTCGGTCTGAAAGTATATCATAAAGAATTTATTAAATCATTTAGAAATAAAAGAAAATGTCGTTTTCTGATCGGACAAAAGGAGTTTGCTGAACCGATTGCTTTAAACAAATGCATTTATCTAGTTGAATTTGCAACATTTGAAAAGGGAAAGTGATTCAATTTATAAGATTATATCGGGATACGCTTTGTCAATTATTGTACAACTGCTGGCCCACTTCCTACGATCTAGGCTAGTATTTGCTTGATTGGTGTTGAAGAATTTTTGTAAACAATGAAGCCGTAGGGCATCTTTGTCAATGATGGACTTGGTTTACTTTTTATATACTGTGTGCCAGTAAATTTTTTTCAAACGGAGTTACTCGATTATAGATCTAAAGGTTTTCCTTTAAAGTCAATTGGTACAGTCGAAATCGAACTAGATCAATTACGGGTCCTACTATGAAGTCAGTTCTGAAGTTCTTTGGCGGCTCCGAACCGCATCATCTTCATCGTTTAGATCTGAAGTTTCTTCTAATTGTGGCGTGTTACCAACGTTACAAATGTTAAGCCTATTAAGAATAATAAAATTTAAAATCGACTCAGCCCTAGTATTTCTGTCAGCACTGCCCCCTTGGGTGTGATGAGCATTGGCATCACAACCCAGGACGAGGCGACATATTTTCCTCTTTGCATGTTCCACCAGTAGTCCAATTAAGTCATCAGGAGGTGATGCAGCCTCATACGGCATGTACACAGGTGACAGCATCAAATCGATCCCAAGGTCACCTCTGTACGCCACAGTTGTTACGTCACCTGTATAAAAGGAAGGAGTGATTAACAAGTCCAAATTACCCGGAGCTTAAATACAGGTTCTTACCTTCTCACTTGTTCTAGGAACAAGTAACCTATAATCAGGATCGCTCAAACTCAGAATCCTATTCCTAAGGATCTAAGGTTCCTGGATAAGAGCGATGTCAACTTCAAGGCGGCGCAGGGTGGTTAGCAGGTTGTGTGAGGCGGTTTCGCAGTGATGCAGATTAATCTGCACCACTTTTAGCCTCCTCTGGGTCCCTGGCACCACCTATGTCCGGTAGACGGAATTTTAGGTGTGCCAACCCACCCAACACTACACCACCCCTTGCCCCTACCCACTGAAGCGAAGTCTAAGCAATAGCGATCCGAAGATCGCAGTCTTTCTTACCATCACCAGTGAGGGAGTTGACAACTACCCACGAGCTGGTGTTCAATCCGGCATTTTGCTTTCCAATAAGTTTGGATATGATATTCACTTGCCTAAAAGTAGGCGGGACCCATACCGTCACTATTGGACGTAGACGGAGGTCGCATTGAGGGACCACCTCCAAGCGAGCACCGGGGCAGAGTTCACCAAGGCGCTTCACTGCTTCCACAAGGAACTTTGGTCCACTACCTTGATGATCTTGCACCAACCGATGGAAGATATGCGAGCATTCCTGCCATCACAAATATCCTGTCATAAACTCGATGAGCCTTTCTTCAACTAGATCACATCTTTCTGGAGAGATTTTGCCATCTAAATCCGACCTTTCGATGGAAGCCAGTTGAAGGGAAGGGTTAGTTCCTAGGCTCCCTTGTTTCTTAGGACGCTTGGACCCGGAGCAAGGCACCTCGTCAGATCTGTTTCTCTTCATGTGATTTCCCTTGCGAGAAACCTGCATAAAAGACTTATCCGCCGAAGTACCCCCTCTCCAACTTCGCCACCAACCTTACATCCTTCTTCTGGGATAAAAGATTAGCGGTAGTTTCTACCTCCTTTCCTTCATCCATTGTAGAAGGAACAACGTCACCCTTTCTCTTCACCGGAGGTTTGAAAACCTGGTCTTGATTGCTCCAGTTAGGAGTAAGGGTGTAGAACCTTCATGTCCCTTGCTTGCGGCATGAGGTAGAAGCAATTGGCTGTACGCTCCCGTCCGCACTCAAGGGTCCATCCTTCTTACCAGAATCAGCGCCTCGTGAGAGGACACTGCCCAGGTATTTGGTCTCATACTGCGAAACAGGGCCTCTGTGCCGAGCCAGCATCTTCTGTTCCTTAACAGAGAGGGAATCCACATCGCAGCTTGCAAGTCTCCTCAAGACAGTGCAAGCCCTGCGATACGAATTCATCTCCTTATAGATAGCGGAACGTTTCCGCCCAGTTTTACCCCCTTATCAAACGAGAAAAAGTTTCATGGTTAAAATTTATTTAACACTTTCTTCGGAGTTTGCTAAAAAGTTTTGAAAACTAGCGCAGATTTTTAAGTGGCACAGGAAGTCATTCATTGATATTCATATAAATTAAAGGGCCTTTAAGATAAGTACTAAAAATTCATCACTTTAAATAATTCTTCGTATACTTACATACATACATAATTGGTCATTACAACCCTTCAGTCAGGATTACGACCTAACTTCTAACACCACTTCTGTTGTGTGCGTTAATTTTATACATGAGTGGCGGGACCTACAGTTTAAAGTCGACTCCGAACGACAGATTTTTGAGAAACTCTTAATGGCAAGTTTTTACCAGAAATCTGCTGAGGCAGTCGCCGAAGAAATATTTTTTTTTTTCATATTTTCGTTTTGATGTCTGACATGCGCTTGAACCGTGGCCTTACGTCTAATAAGCCGACACACAACCTACTAGACTACGGCGACTATATTCTTCGTATATATTGTTGATATCAACGACAGATTTCTGGAAAGGTCTAATAACTGATTTAGCAAAAATTAAATCGTTTTTTGAAAAACAAGGTGATACACACCATCTTTTTCTCGCTGAGCAACTCCTGCAACTACGTCAAGATAAGACTGGACCTATGCGAACTTTTTGATACCGTGCGAGGTTTTAGACAAGGCGAACTCTTATCATGCGACCTCTTCAACTTTGTCAAGGAGTGTTCTGCGAAAGGCGGGAGTGCATCGCAATGGCACTACTTTCTACAAAAGTATCCAGTTGCTTGCGTACGCTGACCACATTGACATCATAGGGTGTTAAGCGCTATTGAACGACAGTCTATCATCTCCCATGTGGGTTTGCCAGTAAATAAGTGCAAAACGAAGTATATGTTTTCGACAAATAGAGACATGTGGGGTATCGGATCCCAAATTAGTCAATGACTACTCTTTCAATTTTGTCAATTTGTTTATATTGCCTCCGCCGTTACCTTCAAAAATGATGTCGTTCTGAAAAACAAGCGTAGGATCACCCTTGCCAACAGGTGCTATTATGATCTCAATAGGCAATTGACTAACAGAAACCTCCCTCGTACGACGAAACTTATACTGTGCTTGTTGCTCATCCTCTCCGTGCTTCTTTACTGCGCAGAAGTACGGACACTATTAAGCACCGATGCACTATAGATAAAACGACTACATTTTCTGGCGAAAATTAAAGGGATCACTGAATAAGGATGAAAATCGGTATATGGGGATTTTTGAGGTTGCTGATTTCGAATTTGAGTAAAATATTTTCGAATCGAAAATGTTGGATCCAATATGGCGATCTAAATTTTAAAATTTCTTCGGAATTACATGAAATCAGTGTACGGTGGTTTTTGAGGTTCCTAATTTCGAATCAGAGGTAAAAAAAATATAAAGATACATTCCAACTGTACAGACGTGTTTTAATCGCGCTCCGCTTTAATTTTTAATACCTTTATATTTATCTCGCTACTAATTTGCATTCTTAAATACAAAACATAAACAAAATAAAATAATCCAAAATAACAAAACAAAATAATCCAAAATAGCAAAACTAAATAATAAAATAAACAATGTCTGTGAATTTAAATTCTTTTTTATATTCTTTTTTTTATAGTGAATGTTATGTTAACAGACACTGTTAACTTAACATAATTAAAAATTTGGGAAGGGAGGAAAGAAAATCGCTTAAAAATCGCAAAAATAGGGATAAATTAGAGAAAAAATGAAAGGAAGACGAAGCTAAACCTTTGAACTGTACAAAAACCAAAATGTATGAAAATAACAATTTGCTTGTTGGAGATAATAAAGTTGAAAAATCAAGTATTTTTACCAAATATGCCCTCTATGAATCGCGAAAAATTCGATAAAATTTAAAAAGGTGCGGTTTTCTGACCTATTGGCCCTTTTAACCCTTTTGACGTCCGACTTGGGATTTGAACCATGGCCTTTCGTCTAATAAGCCAACACACTACCTACTAGACTATAGCAACCTCAAACAAAATGGCAGTGTATTGCTATAATAAACTGTCCGACAAAAGCCTAATCTTCTACTGTTCTCTCCATTATAAACAACCCTGTTTCTTTGTTAAATGAGAAATCTGTTCTGTTAAAATCTGAAAACTGTTCTGTTAAAATTTGTTCTGTTAAAATCTGAAATCTGTTCTGTTAAAATCTGAAATATGTTCTGTTAAAATCTAATATGTCAGAAAATTTCAAAATCTATGAAATAAAAAAGTTAGCTTCGTCGGCTATATCTCCGATCCCAGTCGTGACCCGACCATAGTGAAAACTGTTTTGGAATCCTTGATCCAATAGCTATCCAGCCCAATAGGTCAGAAAACCGCACCTTTTTAAATTTTATCGAATTTTTCACGATTTATATAGAGCATTTTGTTTGCTCGTATAAAAAAGTTAGCTTCGTCAGCTATATCTCCGATCCTAGTCGTGACCCGACCATAGCGAAAACTGTTTTGGAATCCTTGATCCAATAGCTATCCAGCCCAATAGGTCAGAAAACCGCACCTTTTTAAATTTTATCGAATTTTACACGATTTATAGAGAAAATTTGTTTGCCAGTATAAAAAAGTTAGCTTCGTCGGCTATATCTCCGATCACAGTCGTGACCCGACCATACCGAAAACTGTTTTGGAATCCTTGATCCAATAGCTATCCTGCCCAATAGGTCAGAAAACCGCAACTTTTTAAATTTTATCGAATTTTTCGCAATTCATAGAGGGCATATTTGGTAAAAATACTTGATTTTTCAACTTTATTATCTCCAATAAGCAAATTGTTATTTTCATACATTTTGGATTTTTGTAAAGTTCAAAGGTTTAGCTTCGTCTTCCTTTCATGTTTTTCTCTAATTTATCCCTATTTTTGCGATTTTTAAGCGATTTTCTTTCCTCCCTTTCCAAATTTTTAATTATGTTAAGTTAATAGTGTCTGTTAACATAACATTCACTGTAAAAAAAAGAATATAAAAAAGAATTTATCTTCACAGACATATAACAGGAACGGTAATAGGAGGCAAGATGGTCTAATAATAATAAAATTCTCCCCTCCCTATGATAGGAATTATGTGTTGACAACTTTTAAGAGGTATATAAAAGATCCTCTTCGATTAAATTTAGTTGGATTCGATAGCGATACTCCTTATTACATCAATGAAAATCTTACGCCAGACAATCATAAGATTTTTCTTCGTTTTTATCGGTTGAAAAAGGACAGGATGCTATCAGCAGTGTACACCAACCGTGGCATCGTTTACGTAAAGGCCTTCGGAAATGAAGAACCATTACGGATCGATAATTGTGATGCCCTAGACCAATTTTTTCGACAAAATTAATTTTGGAACATCTATTTTATCACTTTATATATTTTCTATCTAAATTAATATTCGTCTACCTGTCTACATTTATAACTAGGGATTATTTATTAGTATTTATTTTTATTATTATTTTATCATTATTTTCTGTAACTTTTATAGTGCATAGGGCAAACATTCTACATTTGCATTGTTGAATTGATTATTCTATATGACTGTGGTGACTTGTAATAATATGAGGGCTGGTTCCAGAGAAAATCTTGATATAATGTTGAGAATTCTCTAAAAAAATTACTCCGGACTTAAGATTTGCCACATTAACGCACAAAGTTTAAATAATAAAAAGGATGAATTTCGTCTTCTTTTCGAAAATTCTAAAATTGACATTAACTATGTATCGGAGACGTGGTTTTTCGCGAATGTCGATAGTAATATTTATAATTTGAATGGATATTGTCTCTTTCGATTCGATAGGACAACTAATGGTGGAGGAGTTGCGGTGTACACCAGAACGGACATTATATGTAGAGAGAAGAGTAAAAATTATGGTGGCAGTATTGAGTACATTTTACTGGAAATTTTTATTAATAATGAAAAACTAATAGTTGGTACTATTATATATAGGCCTAACAGACATATAAATATGGAGCTAATGTTGGAAATGCTTAGTTCACATACTCTTGGGTATGATCATGTTATCTTAACAGGTGATTTTAATGCGAACATTTTAGAAGATAATAGTTTGTTAGAAGTTTGAGCTTAGTCAATGGGAGAAATCCAACTCATTTTACGTCCTCTCATTTTACGTACTCTTCTGGATCTGTGTTTTATTAAAAAAATTTCTTATTTGCTAAATTTTTATCAATTATCTAAATCTATGTTATCACGCCATGATATGTTATTCATATCATACGATTACCGGATCAAGGAATCCCAAAAAACTCAAACTTTTGAATACAGAGACTTCAAGAATATAGATTACAATTCCCTTTCTGTTGAGCTATCATCCTTAAATTGGAGTCAAGTGTTTTTAATTGTTCTGTTGATGGACAATTAAACTATTTTGAGAATAGCTTAAAATATCTTTATAAAAAGCATATTCGTGTAAGAAAAAAATTACTTAGGACCGAAAGACCATGTTTCACTTCTGAGATTAAGGATCTGATTGACATTCGGAATAGTAAATATGCAAGGTGGAAACGGTTTAGGACTTCTGAACTTTACGAAACTTTTAAAGCTGCGAGGGCTGCCGTTAATGCAAAGATTAGGAAATCCAAATCAATATCCTATGGCAATCATTTTCGAACTTGTATAGGCTCACGAAAAAAGTGGAGGGAAATTCGTAATTTGGGTTTGATAAATCGTGTCAGTGATGATCCAGGGAAATTGAAGTAGACCAGGTAAACCACCAGTTTTTATGATAACATTAGATTAAATCAACGGCAAATGCATGAGTTCAATTTCATGCATTTTAGGCAGGAAGAAGTACTGAGATCATTTATTGGCGTTAAATCTAATGCTAATGGCTATGATGGTGTGCATCCAAAATTTATTAGACTAACGCTCCCTTATACACTTATTTATTTCACTCATTTCTTCAATACAATTGTCACCACCTCTACGTACCCATCTTTATGGAAACATGCTAAAATCGTACAAATTTTAAAACTGGATAAAAGTTTTCGGCCCATTGCTATATTGCCTTACTTATCGAAGGTCTTTGAAAAATTAGTTTATATACAAATTAGTAGTTATCTATATACTAACTTTTTAATGACGAAAAGGCAATCCGGTTTTAGACCACAACTCAGCTGTCTTAGTGCGTTAGGCGTATTAGGTGCCAAATTGATAAACGTCAAACTATGTCTTTTCTTGTGCTACTGGATCATAATAAGGCATTTGGCACTGTCCATCATTCAATCTTGAAACTTAACTAACATATATATGTACAATTTTTCCTCAACTGCATTAAAACTAATCTCCTCGTATCTAACCGACAGAAGTTAAAGTGTTAGCCATAATTCTGTTGTATTCAGAAGCTGTGCAATGCCAAAAAGTGTGCCACAGGGCTCTATACTTGGCCCATTGTTGTACTCGATTTATGCTAACGACCTACCGTTGCAAGTAAAACATTGACAAATACACATGTATGCTGATGACCTTTTCATTCACTCTATCCGTCTCTGGAGCCAACTTCCCCCTCAAATACAAATGATCAATAATGCAACCCATTTCAAAACTGCCATTTCCAAGCACTTTGCATAGATAATTTTCTCTAACTTTATAAATGTTTTTTGTTTTTTCCCCTTAGTCTTATTATAACTGTGATATTCTTTCTTTTCCTTAAACATTATTGTGATAATAATGTTTCTTTTCCCCTTTCCTTACTTAATTTTCTTTTTATTTTTTTAAATTTTAAGTTTCTTTTCCTTTTAAATTAATTTTTTTGTTTTTAAATTTGTTAAATTAGTTAAAATAAATGATTCAAAATTAATGTTAATAACAATTGCTAAGCAATACTGTAATAAAAGATTTATTATTTATATATGTTTTCAACAAATAAATAAATAAAATAACACACATAATTGGTCATTACAACCCTTCAGTCAGTATTACGGCCTAGCTTCTCACACCGCTCATGTCGTCTGTGTTAATTTCATACGTGAATCTCGGGACCTACAGTTTAAAGTCGACTCCGAACGACAGATTTTTGAGAAACTTTTCATGGCAATTTTATTTACTCTCAGAGTTTTTGCCAGAAGTCTGCTGAGAGGAAGTCGCCGAAGATATATTTTTCATATTTCATTTTTATGTCTGACCTGGGGTTAGAACCGTGGATTTACGTCCAATAAACTAACACACTACCTACTAGGCTACGGCGACTTCAAAATAAATAAATAAAATAAATAAATAAAAAAATTTCAAATACAAAGTGGTGGATCCAATATAGCGACCTAAATTTTAAAACTTCTCCAGATTTAGATGAAAATGAGTATGCAGTATTTGAGGTGGCTAATTTCGAATCCAATATTCAATTATAAAATTTCATCTGATTTCAGTTTCCACTATTTATTTTTTTTATTTTTTAATAAAATTATTTTAAAAAAATTTTGCCCATCGGGGAGGTTGCCTACAAAAAATGATATTTCTCAAAGAACGCAAAAAAATCTCAACATGAAATTGACAAAAATAAACCCAAAACTCTTCATTTAACACGCTTTTAATTGTTTTAACGCGGCCAAAATCGCCCATTTTGTAAAAGCTTATCCAAAAGTCAATTTTCAGAAAACAATTAACTAAGTGTCCAAATAACAATTTGGACAATAAATTTTCTTTACTACTCCTAATTTTTAATATTGAATTTTAAACTGTTTCTTAAATTATTATAAATGAATTTCAAACCTTTGAATTATCTAACTGAATTTAATACATATGCGTTTACCAACACTAGTTTTTAAGTTCTAAAAGAATATCTATTATCTGTATAGATAAAATCTGAAATTTCCTTAAAGGTAAAATCATTTGTAAAATCACTTATTTTTTGCATTTGAAACCAACATCATTAATATTTCTCAAACAATATTAATTTTTTATATACCTATTCATCACATTAAAATCATCTATTGTAAATAAAACATACAAACTACCTGGAAATTAACATCAAAACCAAAACACATTCTCTCTCCTACTTGGGTCTATTCATCACAGAGTACATATATACAAAAGGTAAGATTCCCCATATTTTACTTTATAAAAAAGAATATTGCGAATTCTTTTGTTATCTTTCCCATTTAACCCTAATTATAATTACATCGCGTAATTATAATTGCAACTCTCTTTGGAAGTTTGGTACACTTGCTCTCAACCCCTATTTACCAATCTTCCACAAGAGAGTTTGCCTAAAATAACACTCGTTATTTCATGGTCCTTCTCCCCGCGAACTCCCCGCAACCTACGGAACAATTACATTCTCCATCATTTTCTATTTCTCCAAAAGAATAAATTTGGTTCTCATTACTACTCTCAAGAAAAACAGCTCTATTTCTCCACAATGCCCGTAACGAAGATCGACAACAACGCAACTTAATTACTCTCTTTCTGTGGATCCTAATTTAAAAAAAAGGAAAAAACAAGGAGAATGAGGTATGTAAATTAAACACAATAATCATTAATTTCGCAGGCGTAAAAGAGGGTACACTCACTACTAAAACATTAAAATTAATAAAAGAAAAAATTTAAAACTGAAAAGAATTGTAAGTGTAATTAATATTAATTTATAATAAAATAAAAAAAATTTTTTTCTTATATGAAAGAAAAGAAAGTTGCAAGTTGAAACAGAAAAATTAATAATATTAATAAAAAATATGTGAAACAAAAATCAAAAGTTAAAATTAAAGAAAAAAAGTGTTTTACGAAATTTCAATAAAAGAGAAAAAACAACAAAAACAAATAAACGAACATAAAAAAATAACCTACATAAAATCAAAGGGTAAAAGTGCATATAAAAGAAAACTAAAAAAACAAATTTTAAAAGAAAAAACATAAAAACAGAAAATCGTAATCAGAAAATTTAAATAATGGTATATTCAAAAATATAAAAAATAACACAAAATCAAAGTTAACACCCAATAGTGTAGAAATTTAAACGGTAAAAAAATAAATATATAAAAAAAAGAGAGAAAGATTAAGTGCTTACACCGGCAAAAAAGGTTAGTACATTGACACAACGGCGAAAAAATGTTAGTAAAAATTAATAAAAATAATTAATAAAAAAAAAAAAAAAATTAAAAAAATATGTATATATAAATTATACTAATTCTTAAAGAAAAGAAAAAATTATAATAATAATTAATAGGAAACGGTGTATATATCGGTAAAAAAGCAAACGGTGTATATATCGGTTAAAAAGGTATTCGGTAAATCGAAATACATAAAAAACGCTATTTCAAGATATATTTATATATCGGTAATAAAAGAAGACCGTTAATACGGTATATAAACCTTAGTGCTTTATAAGGAAACAAAATATATACATATATACGAATAAAAATTTAAAAATATATATATATTAACTAATACAACAACAAAAAAAGTAAAAGCAAATAAACCTACATACATCTGTACATAAGCCTCTATTTACGCACGCACCTTATAAAAATTTCCCTGCACAAAAAGGTATTTATGATTATTAAAATAATACATAACCGCTAAAAAAAATATATTAAAGATCCAAAATTTATTTCCAATTGCTCTTGCCATCATTTCTTAATCTTTCTCATATATAGTTGAAAATTAAAAAGCAACCACAGAAATTTGCAACAATTTGATCTCTCTCGCTTTCTTACAGCGAACAGTGAAAAATTCTTATAAAAAAAAAAATTTTTTTTGTATATACCCAAATTTAAAGTAAAGTACAAACAATAATAAAAATTTATTTTACTAAAATAGGACAGATTAACAGAACAAATACAAAACAAAGAAGAATTAAAAATTTTGAAATTAAAAACAACAATTTGTCGCAATTATACATAGTAAAAGAAAAATAGAGAGATCGCATAAAAGGCAACAACAACAAAAACCATTTAATGTTAAGGAAGAGCAATTGTAAAAAATAAAACTCATACGCACAGACACATCCACACATACATATATTCCTTACACTTGTCTTCAGAGTTGCCACAACTTAAATAAATAAAACGAGATAAAAAATAAAAACCGGAATTAAAATTGAAATAAATTTCATAAAGAAATATTATATATTTTGATACTAATTGAATTATTTTTATATTATAACACTATATCAATAATATTTCAGCTCTAATTATACACTATACATATGAAATTTTAAACCCAATTTATTTAAAAATAAATTCTTGTTACACAAAATTTTTATTTGGTAACTCTACCCCATTTACAGTATTTAACCCATTGCGAATCACAATTTATTTATTTTCGGTACGCGAAATTTGTGTTTACAGTATTTAACCCATTGCGAATCACAATTTATTTATTTTCGGTACGCGAAATTTGTGTTTACAGTGTTTAACCCATTGCGAACCAGTGTGACTTTCATAGTCACACACAATTTCATATAATTTTTTGTTTATTTTATAAGCTTAAAATTATTTGAAATATTTTCGGAATACACATTTCTGTTTAAATAACTGGATCCCATATCCAGTGCCACGCTTGGCCCCTAATAACCCCCTAAATTTACCATTGCGGATCAGTGTGACTTTCATAGTCACACACAATTTCATTTAATTTTTAGTTTACTTTGTAAACTTAAAATTAATTGAAATATTTCTCGAAGTGAACATTATTGAAAAGATAACTGAATCCCATATCCAGTTGATCGCTAATAGCCCCTTACATTTACTAAAACTCGAAACTAACTAATTCTATTACTCTCGTGTTCGTTTAGTAATTACTATAGCTTATAGTTAATATTTGTAACCCGGTAACAGTCACTTATTTTATTTTATTTCATTTCATCACTCGTTTTCGTAATTCGCGTTAAGATGACTTCTACATCTAGTTCACAAGAGTCCCTAAAGGAACATTTCCTATTTCATAGCGAACATTTGCTACAGTTTTGTAGTAAATTTCACGGAAGCCCAGTTGAAGATCAAACAGAATCCATCCTTGAGGTGAAATTAAAGGATTTGGAAGCTCGTTGGAACGAATTCGACTCATGCTACAAAAAAGTCATGTTGTCCCACGATGACTTAGTCGCTCCAGATTTTAAGCAGGAGGCCAAGGGAAATTTCGATGCATGTATGGACGCTTATTATCTGTGCAATTCGCAAATCTTAGATTTGATGAGAATCACTCGAATGGACGCTACAAACAACTCTGGATTTCAATCGACATCTCGTTATTCTATCTCACCTCAGTCTCAAACCCAAACAGTGATGCAATCAAATTCTGGAAATTGCATAAAACTACCACCCTGCGATACGGAAATATTTGAAGGAAATTACGAACAGTGGCCGTCATTCCGAGATATGTTCACGGCAGTCTATATAAACCATTCGAAGCTCTCTCCCGTCACTAAATTATATCATCTCCGGAATAAAACCAGAGGTGAAGCTGGAGCAATTGTGAAGCGATATACTCTCTCCCACGATAATTTCGACATTGCATGGAACGCGCTTCAAACTAGATACGAGAACAAACGAGTTCTCGTTGATAACCAGATAAAAATTTTATTTGACATTCCCGCTACGGACTCCGAGGATAGCGAGTCCATTAGAAGAATACAATCTGCGGTTGATGACTCTTTAGCGACTCTTAGAACTTTAGGTGTAAAAGTAGAAAGTTGGGATCCGATACTCATACGATTGATCTCTACCAAACTTCCCAATTTAACTCTAGCCCTATGGGAGCAATCGCTCACATCTCCTCGTGAGCTCCCTAAATGGTCTCAAATGTCTCAATTCCTTGTGGATAGATATGAGGCTGTTGAACGCTTGACTAGTATTAAGAACTCAAAGGGTGGACTTAGTTTTACCAAACCAGCGTTGCCCAATATACAGACATATGTGTCTCAGGAAAATATAACTCCCATGTGTAAACTGTGCAATGCAGATCACTCTCTTAGATCTTGTCCCAAATTCAGAAATTTCACTGTACAACAGAGAGTTGATTATGTATTTAAAAATAAATTTTGCAATAATTGCTTGGGATCATCCCACATCAAAGCAAATTGCAAAAGTAAGCACACTTGCCTCTATTGCAAGAAAACTTACCATACACTACTACACATGGTAAAAGGAGTTAGTAACTCAACTACTCAAAGTAATGAAAACACTCGTCTCAAGAAACCAGGTAAAAGTCTCAGTTCCCAAAATTCCCCAATGGTTTCTCAATCAAACTCACAGGATACTCATGCTGAACAGCCATCCACATCAGGTCAGATACGTGCCAATTACTCCTTCAGCTGCGAGAATATTCTATTGAGAACTGCGCTAGTGCAGATAGAATCTCGATGTGAACGCTTCACCGTGTTGTATGCTCAAAGAACAGATACAAGAATTTCGGTTAAGGCAATAGTTTTGCAAAAGGTGACTAAATGTCTCCCAGCTCTCAGTTTTGACGTTCCTTACTCAAAGGAACTTATGGAATTGGATTTAGCTGATCCTACCTTTAACCAAGCATCTCAAATTGATCTCATCCTAGGCAATGATTATGAGCAGTCTATTAATATCGATGGCATAAGGAAAAATATATGCGGTCACACATCTGCATATAATACTATTTTCGGTTGGGTACTAAGTGGTCCCATGGAAACTCGCACTACACATTCATTTGCATCGATCATAGCCTCTGAAACCCCTGACCTTAACGGTCTTTTGAAAAAGTTTTGGGAAGATGAGGAAATACCTACAACTCAACCCAAATCTAAAGAAGATGAATTTTGTGAGCAATTCTACTCTAATACGACTACACGAGGCGAAAATGGTAGATATATTGTAAGACTACCATTTAAACCTCAGTTTCCGGAAAAGATATTCTTAGGCTCGTCGCGGTTTATTGCCCTAGCCCAATACTCCAGAATGGAGAAAACTCTATCTAAAGATCCTGAGCTACTGCACCTATCGTGCAGTACTTCAGGAATACTTGGACTTGGATCACATGGAGGAAACTTCATCTCAGGAAATTATTTCTCAAGGCAAATACTATTCTTCGTATCTTCCTCATCATGCTGTGGTTCGACCCGATCATAAGACGACCAAGGTTAGAGTCGTATTCAATGCCTCTAGGAAATCGAAATCTCAGTTTTCCCTAAACGATGCTCTCTATACTGGTCCTACTCTTCAGAACGATCTTATTACTATTATTTTAAATTGGAGGAAATATCAGTATGTTTTCAATGGCGATATACAAAAGATGTATCGCCAGATTCTATTACATCCAGAAGATAGATGCTATCAAGAATCCAGCAAACATATCCCGGTACTGATGGAAATATACGTACTGCTGACGTCCGCACAGCCTCAGGAATAATCACCAGGCCCATTGTAAAATTATGTCTCCTACCATTTATGAACGATGAACCTAGTCAATAACATAATCTTTTTAAATTCATTCCTAAATTTCTCATTTCTATTTCTCTAATCATTTATCTCATCCTACCTGACAGCTAAAAAATACTTCAGAATGTAGAATTTTATTCCATATAGATTTCTAATAATTATGTTTCCCAACATTAGGAACAACCAAAGAAGTATCCGCCAGAGGTCTAGTCAACGCAGATGCCGGGGGGACGAAGAAATGTATAAGTGTGTCCTTTGTCATCGGTTCGATGCTTTGAGGTTCTGTAAGAAGTTTCTGAGGATGACAGTCACGAAGAGGGAAGAGATCGTTGACAAACACCGTTACTGTGTCAACTGCCTAGCCAAAAGTCACGATCTGAGAAGTTGCACGTCCATGGATACATGCAGAAAATGTGATAAATTCCACCACACGTTGCTGCATGAAAAGCCCTATCAACGAAAGAAACCAAGAGGCCTTAAAGATAAACCTTCACAAAAAAGGAAGCTAACAGACCCAAAAACAACAAAACAGCAACAAAAGTCATCTACGTTGTCCAACTTATCAACAACACCTGATGCAAAAATCCTTGTTGAAGCTATCCGCTCTCTGGCGCAGGTTCTTTGTACGAATACTGAAGTTTCTATTGACTAACGTCAAGGCCGGCACCATGTCCAAATAACAATTTGGACAATAAATTTTCTTTACTACTCCTAATTTTTAATATTGAATTTTAGACTGTTTCTTAAATTATTATAAATGAATTTCAAACCTTTGAATTATCTAACTGAATTTAATACATATGCGTTTACCAACACTAGTTTTTAAGTTCTAAAAGAATATCTATTATCTGTATAGATAAAATCTGAAATTTCCTTAAAGGTAAAATCATTTGTAAAATCACTTCTTTTTTGCATTTGAAACCAACATCATTAATATTTCTCAAACAATATTAATTTTTTATATACCTATTCATCACATTAAAATCATCTATTGTAAATAAAACATACAAACTACCTGGAAATTAACATCAAAACCAAAACACATTCTCTCTCCTACTTGGGTCTATTCATCACAGAGTACATATATACAAAAGGTAAGATTCCCCATATTTTACTTTATAAAAAAGAATATTGCGAATTCTTTTGTTATCTCTCCCATTTAACCCTAATTATAATTACATCGCGTAATTATAATTGCAACTCTCTTTGGAAGTTTGGTACACTTGCTCTCAACCCCTATTTACCAATCTTCCACAAGAGAGTTTGCCTAAAATAACACTCGTTATTTCACTAAGGATATGAGTTTTTCGCCAAAAAATTAATTTGTTTACAAAATGTTTTTCTTAAACTGTTAAGCACACACTATCACTTTTGCTTTCCATATTTAATTTCAATTTACAGTGAGCGCCATAAGTGAGTCAACACTTATGTTCTGAAGTATAAAACATTTTTGTTCTTAAGTATAAAAAAGTTCCTTTATCATGAATTGTTGTTTTTGTTTTAACATTTTATAAGTAATAAATAAACGTGTTCATATTTGGAAATTTATTCGACTATTCTCATTTACTTTTCTAGCTATCCTAAAAAATGAATTATTTGAGTGGTGTTTACTCACTTTTGGCGCTCAGTGTATACCTGTTTACGGACTATTCAGAGAACGTCAAAATATTCAAAAATCACACTATATATACTGCCTTTCAACTTTGCTCACAAACAATGATTTTTAACCTCGCTAAACAGTCGTTGTTATTTTTTTTAGAAAAACAAAATATATGTTTTTTATCAACGATTCGTTCTCGCCTACGACAGACGTGTATCCGCTCTATTTCTAGTTACCTATTGGTCGTTTAAAAATAGTAAACATTGTGTTAAACATACATATTTACATAAAATAAATTTAACAAAAACAATTACAGTCAAACTCGGTTATAACGAATTCCGTGGGACCAGAGAAAATAGTTCGTTATAGGCAAAGTTCGTAATAAACGGGGTGAAGTCATAGAAGAAAATATAAAATACAAATAATTTTTTTCATTTATTAAAAACAAGAAATATTTTTTTTTATTAAAAACCAAAAATATATACTTCAGTGAAAAATTGAATAAAATAGTATTAAAAAACAAAATAAAACTAAATAACAAAAATAACTTCAAAAAACTATAGTTAACTATAAACATTTATGTATATTTACATATAAAAGTCTGTTATTCATCTTTGTATAGCAGCATTGATAATTTCTGTTGATATACATTTTTCCAAGGCATATAAATGGTCATTTGCTTCTTCTACATAAGGCTTTGATTGAACATATTTTTTTATTATTTGCAAAAAAATGTGCACATTTTCAATTTTAGGTATTTGATCCTCTATTTCCATCTCATCTTCTTCATCGCTCAAATTATCATTAGGTGGAGGCTTTACAATTTCCACAATTTCACATCAGAAAGGGGCGCAGACGTTAAAGTACTTTCATCTATATTTATATATTCTTCCAAAGACAGCGCTCCTACATTTGTTTGTTCCCACAGTGTTGATAACGCCATTTCATTCACATTCATCATTCAAAATCAAAAAATCTTGCTCAAAACCACAATGACGAAAACAATTGCAAATAGTACTTTGGCTATGTGTGTGAAGATAGATTTTAAAATCTATCTCTCATGTTAGCTAACAGAACTCTGTTATGTTATTAACATAACTAACAGAGTTATGTTATGTTATTAACAGAAACTCTGTTAAATAATTAATTTAAGACTGAGAAAGAAAAACAGGAAAAAAAATTTTTCCTGGTCAAATAAGAAAAAAAGCAAAAGTTGATAAAATAAGTCCTATAGTTAATCACTGTTACAAAATATTGCATAATAAGAACTACAATAAATAGATAATCACACATTTCCGAAAGTTATTGTAATCCAATAAATAAATCAATATTGTGGGAAAACAGGACTGAGTGGGCGGACAAAGTAAATTGTTTTTAAAGCATTGTACGTCCCTTTAACTGTACTGTTTTCCCACAAAAGGCAATAGAGTGGATTTTAAAATCTGAAATCTCAGAAAATTTCAAAATCTAGTATGAAAACACGCTCTGTTAAGGATTCTGGCGATTGGATTAGTTAAAGGGACGTACAATGCTTTAAAAACAAAAGGACTTATTTATCAATTTTTGATATTTTTTTCTTATTTTACCCAGGAATTTAATTAATTTTTCCTGTTTTTCTTCCCCAGTCTTAAATTACTTATTTAACAGAGTTTCTGTTAATAACATAACAGAGCTCTGTTAGTTCTGTTAATAACATAACAGAGCTCTGTTAGTTCTGTTAATAACATAACAGAGCTCTGTTAGTTCTGTTAATAACATAACAGAGCTCTGTTAGTTCTGTTAATAACATAACAGAGCTCTGTTAGTTCTGTTAATAACATAACAGAGTTCTGTTAGCTAACATGAGAGATTTTAAAATCTATCTTCACACACATACTTTGGCTCACATTTTTCCAAGCTTTTATTAACATAAACAACGCTTCTAAAACATTAACATCTAATTTTTGTTTCATTTCAATTGCTGTAAGATATTTTGTTAAAATTATTTTCCTATAGTGATGCTTCAGATTTTTAATAATGCCTTGATCGCATGGCTGCAATATACTTGTAGTATTCGGTGGCAAAAATATGAGTTCAATATTTTCTAAGTTTACAGATAGATGTTCAGTGCAGTTATCAAGAATTAAAGCAATTTTTTTATTTTGTTTTTGAAAATACTGATCCATATTCTTTAACCAGTTCAAAATTAATTCTGATGTCATCCAAGGGTTTTTGTTTGCTTCATATTGCAAAGGAAGTTCATAAACATTTTTAAAACATCGCGGCTGTTTAAATTTTCCGATAACAAATAATGGAAGTTTGTCGGAGCCATCTGCGTTACATCCAACTAAAACGGTTAGCCTCTCTTTTGAAGTTTTTGAACCAAAGTATTTATCTCCTTTAAATGCTAGTGTTTTATCGGGCAAACACCTATTAAATAAGCCAAATTCATCACAATTATAAATTTGAATTATTGCGTATTTTCTCAAAAGGGGAGGTAGTATTTTGGTTGTGTAATTTGCTGTGACTTCTGGTTCGACACTATTAGACTCTCCACATATTTTTTTTAAAACAATTTCATTTCTAGTTTTAAAGCGGTCTAACCAGCCATTTGTTGCCGTAAACTTGATTTTAAGATCTTTTGCTAATTTGTTGGCTTTCTCCATCATTAAACTTCCACAAACGGGTGTATTTTCGGCATGTACCTGTTGAAACCATATCAACACTTTTGATTTTTTTTTATAAAATTTTTCAATTTTTGTCCTGTTTTTTAAAATTGTTGAAAGTGTTGATTTTGCTATATTATATTCTATGCATATGCCTTTATTTGATTTTCGTTTCTCATCTATTTCACTTAATATTTTAATTTTTTGAAGCTCAGACAGCGATTTTTTCTTATTTTTAGACATTACCAAATTATTTAGCAACTGACGTTTTAATTCTTTTTATCTATCAGCTGATTAAAGATGTTGAGTTATAATTTAATGCTGCCATATTAAATAAAAATAAGGACTACTGCCACACTTCAAAGTTATTTCTGAGGGTTCGTTATAAAAAGGCAAAATGAATGAAATTTAATTATTGGGACCATGTAAAGTAGTTCCCTTTAACCGTGAATTCGTTATAAACGAGTTCGTAATAAACGATGTTTTTTGTATGAAAATTGTTATTAAAACGTTGGGACTTGAAAATATGTACGTAATAACCAAGAATTCGTTATAACCGAGTTCGATATAAACAAGTTTGACTGTACATACATTGTAAAACAAAATAAAGCGAATATATGAAATTGACGATGTGCATGCACATCTTACTTCAATGAACAAAAAACGTAAAAACAATAACTCTGCTCCAAACGCAGACAACAATAATTATTTTTCACCGTTACAAACCATTGACGATGAAAATGACATTGAAGATGCTGAAATACCAAATGATGGTAAACAACATATTCCACCAATAACTATTTTAAAATGTAAGTTGGAAGAAATTCATGAAATTTGTAAAATTTCGAAAATAAATGATTATGCCATTCGAAGAATTTCTATTGGACATAAAGTATTTTGTAATAAAAAAGAAGATTTTGATTTAATATGCAATACTCTCAAGGAAAAATACGAATTTTTCACGTATGCTTCGAAAGAAGAAAAGCCTTATGAAGCCCTATTGTTTGGTTTGGAAACCCAAGATCCAGCCGTACTTAAAAACAAATAGATCGCTAAGGGATTAAAATGCCTAGAAGTAAAAATTGTCAACAAGAGAACCCAGTATGGCGTTTTCATTATTTTCGTAGTCTATTTTCAACGCAAAACAACCACTATCAGAGATTTAAGGCAAAACTACTCGGTAATTGACTATGTAAAAGTCAAATGGGATTTCCAAAAGACTAACAAATCCCGAATTACACAATGTCGCAACTGTCAAATGTATGGACATGGCTCCAGCCACTGCAGGGTAAAAACTTTTTGCGCCAAATGCGCTGGAAATCATTTCACAGCCAATTGCAAAGAAGTTGTAAAATGCTCAAATTACAACGGGCCTCATCATTCAACTGATAATAATTGTCCCAGCAAAGCACAATATTTACTGATCAAGCAGCGTAATAAGCTAGTAAACAAACGACCGAGTGTAAGCGACTCTTATGTTATGAACAACCAGAACTTCCCTAATTCTCTACACCAAAATGTTCCACATACATCAGGCATATGGCAAGCATCGAGAAACATTCAGAACAACACAAGCAGCAACAATACGAAGCAGACCACAAATTGCCCCAAAAATTCTGGACAACTGTTTTCTATCCAAGAACTACAGGCAATTACAATTGAATTAATCACTAATCTTAAGAACTGTAGAAATAAGTTAGATCAATTTGAGGTAATAACAAACCTCGCCACAAAATTCATCTCATAATGGCTAATAATGTAATAAATATAATCACTTGGAACGCACAGAGCGTTCAAAACAAAAGTATTGAACTGTTTCAGTTCTTATTAAATAATAATATTCATATATGTTTATTAACTGAAAGGTGGCTTAAACCGAATATAGAACTTAGTCACCAAGATTTTGTTATACATAGAAATGATAGAGAATTAAAAAGAGGTGGAGGCGTTGCCATTATAGTTAAGAAAACCATTTCACATTCGATAATTCCTACTGTAAATACCACTCTCGTAGAAAATATTGGTATTAAAATTTCAACTATTAACGGTATTATAAATATATATGCTTGCTATTTTCCAGGTGGTCGTGCGGGCGCTGATAATTCTAAAAAACAAATTTTTGCTTCTGACATCTACAAGCTCAGTAGGGGTGATAAATACATAATTGGTGGTGATCTAAACTGCCGACATCAAACTTGGGGGTGCGTAAGAGCCAACTGTTGGGGCAATGTTTTATATGAAAAACAATTACAATTTCAATATATTGTTTCCTGATGAAAGTACTTATATACCTTATCAGTTAAACCGTCAAAGTTCAACACTTGACTTTTTCTTAACAAATTTTACAAATAATGTGTTCTCTCCCGAAGTCATCAATGATCTGAGCTCTGATCATCTTCCCGTCAAACTCACATTAGAAACTAATTACCAAAGTGCTAATCTTAATTATTTTGATTTCAAAAAGGCAAATTGGAAACGTTTTTCAAAGTACATAAACAGAAATGATTCCGTTTCTAATAACAATTTATATCCAAGTAAAGAGATGATCGACTCAGCTCTTTGAAACTTTATTGATATCTTAAATGATGCCATTTCGTATAGTGTACCTTTAAAACAAGAAAAATGTTAGAAAAACGTTGCCAAATAATATCAAATTGTTAATTAGAAATCGAAATCACTTTCGTAGAAAATGGCTTCGTTACAGGGATGATCGTGACTACTATGAGTATAAAACATTCAATTCCATAATTAAATTGGAAATTACCAAATTTAGAAACAATTCATGGAATCATTTGCTGTCCACGTTGGACAAAAACTTTTCTCCTTTTTGGAATTTAACAAAAATATTAAAGAAGAAATCTAAAAATATTCCAATATTAAAGCATAATAATTCACGCTTTTCTTCGACAGAGGAAAAATGTGAATTATTAGCTCATACTTTTCGTGAAAATCACTTATATTCTTCTAATATAAGTGATGTTGAAACTGAAAATTTGGTTCAGAACAGAATTAATGAATTCAACTCAAGCTCTGTATCTAGCGAAAATTGTGATGTTGCATATAAAAATGATTTTGATACAATAAAAGTTTTGAAAAACAAGTCTCCTGGTGAGGATGGCATTAATTCATTCTCAAAGCTCTTCCCAGAAAAGGTATAAAATTCTTGATACATTTCATAAACAGCTGCCTTAAGCTGTGTTATTTCCCAAACGAGTTCAAAGAGGCAAAAGTCATTGCAATCAAAAAGCCTAATAAGCCTGCTGATTACCCATCCTCTTATCGCCCAATCAGTCTCTTATCGTCTATAAGTAAAGTCTTAGAAAGAATCATAAAAGACAGGATTGTTAATTTTTTAGATTCTAGAAATATATTACCTCCTCAACAATTTGGTTTTCGCAAAGTCCACAACACTGCGCATCCACTAGTTCGGATAAGAAACATCGTTAAGTCTAACTTTGATCAACAAAATTCTACTGGAATGATATTGATTGATATAAAGGAAGCATTTGATAATGTATGGCACGATGGCTTAATATTTAAGTTAATTCAGTTTGATTTCCCACCAAATATTATTAGAATAATTCATCAATCATTTATCATCAAGGTCATTTAGAGTACACATAGGCTCCAAATGTTCAAACGTTTTTCAAATAAATGCAGGGTGTCCTCAGGGATCTTGTTTATCCCCAATTTTATATAATATATACACAGCGGATATACCTTCTATAAATGTTATATCTATGTTTGCAGATGATACTGCAATCCTATCCTATTTTATCTTCAGAAATATTAGCAAACCTCCAATCGGCCATGGAAACACTAATTAAATATTTTACAAAATGGAAAATAGCATTGAATTATAATAAAACCCAAGCAATATATTTTACTAGAAAGAGAAAAGCATGCTTTATTCCTCAAAATAATATAAGAGTAAATAATACCGAAATCGAATGGGGTAAAAACGTTAAGTATTTGGGTATAGTCCTAGATCCCAAATTAATTTTTAGGGATCACGTATCATACATCGTTAATAAATGTAACGTACTCATAAGAACCCTTTATCCTTTAATAAACAGAAACTCAGCTTTAATCGTTAGTAATAAAATGTTGATATTTAAATTAATATTTCAGGCAATCATATTTTATGCAGTTCCCGTTTGGGTAGAAAGTGCTAACTGCCACATAATAAGGCTACAAATTCTTCAAAATAAACTTCTAAAGTTAATTCATAATCTTCCCAGGCACTACTCCACAGACAGACTTCACCAAATCGCGAACGTCGATTTGGTTGCTGTTAAAATATACAGATTGTATGAAAATTTCAACACTAAGTGTTCATGTTCTGAATTTAATCATATAGCTGAGCTAGCCCCGCTTTAGATTAGTAATTTAAGTAGGTTTTAGGTTTTTCACATAACACAAAAAAAAAGTTAAAAGGTTTTTCAAAATTTTTTCCTTAACTTAAATACTATATAATTAATTAATACACTATGAAACAAAATTGTGTACTTAAGTAGAATAAGGAAAAATCCTTAAACTCTTTGTAAATATGTACCATATACTATTGTAAGTAAACCTTGTAAATATCATCTAAGCAATAAATAAATTGAATTGAAAAAAAAAGTATCAAATACCAAAACAAAAATAGCATCCTTGATAGTGAGAAAAATGATTTTTTGCCACAAAAATTGGTAAAATTACCTATAGTGCGATGTAGTAGACTTGAAAGTATTCGAGGGCAAAGTCCTACGTAAGAACCTCGGTCCATCGCGAATTGACGATGATTTCCGCATCCGATCTAATAATGAGCTATATGATCTCCTCATTAACATGGACATTGTGTAGCGCATTAACATCCAGCGGCTGAGCAGGCTCGGCCATATCGTTCGGGTGGAATAGGAGGTTCCAGCGAGGCGGGTATTTAAGGCAAGGATGAGCGTTTGTGATGAATAATATTTCGGACATTTTCGAAATGTTCCCAGAAAGCACGAAGAAGCTTTTCTGTGTATCACAGAACTTTTATTTGCAGCAGTAAGATATTGAATGCCATAAATAAGAGATTGAAGGACAGTTTAAAATGGACCCACAAATACTTTGACTCTTAGAAAAGAAAAATTAATGGCTTAAATGTATTCCTACAGAACCATTTTCTTCTGAATTAGTCCTGATATCACTAAGGAATAGTATTAAAAATTTAGGGGTTATAAAATATATCATACAGGAATATATTTATGAAAAAGCAAAGCCAAAATGATATTCTATTATGATGTGAACATATTTTTTCTATACTTCGGGAACATACAGAAGGACTCCAGGTAGTACAAAATAAAAATCTGAAGATATGGCTGACATTGAACTTAATTCATTCGCAAGGGAGCTAACTCTGTCGTTTAACGGAATGTTCATATGTAATAATAAGAAATTTTTAAAATATACACTAGGCCTCTTTCTGAATAAAAGAGCTGATTTAGTGAATGCATTTAAATTTTCTTATAACACTAAGTTGAATTTAAGTTGTATTTAAGGAAATTATTGCTTAATTCTGTGAATATAATTTGTTAATTTAATTACCAGTATATAGTTGTGGTAATACACGTATGAAAAATATATATCACCATAAAGAAAAGAATAGTAATTATAATAAATGAACTAAGAAAGTTTATTAATTTCACTATAGAAATTTTTATAATTTTAGTTTAGAATGACTTTATCGAACAGCACTGTATTAAATGAATGGTTTTCTTTTTCAATGTAAATGCTTTATCTAGTCAATTACATTTTTTAATGTATTAAGTAGTGTTAATAATACTTTTAAATTACATTTGAATTAATAAAGGTATACTATGAATTAGAGATGAGCGATCCAGTGATTTTTGAAGAACGTTGTTCTCAGTGAACGTGATTTGTTAATCAATGTTCTTTAAAACAGTGATTGTGATCACAGTATTCCAAAAGAAAACAATAATGACAATAACGTATTTTATTAAGTCGTAAGAAAGAGACAGACAACTAGATACATACTACGAAAAGACTACTGAACAAATCAATGTGGTGTCATCAATGTTATTATTTTTAATGTAATTTTTTTTTTATATGAAGTTTGACAATTAAGTTTCACAGAAAGTTCATGTATAAAAGACAAAAATAAATAATCAGCACCATCTAATAGTAATTCTGCCTCGCTCAAAATAAAATGAAATAAATTTGAGTATGTAACAACTTTGAAAGAACGACACTGTTATTTGGCAATTTCAATCGCTGTAGTTACCAGTGAATTATCAATCACCGTGATTAAATCACAGTTTTGAAAATATCGCTCATCTCTACTATGAATACATATGCTCTAATTAATGCTTCTTATAAAAATTAAAATTTTTTCTTAAAAAGATTAGTATCAGTTTCATTTTTAACATCAGATGGCAACATATTGTACAAATTTAGTCCTTTATAAAATAACAATTTTTGCTTTGCAGTGGTGTTAGCTTGTTGAATCGTGAAGTCCATGGCGTTTCTCAAACTATAAGGTTGAACATCCCCAACGTACCATAGTTGTTCTGTTAGGTAATCTGGAGCATCGTCTATCTTCATATTTTTTTAAAATATATTGTGTTAACTTGTAGTCGTTGTTTTAC
Source organism: Sarcophaga subvicina (assembly GCA_936449025.2). Classification (NCBI taxonomy): domain Eukaryota; kingdom Metazoa; phylum Arthropoda; class Insecta; order Diptera; family Sarcophagidae; genus Sarcophaga; species Sarcophaga subvicina. The sequence goes on along the minus strand of OW388085.2, from coordinate 15,088,131 downwards.
ATTCAACCATTTTAGAGTATCTAGCATCCATTTTGTTGATGTTAATCTATTCGCTCTAAGTATTGCACGCATTGCCCTATTTTGTAATCTCTGCAGTCTTATTATTTGTTGATCTGAACAGCATTAATATAGTATTGTTGATCCAAATTCGAAGAAGTCGCCGTAGTCTAGTAGGTAGTGTGTTGGCTTATTAGACGTAAAGCCAGGGTTCGTGCCCCAGGCCAGACATCAAAACAAAATACAAAAAGTATTTCTTCGGCGACTTTCTCTCAGCAGATTTCTGTCAAAAACTCTGACAGTAAATAAAATCGCCATGAAAAGTTTCTCAAAAATCTGTCGTTCGGAGTCGACTTTAAACTGTAGGTCCCACCACTCATGTATAAAATTAACACACACAACATAAGTGGTGTGAGAAACTAGGTTGTAATCCTGACTGAAGGGTTGTAATGACCAATTATGTATGTTATGTTATGTATGATCCAAATTCGAAATGTGGTTTAATTATTGTATTGTAAATATTTATTGATGTTATGATTGATATTTTATTTCGTAAAAATTAAAGTATCGTCAGCATACAATACTATCTCGCACGTTTCCAAGATCTTTTCCATATCGTTAATGTAAATAAATAATAGCGCTCCTAATATTGATCCCTGTGGGACTCCATACTTATTTTCAATTGGGATAGATTCAGTGTTGTTAACTTTTGTAATCTGTGTACGGTTAGTCAGATATGACCTAAACCACATCAGCTCCTCATTCTCTATCCCATACTTCAATAGCTTTTGCAGTAGGATGTCCTATCAATCGTTTCGAATGCTCGTCTAAAGTCCAGAAAAATTGCCAGAATCCTATTATTTTTCGTATTCCTCCATCTACTTACGACATAATTAACAGCAGTTTCACATGAAAACTTCTTTCTGAAACCTGACTGATACTTCGACAATAATCTGTTTTCCTCCATGTATTTTTCCAACTGCTGCTTAACCACAGTTTCCAAGACCTTTTCAAATGTTTTCAATGAGTTTATTGGACGAAACTCTTCACATTTATTCGTATTTTTAATTTTCTCAATAGGTGTTACCAATGACTCTTTCCAATTATTAGGAAAAATTCCCGTTTCCAGCGATTTATTTATAATTTCAAGCAAGATGTTACCTACTAGATCCCAGTTATCCAATATCATGTTCTTCGATATCCTCCTATTATCATTCTTCTTCTTAATAGTATTAAATATATTCCCTAATTCTAGTAATGAAATTGCACGGAATTTAAATCTGCAATTTATCACAGGTATTTGGTATCTATATTGCACTTCCTCTATGGAGCCTCTAATTTCCTTAATACTATTTACGAAGTAGTTATTAAAATTTTCAGCTATTTCAGAATTAATATTATATTCTTTATTATTAAATATCACAGATTTTATCACATGTTTGGGTGTTTTCAAGACTAGTTCCTTTATCTTATACCATTATATATATTTCTTATAACTTTATAGCTATTCCTTGCCGATTCCGTATTTTCAAATAAGGCCTTATGATATTTTATATTTTTTCCCTTTTCAACATTCTAAGTTCGTTGCTGAACCATTTATTGTCGTTGTTTTCGCGCACTTTTCTCCTCACTATAAATTATTGTACTTGAATGTCAATTTCCCTGTTCTGTATTTTCCGATCGTTTCCATTCCCGATAAATATATCTATAAATTCGTGATCCGTTATTTTATTGTCTATATTATTTCCTGCTGACACCATTTCATTATTTGTGATTATATAGTCTATTAATGTTTTAGAAATTCTCGTTATTCTCGTATATTCCCTCATTATTTGTTTTAGCCCGTTATCATTCAATATGCCCTCCAATTTACTTTTATAAAAATCTGAGTGCCAATCAATGTTGAAGTCTCCTGCTATTATAATGTCATTACTTTCTTCACCAATGTCTTCCAAAAATTGTTGTAAATCCTCACAAAATTCCGCTTTACTATAGCTGGGTTATCTATATATTATAACTATTATAAATGCTTTCGCACTTCGACATATATGCTTATGCTTTCCTTTACGTTTTCCTTAATTCTATTCAATTTCCAGTTTTTCTTAAAATATAATGTTACTCCTCCTGTTTTCGGTGAATTGGACATTGTTATATATTGTTCGTATAGATTCAATTCTGTCTCACATTCTTCGATTTTTCCGTTATGTGCGTATCGGACAGCATTATAAAATCAGGTTTGATGTTTTCAGCAATTATTTCCAGTTGAGTAAAATTATTTAAAAGTCCCTGTATAAATGTATACATTCCATGAATTTTCTTTGGTTGTTAAACAGCCAATCCAATTCTTCTTTTCCTTAACATAAGTTTGTTTTGATAGACCGGACATTCTCTATCGAATGTTGCATGATCCTCGTCTAGTCCTAGATTAAGTCCTCTATTCTCTTTTATACACTTGATGCATTTTTTTTACTATTTCCTTATTACATTCTTTGCTTTTATGATTTAAATGGCATTTGTAACAGATATCCCCATTTTTGCATTCCGATGATTTGTGGTTATAACCTTGGCACTTAAAACACTTCAACACCTCAGTACCATCAAAAACCCGGCATCTATCAAATCCTATATTCAGATTTAGTCCCTATATTACCTTCGGATACGACTCATTATCAATTTTTATTTTCGCATTAAATATTGTTCTATTAAATTTCTTAGATTCATATATTTTGATAAGTTCTATTTTACTTTCCTTCAGTATTTCATTTTGACTTTTCAATTTCTCTATTAGTTCTTTTTCCTGCATTTTAAAATTCATGCCCGTTATCACAATTTGCATACCTACTTCCTTTCGCACTTTAACTTCATAATTTTTACTAATTTGGGTTCCAATAGCTTCCTTAATTTTCTCTCTTTCACCAACATTTTTACTTTTTATTATCAATGTACCATTTTCTTATTTTCGACGTTTGTTATCTTAAAATTAATTGGGTCTACTTTCTCATTCAATTCGGCTGTTGTTTTCTCAACACTTTGCCTCTCTTTGGGCCTTACAATTAATGGGACATTTTCTGAAATATCTGGCATAACTATATTACTTACAGCTATTTGTGCATGACATTGTCTGTTTGACATTTGTATCCTTGACAATTTTCTTTATCTCATTACACATTTTCGTGTTGTTTTTCTCAATTGTCTCATACATATCCTTATTCTTGTCTTTTATATTATTTACCTTTCCATAAATGTCCTTTACCTCCTGCACATTTAGGTTAGGTTAGGTTAGGTTTCATCATACCGCTTTTCAATTGCCTCCAACAACGATTTAATTTTTCTTTAATGAATTCTCAAATTCAATATTTATATTCCTTTAAAGCTTGTTTGTTTTTTTTTTGACGCCCTCTAGAACACCTCTTAAAACAATGATGCCCATTTTATAGCACAATTGTGCTGACTAAAACACACACATATTCTTATTCTCTTTTGTTTAGTCGTCACTGAGCCAGCGACGAATGTAAAGGGTGTTTTTTTATAGAGGTATAGAACTTTAAGTTGGCATTACTTTTCAAGATGGCGACCGATTTAACAGCTGTCAAGTGATTTATTCTCAGTTTGGTTTGGCAATTCATCATGAATAGACTCACGCCTGAACAACGCTTGCAAATAGTGCAATTTTATTTCGAAAATAATGGTTCTGTGCGGAAAACGTATCGCGCACTACGTCCATTTTATCGTCGACAAAATCGTCCATCAGAGCAGTTAATTCGATTAACCATGGAACGTTTTCGCACCACGTTTACTCTTATTGATAACTCGCATCCCCAGAGACGCTGTACGGTGCGTACAGAAGAAGCTATTGCTGCTGTAGAGTGTAGCATTGAGGAAGACCCGAATGAGTCCATCCGCCATCGAGCACAGGAATTGGATCTGTGTCCATCCACTTTATGGAAGATTTTGCGGAAGGATCTTGGTTTGCGTACTTACAAAATCCAACTCGTGCAAGATTTGAAGCCAAACGATCATCAAGTAAGGCGTAGATTCGTCGAATGGGCCCAAAACGAGATTACCGTTGTTCCCGATTTTCATAAGCGAATTTTGTTTAGCGATGAAGCGCAATTCTGGTTGAATGGCTACGTCAACAAACAAAACTGCCGCATTTGGAGTGAAGGTAATCCTCAAGTGTATGTGGAAACACCGTTACATCCAGAAAAACTGACTGTTTGGTGCGCTTTATGGGCTGGTGGAATCATTGGTCCGTACTTTTTCAAAAACGATGGTTGCCAGAACGTTACAGTCAATGGTGATCGGTATAGAGCCATGATTACTAACTTTTTCATTCCTGAATTGAATAACCATGATGTCCAGGAGATGTGGTTTCAACAAAACGGCGCAACATGTCACACAGCTCGTGCCACAATAGATTTATTGAAAGACACGTTTGGTGACCGCCTAATTTCACGTTTTGGACCTGACGCTAGACTACTTTCTGTGGGGCTATGTAAAGTCATTGGTCTATGCGGTAAAGCCACAAACGCTTGACCATTTGGAAGACAACATTCGCCGTATTATTGCCGATATACGGCCACAAATGTTGGAAAAAGTCATCGAAAATTGGACGTCCAGATTGGACTACATCCGCGCCAGCCGTGGCGGTCATATGCCAGAAATCATATTTAAAATGTAATGCCACAAGATTATCTTTCGGATAAATAAAATTCATGTCAATCGAATAATCCATCGTTGTTTTATTGCAACTTAAAGTTCTATACCTCTATAAAAACACCCTTTACATGTGTAGCGGGTGTACGATTTTCTTTCAATATTTTTGTTCAGAGCACTGAAAGAATTAAATATGGTATGCGAAAAATATTTTATGATTATGAATGCGTTTGGCAATACTCAATGTCTATTATGTTATCAAACATTTAAGGGAATTAGGGGATATGTTTTAAAAAGACACTATGATTTCTTTCATAGTAATAAGGATAGATTTAGTGATAGGGAGAAAGAAGAATTATTTTTAAAATATAAAATTATTTTTTTGGAAAAACTGAAGAATTGGTTATCTGATACGGAAACCAACGAAAAGACTTCAGATGATAAAAGTTTAAAAAAGAGTTGTGAAGTCTTATAAGTTTAAATATTGTTAAACATGGTAGACCATTTCCTGACGGAATGTTTATTAAAAATATTTTATATAAATGTTTTGAAAAACTTAAGTACAATCTGAAGTTTATAAAGTCCCTTCCGTTATCTCGGAATAGCGTAGTTCGACGAACAGATCAACTAGGAATTTTTGTAGTCCGCTATTATTGAAAAATTAAAAAACTGCGAATTTTTTTCATTTTGCTTAGACGAAAGCACAGATATAAATGATTTGTGTCAACTTAGATGCGTAGACGCAAATAATGACGTTTTTGAAACAATGTTTTCTCTTGAAACATTTCATGGAAATGTTATGGGAAAACTGTTATTTGATATTATGAATGACAAACTTTTTTCCTTAGGAAATATTAAAAAATTAGCTGGGGTTTGCACGGATGGTGCTAATGTAATGACTGGTAAGTATGAAGGTTTCATAGGACAGTGGAAAATACATGGAATCTCCGTCCATACCTTTCATTGCATTATTCACCAGACCGCCCTAGCTTCCAAATTTTTAGCAGACCACCCCTCTATGAAGATTTCAGAGAAAATAATAAATAAAATACGTGGGGGCATCATTCACTGACCCATCGGAAATTTGTAAATTTAAAAAAAAATAAAAATGCAGCTCACCCCGATCTAAAAATGTTTACGGAGGTTCAGTGGTTAAGTCGTGGTAATTGTCTTAATAGATTATATGATTTAAAAGATGATGTACTTCAATTCATAGAAACCGAAAACATGGACAAATCCGAAATACAGCGTTTAAGTGATAAAGATTTTATTTTCGATCTGGCATTTTTAGCGAACACTACAGCATTACTAAATAAGTTTAATATAGAATTACAAGGAAAAGAAAAAAAAATTAAGTGATCTTTCAAATGAACTATTTATTTTTAAAACTAAATTATTTTTACTTTCGTTAGAAATACAAGCTAAAGATTTTTCAAACTTTCCAAATACTTCAATTCTTTTTAATAATTTAAATATTGCTAAAACTTTAAAACAATCTAAAACTCATGAATACCACATAATATTATATAATATTCAAAACATTATTTTCCAACTTTGAAGAGAGGTTCCAAGATTTTAACAAAGTACAACTCCTGCTTGATCTTTGCAATAATCCTTTTAATTGTGACGTCACCAAATATGAGTTTGAAATCCAAGCGGAGTTGATAATACTGCGTAGTGAATTCACCATTAATAAAATTAGTATCACCGAATTTTGGCAAAATTTGGATTATTTATTATATCCAGAATTAAAAAAGAATTATCAAAAATGTTTATCATTTTTTCCCTCAACTGTAACAGATTTTTTTTTTTTATTATTATAAGTATTAAAAATACTTTAAATTTTCAAATTAAACAAAATTATTACAAAACATTAAATAATACAAAATTAATACATTTTCGTTTAAAAATATTTTCATTTAATTCATTTTTAATATTTGTTGGTAATAAATTGTATAGCTGTAGTCCTTTATAAAACAACGTTTTCTGCATCTGGGTTGACTTCACTCTTTGAATTCGAAAGTCGTCCGCATTCCTCAGCATATAAGGTTGGCTTTCTCCAACATATTTAATCTGCTCGCATAGGTATTTAGGCGCGTCACCATTCTTCATTTTCTTAACAAAAATTAAGGTGTTAAACTGTAATCTTTGTTTTATATTCATCCATTTCAGATCGTGGAGCATTGTATTTATATGTGTATACCGATCGCATTTTAATATTACCCTCATAGCTCTATTTTGAAGTTTCTGCATTCTTGTAAGTTGAATTGCGGTACTGCATGTATACAATATAGTGGAGCCGTATTCGAAGTGCGGTTTAATTATGGTGTTATAAATAGTTACTGCTGTAGATTTTGAAATTCTCTTTCTAATTCTCTTCAGGAAGCCAATTTTCTTGCCAATTTTCTTACATGTATAATCGATGTGTTCGTTTAAGTTTAGTTTTCTGTCAATTATAAAACCTAGGTATTTTATATGCTCAACCTTTTCTATTACAGAATCATTTATTTTAAATAGTTCGTCAGAGTTCATGTTTATTTCCATTATTTTTGCCTTGTTTTCATTCAATTTCAATTTATTCATTTTAAGCCATTCATTTATTTTCTGAACATCGTATTTCATGTTATCCTGGCATTCCCTATCGCTATTTGTCACCGTATATATAAGAGTGTCATCAGCGTACAAAACAATTTTGCATCTTTCCAATACTTTGGCATATCATTTATGTATAATATAAACAATAAAGCACCTAATATTGAACCTTGCGGTACTCCGAAATTATTAATCGCTTCCTCAGACACAGTATTATTCAATTTTGTTGTTTGTTCTGTTTTCAAGATATGACTTGAACCATTCTAATTCAATTTCCCTTATTCCATACATATAAAGTTTCTTTAGCATGATATGCCTATCAATAGTCTCGAACGCTCTTTTAAAATCAAGAAATATTGCCATCATTCTATTTTCCTTTTCTACGGCCTTCCATTCGCTTATAACATATTTCACTGTAGTTTCGCATGAATGTTTCTTCCGGAAACCTGATTGTTGTTCAGATAATATACCATGATCCTCAATAAACTGCTCAAGTTGTATCTTGACTACTTTTTTCAAACTTAAAATTCATTGGTTCTAAACAACGTAATAAATTAAATTCCGCACACTTATTATTAAATATTCTTTTGAAACGAAACTGTCATAATAGCATTAATGTAGAAAATTTCATTTATGATATATAAAATAAATTTTAATTTATCATTTTGTCCGTGAATTTTTTTTAAGTATACACAATTTTTCTTTTAGTGCAGTTCTCTTTCTCTCACTAATCCAACTACAGTTTTAGCTTTGGACATCACCGACTTAAAAAGAGATCGACATTCTGTATGTATTGCAAGCGATCATCACATATAAATCTCACGAAATTTTCCTCTTCCAAGATTTTCGCCGAATACTGATCAATCCCGGCACATTTTTTCGTGTAATGATAAATTTTATTACACACTCCATTTCCTCTAATGCCACTTTCAGCTCTTATGGATGACTTGCATTTAGTCTGACAAAAAAAACTTCACTCTGCGTGATTTTTTATCTTCACCAACAATTGATATATATTTTTTTTAATTTTGTTTTTAAAGAGTCTCCATCTATTTTTTTTAACAATTTATTAAATATTTCTATAATTTTGTAGAGCTTTGTTAAATCTTCCTTGTATATTCGACATGGTTACCAAACTATCATAATAATAATAAAATGTAAAATTAATATGGTTTATGTGATATTTGAAAGTTTACACTTTTCTTCTTTTTTTATGTTTTATTCTTACTAAGTTTCGTCAACTTTAAGCCTTTCTAAATGGGTGTGGTACTATTATGATAGATAATATATATATACATATATGTATATACATAGTATGTACATTAACACTTTACGTACGGCGCCCTGCACGGGCTCAAAACCTGCACATTTTCAAAAGCTCCAGATGCATGTTTAGTAAGCAGTAGGAAGCGCACATTTGCAGGTATCCAATCTAATTTGTATTTGAATTTATATGCACATAAATTGCTTTTAAATACTACAATATATAGATTTATTATATTTATAGATCTATTTAATGCAGATTTTTTTATTAATATACGATTTATAACTTTGATTGCATAGAGCAGGCCGCAGTTGACTACATATAATACTATCTTTAGTAATACTACCTAAAATACGATGTCTGAAACTCCAAAATGTCCAATAATAAAGATCGGCTTAGATCTGTTGATGCACTGGCTATAACGACTAATAGTTTTAGCATTCTCTGAATGTCGCAATTAAGTTATTTCTTAAATGATTTGTCATAAGAATGGGTGAGGTTTCGACACCCGGGTAACGTAACCAAAAATTTGGCGATTGAATCGAAAAAAACATGACGACATATCTCGTCGTAATCCGCTACAACTTATCTCCCTCTACTGTGGCAAAAATCCCTACCAAATACAGCTCCAACAATAATGCAATATACAAGGTACAATTTTGCCAAAAAATTTTCAACCCAACGTCACTTAAAAACGTGAGAACAATTGCCAACGTTATTATTACTTGGAAAAAGTATAAACCTAAAAATGGAGACAAGCCAACACAATGTTGGAACTGCCTTATGTATGGACACGGCGGGGAACACTGTTATAGAAGTCCTGCGTGTATGATATGCGCCGAGTCAAATCATGCTAATGCTTGCCTATTCAATACAAGTGAAAAACGCCCAGCTGTTTTCACATGTTTTAACTGCAAAAAACATGGCAAAGATAAACGGACATTCTGCTAATGATATAAACTGCCCTTTTCGTTCAGTTTACCTTGAAACCAGAGCAAGAGTGACACGCAAGACTACTAGAAACGACAGACAACAACAGGTTAATTCTTTTCATTTTAACAACGCAGAATTTCCAATACTAGGTAGCTCCTGCCAAATCATCAACAACAATGGCAACAAAAGTGATTTTGCAAATCAAGTCAAAAACAATTCCAACTTATTCGGCATAGATGAACTTTTTGAAATATTCACCACTGCCGTGGAAGATTTGCAAAGATGCACGTCAAAACTGCAACAAATCAAAGTAGTTATGTCTATGGTTAAATATGCTCATGGATTATACTTACACCCTATTTAAAATACTTCATATGAATGTCAACGGTATTTCATTCTTTTCAAAAACATAACAACTCGAATTATTACTCGAAAGAGAAAATATAAAAGTCGCTTGCTTAAATGAAACATTCCTAACAGATAATCATAAACCTTTTTTGAAAAATTATTATATCTACAGAAATGACAGAACTGACGCGAGAGGTGGAGGCGTAGCCCTCCTAATTCATAAATCCATTAAACATAAGTATGTCAACATATGGTCAATTGAGAATATTTCTGCAGAAAACTCTGCTTATTCAGCACGTTATACTAATAACTTTTCGTCCGATATCTTAAATCATATCATTGTGCTAGGAGACCTTAACGCAAAACATGTATCATGGAATTATGCTATAAATAACACTGCTGGTTCCATACTTGATAATTTATTATTATTATTATTATTATTTCTTTATTAGTATTAAAAAATACTTTTAAAAAGCAATTGTATTACAATTTCATCACATATAAAATTTACTATTATTACATATTTTTACATGTTATTTTTAACAAAAAGAACAATATGTTTCTTATATATATTAAAATTAGGTTCCATTTTTACATTATTCGGTAGGGAGTTGTAAAGTTGAAAACCCTTATAAAATAGTGACCGCTGCATTGCAGATGATGATGCTCTTTCAATTCTAAAATGTTCCGCGTTTCTAAGTTGGTAAGGTTGAGAATTTCTCACGTACGATACTTGCTCGGTTAGATATTCTGGTGCTTCACCGTTTTTAATTTTGTGTATGAAATTTAGTGTGTTCAATTTAAGCCGTTGTTCTACATTTAACCATTTAAGGGATTCAAGCATGAAGAGGATCGACGTATATCTGTTAACTTTGAGTATGATTCTCATTGCTCTATTTTGTAGTTTTTGCAATCTTTCGATTTAATGAGCTGTGCAACATGTGAATAATATTGTCGAACCGTATTCGAAATGAGGCTTTATCATTGTGTTGTATATATTAACCGCCGTTAGAATTGAGACTTGGTTTCTTATTCGTTTAAAAAAACTAATCTTTTTACCGATTTTCTTACATATGTAATCAATATGATTTTTAAACTTTAAGTTTTTATCAATAATAAAGCCTAAATATTTTATTTGGTTCACTTTTTCTATTATTTGATTATTTATTCTAAAAATTATATTGCTGTCTAAATTTACCTCCATTATTTTCGTTTTACTTTCATTCAATTTAAGTTTATTCATTTTTAGCCATATATTAACATTATTCATATCCTCGTTGAGATTATTATAACATATTTGTTCAGATTCTCCTTCGGTAAAAATAAGCGTATCGTCAGCGTATAGAACTATTTCGCACTTGTTCAATACGTTTGGCATATCATTTATATATAGGACAAATAGTAGTGCTCCCAATATCGATCCTTGTGGCACACCGTATTCGTTGTAATGTATGTGCGACTTAATGTTATTTACTTTCGTTATTTGCTTCCTGTTTGTTAAATATGATTCAAACCATTTTAATTCTATGTCTTCGATGCCATATGCTTGTAATTTTCGCAGAAGTATTTTTCTATCGATGGTTTCGAAAGCTCTTTTAAAATCCAGGAAAATACCCAATATTTTATTATTCTTGTCTGTCCTTTTCCATCTGTTAATTAAATAATTTACAACAATAACATAACTTCTTTGTGCACTACCCCAATAGCCCAACACTGTACCCGCACCAACGTAACCGTAGACCATCTACAGTTGATATAATTAAAACTCCACTTTAAATATGGAAACAACAACAATGGGGTACGAACTACCGTCGGATCATCGCCCCATAGTGTGTACTATAAGCAATTCACAGGCAACACTAATTGATCGCAACTATTTTGATTATAGTACAACTAACTGAAACAGCTTTATGGATTTCATTGACAATAGAATAACGTTTCATACTAACGAATTTAACTCTACAGATATTATAGATGAGGAAATACAGAAATTAATTAATATCATTCTATTAGCAAGGGACCATACAACGCCTAAAAGAACTCAACAGAAAAATTTTGTGATGCCCGATAAAATATTAAAATATATAAAACTAAGAAGAAGCTATAAACGTAAAAGTAGAAGATCCCAATATCAATGAAATACATTTTTATAACCAATACGCCAACTTCCTAAGTAAAATGATAGACGAAAGCATTAATCAAGAGCGTAACCAAAAATGGAACCAACTCTTGACTAAGTTAAAACCAGGCGACAAGTTTTTCTGGAAAGTTAGCAGAATCTTGCGCGGGAAAGGCAAAATCAAAATATCAAATATAAACGTTGGAAATACTAAAGTTACTTCAGATATTGAAAAAGATGAAATACTAGCAAATACGTTTTCCCAAGCCAATAAGCTGACTATTAATTACAAACACTCGATGGATAATTTAATAAACTCTACGGTTAGTGACTTTAAATATGAAAGCATATGTATACAAAATGTAAATTATACAACATTCAATGAAGTGTCAAATATAATTTCAACATTAAAAGTCTCGAAAAGCCCCAGGATTGGATAATGTACCTAACTTACTTCTAAAGAAACTCCCAGCTAAAGCTCTGAAGCTACTAGTAATTATTTTCAACAACTGCATAAGACTCAACTATGTCCCAAGCATCTTTAAAAATGCTAAAGTAATACCCATATGTAAACTTAACAAACCAAAAAATAATCCTAATAGGTATAGAGCTATAAGCTTACTAAGTAATTTAGGAAAAAATTTTGAAAGAATTATCTTTGCTTGTCTCAATGAATTTGTTACTAATAACTCAGTTGTCGCTAAAGAACAATTTGGATTTAAAAAAGAACATAGAATTAAACCGGATAAAAAACCAAATACTAAATAAGAAGAAAAACAGAAAATATACTGGACTAATACTACTGGACAAACTATTGGCTGCAAATATTCCAAAATACATTTGTAAACTAATTGCTGTTTTTATCGACCCTAGAACTTTTACGGTGGCTATTAATAATGAAACTTCGTCAGCAAAAACTATCACGGCTGGTCTACCTCAAGGTTCAGTTTTGTCGCCATTGCTATATGTCATTTACACATCTGACTTTCAAATACCTAACTATTTCAAAATCGCATACTACGCTGATGACACAGCCTTAATTTTCTCAAGCAAACTTACAACAGCACTGATGAAGAAAATGGAAAATGGATTTAAAAATTGTATGGAATACCTCAAAAAATGGAAGATCCAGATCCACCCTGATAAGACGCAAGCAATCATCTTTCCCTTTAATAAGTCTCCAAAAATGCTACCAAGACGCCAACTAGTAATTGGAACCAACAACATAAATATAGTAAATGAAGTGAAATATCTCGGCGTGGTTTTGGATAAAAAACTTTTATTTAAAAGCCACATTAACGAAGTATGTTCAAAAGCAATGAAAGCCTTCAAAGCTCTATGGCTGCTGTTAAACACTCGATCATGGTTAAATTACAAAAACAAAAAATTACTTTTTAAGAACATTATAAGGCCAATTTTAACTTATGCATGCCCAATATGGAGCTCAGCAAGTGCCTTAAAATTATTAATAAAAAACCTTGGTGGTATCCAATGTATCTTATACATGAAGAAATAGGCTACGAAATGATAATAGATTTTACAAGCAGATTAAAAAATAAATACTTTGAAAAAAATGAAACTTCCTCCTATTTATTAATAAGAGAATGTAATAACTCTATTTAAAATGTTATAATCTATAAATTATCAAATGAAAAGGTAGTGCTTATTTTAGACTATTGTAAATAGTAGTCATACTGTAACCACATTAACTTTTCGTATGTTTGGAATATCTATCAATTCATATAAAGGTTTTTAATCCCATTTTTGCCTTTAAAATCCTCAACTATATAAATAAAACTTCTTTAACTCACTATATCAAAACAATCATTTGTTGTAATATCTACATTTTAAGATAAGATCTCATTGTAAATATTTAGTTTAGTAGAAAATGTAAATAAAGGAAGACTGTATAATTAAAAAAAATACCTCTGGTAAATTTTGAACTTTTTTCAGTGGTTTTGGGGGAACTACAGGCCCCACTTTCTTTAAAGAACTTAAGTCATGACCATAATTTAAACGATTCTTCAACGATGTATTAAAATCTTGGCTTGAACTATTTTTTTCTTCGATAATGTTTACAAGTTTCGCTACATCAATATGATTATCGTGCGACGAAACATCTTTGTTTGTATCCGCAAATGACAAGCGGCTATTTATTATACTTAATTGTCTCAATTGTTCGTCCAATTCATCCATAATTTAAAAACACTAATTTTAAAATAAACGTTTAAGTACTTAATACTTAAGAATTAAATCACTATAAAAATTATCAAATTTTATACGTATATGTTCATATGTAGTTAACCGAATTTCTAAACTAAATTTAATATACAAATATGAATGGTATACAAAAATCTCAAACTAAATAGTGACAGTAAATTGAAAAATTATGTGCTGCTAATTCTCTTAAAAAATAAACGAAAGTGCAGCCATTTTAGCGTATAAACGCAAATTTGTTGTATAACATTTCTCTCACCTAATAAGCGAGACATTACTTCTTGAGAAAAATTGACACGAATTTGTGAAAGTGAAGTTCATAGAAGTGTAACGTAAAAAAATTAAATTTTTTTAATGGAATCTGCAGTTTTGACGTCAGATTCAAACGACAGAGTTCAGAAGATTTTCCTGGCAATTTTATTTATTCTCAGAGCTTTGGCCAGAAGACTTTTGAGAGAAAGATACAGGAAAAAATATTTTTTTTTATTATTTCCTATTGTTCGAGTCGTTAGGGCTGTATAAGATTATTAGGCCTGTTTAAGATTATTAGACCTTTGTTTACGAGTGATGGTAGTTTCATATGTGGATTTCATTCATAAATATATATTTCACCTTTTAAATTTAAATGGTTGCTGCTTCTGTAAACAAGTATCTACTCTTATTCTAGCTCTATTCATTTTAGTGAATATCTGTAGCCCATGTTAGTAGAATCTGGCGTTCGAGGAGGTTATTCTAATATTTATAAAAAATCGGACTATTTTAAACCAATTAGTCAGATGTGGTTTCTACTGAAAATTTTTGAGAGAATATTCTACACATATGATCGATAAAGCACCCACCTTGGCTTTAATCATGCCCAAATGGGGAGTAAAGCATTGAATTCTGGACTGCACGATACCGCTGGTCATATCGAGAAAGGACTCAACTATGAGCTTTAAGCCCTTGCAGCCTTTTTGGACACGGAAGGTACATTGAGAATGGGGACAACAAAGAGGCTCTGGTTGAGCTTGGCGCCTAGCATGAATGGGTAGTCAAAATGCTGAAAGATAAGGTTATTAACTCGAAATTAGGAGGAACTTTTTGTCGCCCTTTCTACGGTTTCGCTTTGTAAGCAGTATCTTGAAATACTTTTAGATTAAGCGAGGAAAGCGTTTAAGGTCACGGGGAAATATCTACCGAACACTAGTGAGTTTATATATGGGAGACCTTCGTCGGATCTTGGCTTCAATACAACTAGAATGAAACTGGTTCTTTTCTACAAATATAAAATGAAGAATTTTAGACTGCCCTGGCTGAACAAGGTCTAACTGAGGCTTCCAGCTAGAGCTATTTACCTTGGTATTTTTCTTGATAGGAACCTATTTTCGAAGGAGAACATCTTAGACAGAAAGGATCCAGTGCCCACGTTACCAAATGTGGTAAGTGGGTCTATTATTTCGTGAAATACTCTTCAGGCTTCATTGGAGATGATTTTGGGGCTACTTTAAACGGAAGTGGGTTATCGATTTGGACATACGGACTGGCGTCCGTCAGGTCATGCATTTGTGACGAGTTGGTTTCGGTGATATTTTCACAAAGAAATAACGGCATGATGTATTGGGTATTAAATCTGCTAGGAATCGGATATATTCTTTTCGAGCTATTGAGCTTTTTTTATGCTTATGCTTGATTAAGTTTTTCATAAAATTTTTACTTATATTGTCAAAATTCAATGCAATTGATGATAGTGACGTATGCATCGCGCAACTTGAATTCAACCTTGTCAAGAAAACAACAAAAAGGTATGCCTGAAGAATTTGTAAAATAAAATGGAAAATTTGTTAACTTAAATGAGCTGTTTTCTTGAATGAAAATGAAGAGACTCTATTGAAAGCTTATTTGATAATTTAGTTCGTTTCAACTTTTGAGATTATGAGTTTGTAAAAACGTGGGAGTGCTATAAAAATTTCAAGGCAACTCTTGAATGTGTAAATTCCAGGTAATCATAAGTATAAACTTTGTTTTCATTACGCACCATGAGAAATGCAAAAATAAGGAATTAATGTTTCTTTCATTGAAAAACCTTTGTTTTTATACATACCTTTATATTTTTAGTATCAGCTCTCATTCCGTTTTCAGAATACTACCGCTCTGAGGTGTAAATTTGAACACAACTTTGATTTATATTTGCTTTATCTCCGCCTCGTGTTTATTAAATTTATTAAACTTTATTATAGTATTAAAAACCAAATTTGTATTTAATATTGTCTAAGTGTGTTTGCTCAAATGAGAAGGAAATTTGATTACACTAAACCTTAATTCAAGTTCCAAAATGGTTCCACAATGGTTGCTACTAGACACTTTTTTCGATTCTAATTGATTTAATTGGTGAGCAATATGCCAATAAAAGAATGTATATTTTAAAGAAAATTATTTCCAACCAGCTATCTTTGTACAGCGATGCAATTTTTGAACGTTAAAAAGTTTCAGTTTTATACGAATGAGTTAAATTTTTAAAAAAGCTTTCTTTGGTCTTCCACGGTCTGACATGAAAATTATTGGCAAATAATTCACCAGATCATATAATATAAAGTCGGTAAGTGTGTTTCCAAATGGAAACCAAAAAACCCCAAAATGGGTGAGCAAGTATTTAATAAGGAAATTATGAGACTAATGTTCTTAGGCTACGTTATAAATTATTATTTTAACTGTACACTTAACTGCGGTAACAGTATTAATAGTATAATTTATAAATTCTACAACTGCCTAAAGAAAAATTTAAAAATGTTAATCACAAGGCTAATGACCCAAAGTTTCTAAAACAATTCAAGTTTATTTATTTAATAGTATTTGAAATACTTTCATAACAACCAACTATTACAAATATTAAATATTATAACTATATGAGTTTAACTACTATTACTTTTAACAAAATTTACAACATTTTTTCTAAAAACATTCCCTTCATTCTTCAAATAATTTGGCATTTTATTGTACGTATTCAGTCCCTTATAGTATAATGACTTCTGCATTGCACTTGTATCCGCTCGCTGCAGCCTAAAATCGTTCTAATTTCTCAGTCTGTACGATTGCGTGTCTCCAACATATTTTAACAGTTAAGTTAGGTACTCTGGTGCTTCTCCTATTTTCATTTTTTGAATAAAATTCAGCGTGTTAAATTCCAATCTTTTACGCACATTAAGCCATCTCAGTGCATCTAAAATAAAAGTTGTTGGTGTAAATCTATTTAGTTGTAATATGGAACGCAGCGCCTTATTTAATTTCTGCAGTCTTGTTAATTGTTGCTCAGAACAGCATATATATAAAATTGTTGATCCATATTCAAAATGCGGCTTCAGCATTGTATTATATATATTAATCGATGTTAACATTAAGACCTTATTTCTCAGCCGTTTAAAGAAACCTATCGTTTTCCCTATTTTCCTACATATATACTCTAAATGTTCCTTTAGTTTTAATTCCCTGTCTATTATGAAACCTAGATACTTAATATTAGTGACCTTTTCAATTACTACATTATTTATTCTAAATGCACTATTAGTGTCCATATTAATGTCCATTAACTTTGTTTTATTCTCATTTAATTTCAATTTGTTTATCTTCAGCCATCTATTTATATTATCCATATCTTTTTCAATATTTTCATAACATTGCTCACACGTTTTACACTCAGTAAAAATGAGAGTATCATCGGCATATAAAACTATCTCCCACTACATTTTCAATATCGTTGATGTATATTATAAACAATATAGCTCCTAATATCGAACCCTGTGGGACACCAAAATCATTCTCACTCATACTCGACTCAACATCATTCACCTTCGTTATTTGTCTACATCTCGAGAGATATGAACTAAACCACCTTAATTATCTATCCTTAATGCCATAACATGAAAGTTTTCGAAGCAAAATATCCCTATCTATTGTCTCGAAAGCTCTTTTGAAATCTAAAAAAATTGCTAGAACTTTGCGATCATTCCCTATAAATTTCCATCTATTTATTACATAGTTAATTGCCATCACATGAATACTTCTTTCTAAAGCCTGACTGATATTTCGATAGTAGGTTATGTTTCTCAAAATATTCCTCTAATTGGTTCTTAACTATTTTCTCGATAATCTTCTCACATGTTCTTAGGGCATTTATCGGGCGATATCCTTCACATTTAATAATATTTCTAATCTTCTCAACAGGCGTAACCATCGACTCCTTCCAGCTCTCTGGGAATATTCCAGTTTCCAACGATCTATTTATAATTCTTAGCAAAATGCTACCAAATTTGTTCCAATTGTACGATAAAATGCAATTTGATATTCTACTGTAGTCTTCCTTTTTTCATGTTCCTACATATATTCTCTAATTCCATTAATGATATTGCACGAAAATTAAATCTATAGTTTGAAGTCTGTACATTATTCTCATAATGTACATTCTCAATTGAACTACATATTTCCCTAATGCTATTAATGAAATATTCGTTGAACTTCTCGGCAATCTCCATATTCCCTGTATATTCTATGCCCTCAAATATCACAATTTTTATCACATTCCTTGGTTTTCCTAATACTAAATTCTTAATCCTATTCCACATTTCCTTCTGATCCTTTGCTGTGTTTATTTTACTATTTATATAATGGTTTTTTGAATTTACTACTATAACTTTATACAAGTTCCTCGCTGCCTTATAGTTGCACCATGCATCAATACTATTCTCCATAATGGCGTTTCTATATTTTCTATATTTTATAATTTCATCCCTTCTTAAGCTCCTGAGTTCGCTATTAAACCATTCATTCCTTTTTTCCTTGTTTACTCTCGATATAACAGTAAAATGTTCTACCGTATTATCCAAAGACAAGTCAAATTTACCCACGTACTCATTTAAGTCATCCATTTCCTAAAATTCCAACATCGATCCCAGTTTGCTTCTAAATCTATTCCTGTTATGTTTGAAAACGCAACATTCGCTATTTTCAGGCGTATAACATTTATTTCCTACTTCTATCAATATATCAATCGACTCATGGTCCGCTATTTTATTATCCACATTAGCATTAGCTGACTAATCTAGTTCTATAATTGTCCCTATACCAATCTATGTTGAAGTCTCCAGCTATTACAATCTCATAATTTTCTTCGCATACTATATCTAAAATCTCACTTAAAGCTTCACAAAAGTCTGCTTTTTGGCCACTTGGTGATCAGCAAAGTGCTATTATAACTATCGAAATTTTTCCATACTTAGCCATAAATGCACCTATTCAAAACTCATGTTCCCCTATAGATTCTCGAATTTTACTTATCTGCCAATGCTTTTTAAAATATAATATGAGCCCCCGGTTCTAAACGAACTCGATAGTAAATAGTAATGGTCATAATTCACTATTTCTATTTCTCTATCATCTACAACCTCCGTTTGGTGAGTTTCTGATAGAACTATAAATTCTGGTCCTACTGTATGCATCATCTCCATCTGATTAAAATTGTTCAATAATCCTTGAATATTAGTGTATATACCCCTTATACATCTTGGTTGCTAAACAGCTAATCCTATTCTCTTTTTCTTCAAATTAAGTTTATTTTGATATACTGGACAATCTCTATGATTCGTACTATGGTTTTCATCTAGATCCAAATTCAGTCTTTTATTTTCCCTTATGCAATTAAGGCATTTATCTATTATTTCCTTGTTACAATCCCTACTCTTATGGTTTCCGTGACATTTAAAGCAAACTTCATTTCTACATTCCGTTGCATCTTTCCCATCCAATGCTAACTTTCTGACATAAAATAACTCTATTATATGACTCTTGATCTATTTTTATTCTCGCATTAAAAATTGATCTACTTTTTCGCTTTGTTTCATATTATTCCTATTGAACTATTTTCCAGAACTCCATTCTGCTTCTTCAGCTAATCTATCAAATCCTTCTCGGGCAATTTAAAATTCATATCTGTTATAATAATCTGTACCTCTACCTGCTTTGGAATTTTTATCTCATAAATCTTACTTATCTCATTCTCTATTGCTTCTTTAATCTTCTCCCTCTCAGCGACATTTTCGGTCAGTATAACTACGGTTGATAATCGGAGGAATGATTATCAACATTAGTTATTTTAAAATTAATTGGGTCGACCTTCCTTTTTAATTCGGCTTTAGTTTTATCAATATTCTGTTTCTCCTTCGGTTTTATTATAAGTGGGACATTTTTTGATAAATTTGGCATCACTATATTCTTGGCAGCAACCTGTGCATATGACATATTTGTTTTGACATTTGTCTCCTTTAGACGCCTTTTGCACGTTGAAATTTGTTTCGAAACAAATTTCAACACTCTTGAGTTTGTAGGAGAGGGGGGAAAAACGAGCGGGGGTGATTTCACAATTTCATGTACTCGCAAAACTTGCTTTGTTCTTTATTCGTATATACACAGAGTTGTATTTGATTTCACATTTTCTTTTATTTTTGTTTCGCATAGTGAAGTTAACATGCTGACTGCCGCGGCAATTTTCAAAAAACTGGCCAAAAATGACAATTTGATTTTTTTACATTATATTACTTAAAAAACTCTATTTTTAGATCGTAGGTATCATCAAAAATAAAAATTATGTTTTTTTTAGGAGAAAGAGTGGTTTAATGAGTACGAGATAACAACTCGTAGATTGCGTTCCGTTCTAGGGAGCCAACTATGAATTATCTCGTAGTGGGCAGTCAACGTGTTAATATAAATTTTCCTTATTTAAAATAACATTACTTTTTGTTTATTTTGTGTTTGAAATCAAAACATTTGCAAAAGAAAATTTTTAGTACCAAACAATTAATTATAAAAATGAAAAAATAAAAATCAAAAAGAATATAATTTAATTTTTTAATTTATAAAAATCAATAAATAAGGTAAATATATTAAAAAATAATAATACATACATAAATATATGTATAATATATTATAATATTATAAAAAAAAATATAATATTCATATAATATTCATTTTTAAAGAATTGTCTGGCGTTGTTTGAACCTAAATCACAATGCCAAATAAAGTTATAACTGTCAAAAACAGCAGAATGACGCGATAAAAGAAAACAAAATTTGTGAAATTAATTTTTTACGTGCAAAAGCGAAAGAAATTTTAAAAGAAAATGCAAAAAAGTTTTTGAAATTTGTTTCGACACTAATTTCAACGTGCAAAAGGCGTCTTACAATTTTTTTAATTTCGTTGCACATTTTCGTATTTGTTGTCTCAATTTTCTCACACATATCTTTGTTGCTTACTTTTATTGTGTTACATATTTCTTTATTTTTGTTTTCATGTTCCGTTATCACTCCATACAGTTTTTTTTACCTCTTTGACATTTTTATCACAATATTTTTGTGCTTCATCTATTTTCTTTAATCTCTCTTCATATCTCTTTTCTATCGCATGTAACAGTTGTTTTATCTCGTTTTCATTCTGTTTAAGTGCCGTTTCAAATTCTCCCTTATATTCAACTAAGTTCTCTTTATTCTTGTTCACACTATTTTGAATCTCTTCAATTGCCATATCTACATTATGGATATATTGGAGGCAATCGTCACACATAAAACGTAAGTAATTGCCAGAATCCAATATGCCAATAGAGTATTGGTCAATCCCCGAGCATTTTTTGGAACTGTGGAATACCTTTTTGCATACACCTTCACACATTATTCCTGATTCCCCACGGATCGCTGTTGTACATCGGTGGCACTCAGCCATCTTTTTATTCCTTTCATTCTCACAATTATTATAATATTTCTATCGTTTTCACATGCAAAATTTGCTTCAGTTCTTTAATATTGAGTTTTTTTAAAGAATTATATTCTACAAAACTTTTATTTCAAATTAATCACGAGCTTCTTCAATTTGGCATCCAATCGCTTCAACGGTTATTATTACGTCGAAAATATTTGGATATACGTCATCATCTAACATCCAAAGTTAAGACGGATATTACTTTCCACAATTACCAAGGTGAGATGCCCTAAGCAATACACATAATCCCCGCACCTACGCTAGCTTGTATTCGGAGGTGGATAAAATCGTAGCAATTAGACAAAACAATTAAAGATGATATTTGAGACTATCGACAAACTTCGAGTTTTAAGTATGATGCTTGAACGCAATATAACTCATCTTAATACTTATTTATTTTAGTAACTACAACACAATTGCAAATTATACCATAGTTATTACGTACGGAATAACTTACACCTTATGCTTGGTGTAGTGCAACAGACTACAGTCAATGGTAGAAAGGAAATCGAATCCACGCTAATAGTCTACCATATTGCCTACTAAATTACCAAGGCATCCTACCATATGTTATAAATAAACCTTTTTTTCAATTTTTGAATATAGTTTATAAACTTATATTAATTTTCATTCAATATCTTGCTTCGCTTCGAAATTATATTAGTTTTTTTAAGTGTGTTAGTTGAAATAAGCTGTGAACCACTGTATATAGGATATGTGGGAAAGTTAATACAAGGATTTAATTGATTCCTGGTCTAAGTAAATAAAATCATTGAGGTCACCTTCTCTAACGCTGTAATAGACTATGTTTACAAGAACTAGATTTTAATCAAGATTAATAATAACAATATTCATAAAATTTTGTTCGTTTTTTGTCTTATTTAATAGAATTTTGTTTAATTCAACACAAACTCATTGCCGGCTTACCTCAAAATTAAATATAAAAGAAAACAGTTAACTAAATATAACTGAATATAACAATGTAAAAACTACGAACAAAAATCCAATAACTTTGGGAGCACACAAAAGTCTGCATTCTACGTCTACCAGTTTTTCCCTTCTCTCATCGACGTCTCTCTTTTGCACGTTCAAACTAAACTTTGAAAACTCTTGGTTTTGACGTCTATTGCATGTTCAAAATATTGAAGTTTATAGGAGAGAATAGGAAAACGAACAGGTGAGTTCGCATTTTGATGTAATCTCAAAGCTGCTTTGTTCTTCGTTCGTCGTTTACCGATGGCTGTATACGCGGCAACAAAATATTATGAGTTTGCCGAAGTAAACTCTGAGCGTGTAAACGCCAAACAAGGTTTAAAGAAAATGAAAAAGAGTTTGTCAAAATACTTTGCAGAGAACTTCGAAAGTGCAACATACGGAAAACTTGTTCGCAAGTTCACTTTGTTCGGCGTTCGTTCTTTTTTATAGATGGTTCTACAAACAAAGAACATATTATCAAGAGTTTGTAAAAATAAAGTTTGAACGTGCTAAAGTCAAGCAAAATTTTGACAAGCTTTAAATGATCAAAAACCGTTTTACACTATCAAAGACTTGTAAAGTGAATGAGGAAAATGCCAAATGGATCGAGGTAACTTAGTTGTAGTAAGAGTTAATAAACGTCGTACGAAGTAAAGTCGAAAACGCGAATTCGATATTGTCGGTTTTTATGCTAAAGTTACGATGAAATATGTACACACTGATGTCAATTACATACAATAAGATATTGAAAGAATCTATTGCAAAATTCTAAGGGAGATATATTTTATAAAATTTAATTTGGTTTTTTACTTCAAAGCACAGAATATACACAGAATAGAAACAAGAGTTTGACGTTTAACTTTTCATGGAGAAAGAGACAACAAATATTACCAAAAAGTATTTTTGTCTCTCTCTGATTGTAACTCGGTTTTGTTTATTTATGTTTTTTTTAGTTTTCGGGGTGGTTTTTTATATTGGCGAGAGTTAATAAAAGATGTAATTTTTGTGTGAAACTACTAATAAATAATAAAAACAACTAATAACAATAACAAATTTTACGTTTTTCTTTCAAGAAATTAAAAAATATTGGCAACTTTCAGCAAGAAAATTTTTTTATGAGCAGTACGTCTTATTTTGATCTTGTAATATTTAGCTTCTTAATTACCTCTTGCACAAGAAACTATATTCATTGTGACCGAAAATCACACACATTTCGATTAATATTTAAATATTTAAGAATCTTTAAACTTTTCATTGAAGAAATTAAAAAATATTCCAAATTATCCCTTTTTTAACACAAAATAAATCTTTATTTACATTTAATTTTTCTACTTTAACCGCCAGCTTTCACTCTGTATATCTGTTGCTTCTAACACATTTGATTCACAAAACATTAAAATATTTTTTTTCTCCCTCTACGAGGTAGGTTAAAGTGCTGCTTTGAGCGTTTTTAAACGTCAAAGGTTTCAATTCTGTGTATATTCTGTGCTTCAAAGTACGTTTAATTATTTAACGCAAATCTGAAATTCATTTTAAGTGGGTATTTTAAATTAAAACAATAACTTAATGTGGTTTTCTCTATAGAGAGCTTTTGATTCGCTTTTTCCTTTGAATGAAATTAAAGCGGCGTTATATTAAATGCTAAATTATAACACAATATTTAGTTTTAAATTAAAAAATAATCAAGGAATAAATTTTTATATTTTTTATTTATTTTTGGTAATAAATCAAAAAACATTAAACATTGTTTACTTGTAAAAATCTGTTTGTGTGCGTCGACCGGTGTGTTCCTTTTCGTAACACTTAACAACACTGGTTAGTGTGTCATTAATTTTTCTGTAATTTCAGTCAGCGTTGCCGTTTTGGGCTTTTCCTACCAAATTTGGTAGGATTTTTTTAATTTGGTAGGATGGTAGGTAAAATTGATTTTTGGTAGGTTGGGTCAAAAAGTATTTATATAAAAAAATGTACATATCAATCATTATTTTACTGTAATTAAACGTGAGGTTTTATAAATGTATTATTTGATATAAAATATGTATTAAAAACTTTAATAAATGTACATATGTTCTTATGACATATTCGTTTTTACACATATTGTTCGCTTCTATAACCCACGACTACTTTGAATGAACATTTTACATATATTTTGTGTTTTTAAAACAACAAAATAGATGTTAAATTTTAACAGAAAAAAGAAACTAGAAGTTAAGGTATTTTTAGTTTAAAAATATTATTAGAAATGAATTTTATGTTATATTGATGTGTTTTGTTGCTTTCGTTATACTATAGATAGAAACTGTTAACTGCCAGTATTTTTAGTTTAAAAATGTTATTAGAAATGAATTTTATAAATTATTTTTGTTATATTGTTGTGTTTTGTTGCTTATTAATACATGTACAATTATATGTAATACTTTTTTAATAAAAAAGTCATACTTTTTCTCAAAAAAATATATATTTACATTATTTAAAAAACTGGCAGGTTTTCAACGATTTTGGTAGTTTTTTGACATAAATTTGGTAGGATTAAAATTTGTTCAGTGGCAACGCTGATTTCAGTGCTGTTTTTAAAATCAGGATTGTTTTCTTTTGTGTGTATGTGCATAAAATATAGCATCTAAGATATGCTGTAAAATTAAAAATTAAATGAAACTGAATTAAATAGCAAAATATTAATTAAACTATGCAAAGTTATTAGTGTTTTAGTTTCTAACTTTTATCAACATTAAATTTGGAAGTAAATACTATACAGAATAACGTGTTTTTTTTTTTGTAAATGTTTAGAATCTGATAAAGTGTACACAAATTTTTATGCGTAAGAAAATCATTTAAGAAGCCGATTCTTTTGTTTAAGAAGTGTTTGTTGTATTTAATTTCAATCCTTTACTTATAGATTTTTACTGTTTTTGCAAAGTAAATAAATCTATTTTGTGATTTTTCGGTGCTTAAATTAAGGAAGTTTACTAATATTCAATCGAAAAAGCATAATTTTAAAATGTGAACAACGAAACGGTCAACGAAATGATATTTTAATAAAAGAAAATACCAAAAGAAAGATTGTGGCGATTATTCTCTTCGCCATCTGAAGGTTTTCAAATTAATTAATTAAATTTTTTTTGACAGTTAAAATATTTTATAATAAAATTTTCCGTTCCATTAATTATAATATAGAATATATGGAAGATTAATCATGTATAAGATTTTTTAGCCTTTAAATATTAAAACAATACCATATTTTATTGTATCTTTACAACCAGGCACTTCTTCCCCATGGAAATAATTCTCTGATATATAAAAATGTTTAACAAAAATTAAAAAGCATTTTCCATTCAGTAAATCGATCAATTTTGGGGTTCATTTGGTATCTTAGACATAATAAAATCCTTAAATTAATTTGTTGTTTTATATTCCTTTCACACAATACTCTAATATTATTCAAGGGTTTATTTTGTACGAAAAGAAAATATAGTAAACTATTGTCTTATTAAAAATGCAATACGCTGAATTTATTTTAGCTTGTCGGAATGTTGATATCGGTGCAGAATATTTATATATACCTATACTATACACTAATTGCTAATTATATGTGACTAAACAGACAGCACATTGTTTTTCAATTACAGAAAGTTGTAGGAGAAATGAAAGAGGGGAAGTGTGCGACAATTTTTTATGACCAGTGTAAAACCTCCGCCACTTTTTTTCTCCCGAAAATTGCTCTATAATAATTCTCGCTTTTTCTATTTCGGTTAATCATATAATCACGTGATCACAAAACAACCAGCGTTTCTGGTGTGAATCCAACCCACGGCCTCGGCATTTGAAGTTTACCAACAAGACTATCGGGGCACCGCTGAGTTTCTATTTGTAACATACTACCAGCTAGAGTTGCGGTTTACTTTAGATTTCTGTCTACTCTCTAAGGATCATAGGGTCTCAACAGATTTCATCTATTCATATCTGATCGACCTATATTGCGATTCGAAAGTATTCCAATGGATAAGATTTCTGACGCCATTGAATGATATTTTTATATATCTAAATACGTTTAGTTTTTTTCACTCCATATACTGTCGTTAAAAATGTTTGTTTTGAAAGAGTTGGAGAGCTTATGTGTTGGAGTAGCATTTCAAGTTATAGAGCCATATAAAATTGATTTTACATTACCCATTGTACAGCTTCCTAAAGGAGGGAAGGATAATATAGGGGATAGAATGAAAGGAGGGTATATGGGAAAGGGGGGAGTGGGAAGCGGCGGAATCACACAGACCAGACACAACAAAAGGGTGGGAGAGCGCGACTACACCGATGAAGTCCTAGCACCTCTCAACCAGCCTAAGCCACTAATGAATCTGTGGAGAGCCTTGATGTCGGCTCTCGACACTGCCAAGGATCCTCAATCTCAATCTACCAAGGGCTGGGCAGTTACAGAGGAGGTGTACGATAGTCTCCAACTCCTCATCGCAACACGCCCTGCAATAGTCAGGCTGGGATCTGTTCCAGATCCCCGTCAGCGACCTAATCTCGCAGTGCCCCGTGATAAAACCGACAAACAACCTTAAGCTGACCTTATCCAAGCCCAGCAAAATAAACCTGTTCTCTTACTGTCTACAGCAGGCCATAGACACCTAGAAGCAAAACAACCCGATCCGTTCCCCCAACGCCTCTGCTCTTTCGCCATGACCCATCCATTGATGAGGCCATAGAGGTGGTTTTGAAGAATAAGAACGGTACAGTTTCAAAAATAAGGAAAAAATCCTTTTGCCAAGTTTTCTGATCAAAACTCATAGTATATTAGTTTGAACAATATAGGCATATACACATACATATGTATATACACCCAAACCTTTTTTACACGGTAGATACGTTCCAGTGGATACCGTGTAAAAAAAACGCGTAAAAAAAGACAAATATGTATGTATGTAAGTGTATGTTTTTATTTATTTTATATTATTGCTATGTTTATATGTCTTTACTATTTATATTAAAAAGTCAAAATAATTTACTTATGAAAAAAAAATTTAATTTTGTAAATTTCATTGATTTTTAATGGACAAAAATATAGGGTCATTAACGAAAACGATTAAAAAAACTTAAACTAGATTTAAAATCTTGGTTCTAAAGCTAATATTTTGTACTGTAACCTTTATTCCTAAGAACATTTTTATTTTTTGGCATTGTTTCCACCAAATCTTGACAAGTCTTATTTGGAATAGAATACCAAGCGTACTTAATTTTCTCCCACAACTCCGCCTTATTTTTTGTTTTAGTCGTCCAATTTTTTGTTTTACGATTTTCCATAAATTTTCTATCGGATTTAAGTCCGGTGATTCTGCTGGCCATTGCATTACGTTCACACCGTTATCCAGAAACCACTTTTTCACAAGATACGAAGTGTCTTACGGATCAATGTCCTGCTGGAATATCCATTTGACTGGCATTTCCCATTCGGAATAAGGTCGTATCACTTCGTTTTAATTGTGACAGTATAAGTTTTTGTCCATGTTTTCTTTAATCCAGTACAGTGGTCCCACGCCATGCCAGGAGAAACATCCCCAAACCATAATACTACCTCCTCCATGCTTAAAAGTTTTTGTTGTATAACGGCAACAAAGTTCTTTATTTTTGGGACGTCTCACCCACGTTTTTCCATCACTACCAATTAAATTAATCTTACTTTCGTCCGACCATAACACGTTTTTCCATTTTTTTACGAGTATGGAAAATTTTATATGTAATTATACTGACCCTATTTTTTGTCCGTAACTGTATATATATATAAATTTAAATTTGTGCAAAAATGTTTGAGTTACCAAAAATATATTTTTTAATAAGACATGTTTGACGGATTCCAGAAAAATAAAAAATATTTTTGACTCCTAACCAACTAAATATCCATACATACAACAAATAGATATAAACGCAACTCATAACCAATATTTTATTTTCAATTCAATAAATTAACCAAGTTACAGATTGATAAATTGCTGTTTCCGTAGTAAAAATATGTATTTATATAAAAAATAAAAAAAATTCAGATCGTCACTAAGACGTGATTTGCTGTGTTTCTTTGAACTTAACTTTACTAGTTTACGGTTACTTTTCCTGTGATCAAACAACAACTAAATTCAAATTTTAAAATAAATAAAAAACAAACAAAATTAAACGAAGAAGAGTTGATGATGTTGTTGCCTATTCTAGGCACAATATGAGTAAAAAACAAATAACAAACAGCTCTCAGAGAACTGTTAGAAAAATTATTATACTCCGCTACAAACAATCGATGACGATGAAGTTATCGTAGAAACAGCTGTTATTATTATTATTATTATTATTATTATTATTATTATTATTATTATTATTTCTTTATTAGTATTAAAAAATACTTTTAAAAAGCAATTGTACTACAATTTCATCACATATAAAATTTACTATTATTACATATTTTTACATGTTATTTTTAACAAAAAAAACAATATGTTTCTTATATATATTAAAATTAGGTTCCATTTTTACATTATTCGGTAGGGAGTTGTAAAGTTGAAAACGCTTATAAAATAGCTGCATTGCAGATGATGATGCTCTTTCAATTCTAAAATGTTCCGCGTTTCTAAGTTGGTAAGGTTGAGAATTTCTCACGTACGATACTTGCTCGGTTAGATATTCTGGTGCTTCACCGTTTTTAATTCTGTGTATGAAATTTAGTGTGTTCAATTTAAGCCGTTGTTCTACATTTAACCATTTAAGGGATTCAAGCATGAAGTGGATCGACGTATATCTGTTAACTTTGAGTATGATTCTCATTGCTCTATTTTGTAGTTTTTGCAATCTTTCGATTTGATGAGCTGTGCAACATGTGAATAATATTGTCGAACCGTATTCGAAATGATGCTTTATCATTGTGTTGTATATATTAACCGCCGTTAAAATTGATACTTGGTTTCTTATTCGTTTAAAAAACTAATCTTTTTACCGATTTTCTTACATATGTAATCAATATGATTTTTAAACTTTAAGTTTTTATCAATAATAAAGCCTAAATATTTTATTTGGTTCACTTTTTCTATTATTTGATTATTTATTCTAAAAATTATATTGCTGTCTAAATTTACCTCCATTATTTTCGTTTTACTTTCATTCAATTTAAGTTTATTCATTTTTAGCCATATATTAACATTATTCATATCCTCGTTGAGATTATTATAACATATTTGTTCAGATTCTCCTTCGGTAAAAATAAGCGTATCGTCAGCGTATAGAACTATTTCGCACTTGTTCAATATGTTTGGCATATCATTTATATATAGGACAAATAGTAGTGCTCCCAATATCGATCCTTGTGGCACACCGTATTCGTTGTAATGTATGTGCGACTTAATGTTATTTACTTTCGTTATTTGCTTCCTGTTTGTTAAATATGATTCAAACCATTTTAATTCTATGTCTTCGATGCCATATGCTTGTAATTTTCGCAGAAGTATTTTTCTATCGATGGTTTCGAAAGCTCTTTTAAAATCCAGGAAAATACCCAATATTTTATTATTCTTGTCTGTCCTTTTCCATCTGTTAATTAAATAATTAATTGCTGTTTCACATGAGAATTTTTTCCTGAAACCGGACTGATATTTCGATAGTATTTTCTTAGATTCTAAGTACTGCTCCAACTGTTCCTTAACCACTTTTTCCATTATCTTTTCACACGTCTTAAGAGTATTTATTGGCCGATATTCATCACATCTTTTTGTTTTTGCAACCTTCTCAATTGGTGTTACCATCGCTGTTTTCCAATTTTCTGGAAACACTCCTGTTTGTAGTGATTTGTTCACTATCCCTAGCATTATTCTGCCGACGATATGCCAACTATTTATTATCATGTCACTTGATATTTTATTATAGTCCGATTTTTTCTTTAGGCTTTTACAAATTGTTTTTAATTCTTCTAATGTTATTTCCCTAAATTTAAATTTGGAATTTATCACAGTTATTCTATTGACATATTGCACATTATCTATCCCATCTCTTATCATTTTAATACTATTTATAAAATATTTATTAAAATTATCTGCTATATCAAAATTGTCTTTACATTCTACCTGATCAAATATTACAGTTTCTATTGCACTCCGATTTTTTTTTAAATTAAGGTAAAAATACCACCAATAACAATATTAAAATGTAAAACTGAACAAATACATGAAGTGTGTAGAATAATGGATGTAAAGGAATATTCTATACGCAAAATACCTATTGGTCTCAAACTTTTTTGCGACACAAAGGAAGATTTTGATAAAATTTGTGAAGCCTTATCAAATAAATTCAGTCTTGAATATTTTACATATGCCTCAAAAAGTGAAAAGCCGTATAAGGCGATTTTACTTGGTTTAGATAAAACCGATCCAGCCGTTATTAAAAATCGTCTTACTAGCATGGGTCTTAAATGTATTGACGTTAAAATTGTCACTAAAACCAAAGACAATAATGAAATTATAATTTTTATAGTATATTTCTAAAGAAAATCTATAACATTAAAGGAGCGTAGGCAAAATTATTCCTCCATAAATTTTATTAAAGTTAGATGGGAATATCAGAAACCAAATAAAAATAACGTAACCCAATGCAACAGCTGCCAAACGTTTGGACACGGTTCTAGCAGATGTATGGTAAAAACATTTTGTGCCCATTGCGCTGGAAACCATAAAACCACAGACTGTAATATTTCATTCGAGAAATGTGCTAACTGTAGTGGAGCTCCTAAAGCTATGTCACCTGATTGCCCTAGTAGGGAATCTTATAACAAAATTAGACAGGGAACTCAACCAAATCGCATTAGGAAAAATACACAAAATTATAACGTTAACACAAACTACAGTGCTAACTTTCCAAATACGTTAAACCAATATGAAATGCCAAATTCATCTAACAAAAGATATAGTCAACATTTTAATCAAAATACAAATAACGAAAACCTTTTTTCTTTTGAAGAATTAAAAAATCTAACTTTTGAACTAATTTCAAATTTGAGAAAATGCAACTCCCGTGAACAACAGTTCGAGTTGTAACAAGCCTCGCTTATAAATTCTTGTACCCATGAATACAAATATTCGTATAATACAATGGAACGCACGTAGCATCCGAAATAAAAAAGAAGAATTTTTCCACTTTCTGGATAAGACTAATGTCAACATTTGCCTTGTTTGTGAAGCCTGGCTAAATGATAAAACCTCAATTAAACACCAAAATTTTTACTGTTATAGAAGTGATAGTCAAGAAGGTCGCGGAGGAGGTTTAGCAATATTTATAAAAAAGAATATTCGACACGAATTAATTTACACTATAAATACATCTTTAATTGGAAATATTGGTATTAGAGTGTATACTCAAAACGATTTTATTGACATCTTCTCATGCTACTTTCCTGGTGGAACTGCAGGAAGTGATCCCTTGCGTAAACAATCATTCACATCAGACATTTGAAAAGTAATATCAATAAGCACCAAATACATTTTAGGAGGCGATATTAATTCCAGATATAATCATTGGGGATGTCAAAGAAGTAATTGTTGGGGCAACATTCTTTAACCAATTACAATTAAACCAAACTCAAATAGATTTTCCCCACGAAAACACTTATATTCCATCTGATCCGTCTAGGCAACCATCAACATTAGATTTTTTCTTAACAAATGCGGCACATAACTTAGCAGCGGTAAAAGTTATAAATGAACTCAGTTCAGATCATCTTCCAATATCTACTACTGTTAATCTTAGAGCAAATGTAAATAATTTACAATACGTTTTTAAAAAAACAAATTGGCATCGATTTCAAACATCAATGAATAGAAATCTACCTAGCCCTATTGATATGG
Organism: Sarcophaga subvicina; assembly: GCA_936449025.2. Classification (NCBI taxonomy): domain Eukaryota; kingdom Metazoa; phylum Arthropoda; class Insecta; order Diptera; family Sarcophagidae; genus Sarcophaga; species Sarcophaga subvicina. Next base: position 15,055,388 of record OW388085.2, on the reverse strand, counting down.
AGGATATAACAAATACAATTGAAATTGACGAAATGTTAGAAACTTTTAACGATACTGTTAAAAAAGGAATTGATGAAAGTACACCAAAGCGTAGAATAAAGCCAGCTGTTAAAAATTTACCAAATAACATAAAAATAATGATCCAATTTAGAAATATATATCGACGAAATTGGAAAAGGTATAGAGATATAAATGATCATCGGCAAATGACACGGCTAAACAAAGAAATCTGTATTGAAACAAATAAGTTGAGAAATTTAAATTAGAATAATATGCTAACTACTTTGGAAAAGTCTTCGTCACCTTTTTGGAAGGTTTCTAAAGTTTTAAAACGAAAAACAAGTAATATTCCTATTTTGAAAGATAATAGCCAAGTAAGCTATACGCAACAAGAGAAAGCAAATACGTTAGCTAAATGTTTTATGTCAAATCATTCATCCCGGTTAAGTGATACAAACACAATATTTGAGGTCGATAATGTAGCAAACCAAATTCGAAGTTGCAATGTAAATCCACGGGACAACTACTATGTAAATAGCCCACAAATAAAACAAATTATTAAAAAACTAAAAAATAAAAAGTCGCCTGGAATTGACAGAATAAATAACCAATGTTTAAAAAATCTTTCAAATAACGGTATAAAATATCTCACTAATCTGTTTAATTGTTGCCTTAAATTGTGTTACTTCCCGAAATACTGGGAAATATCTAAAAGAATACCAATTATAAATCCGGGTAAACCTCCTGAGTCACCACATTCATATAGGCCCATTAGTCGCCATCCACAAGTAAAATTCTTGAAAAAATTCTAAAAGAAAAATTAAACAATTTTATTGATGTGCATAATATCCTCCCTCCGCAACAGTTTGGTTTCCGTAAAGAACATAACACTTCACAACCTTAAATAAAAATAAGAAAACTGGTAAAGAAAAACTTTCAAAATGCTAAATCTACGGGTATGGTTCTCTTAGATATAAAATCAGCATTTGATTCGGTCTGTCACAACGGTCTCATTTACAAGTTGAAGAAACTAAATTTTCCAGATGGGCTCATCAAAATTATTCAAAATTTTTTATACGACAGATATTTCTCTGTACATATGTATATCTACAACGACATCTCAAAAAATCAGCATAACAGCAGGATGCCCACAAGGATCTTGCCTTTCTCCAGTCCTTTATAATATTTTTACAGCAGACATTCCTATTTTTCCTCACTGTGTCACCTCAATTTTTGCAGATGACACAGCTATACTCAGCTCCGATGAATATGCAGTAAACATCATAGCCAATTTTGAATTGGCTCTGGAAAATTTAAAATCATACTTCAATAAGTGGAATATTATGATAAATCCGGAAAAAACAAAGGCAATATATTTTACCAGGAAAAGGAAGTCATGTTTCTTACCACAAAACCCTCTTCGTTTCATGGATCATGATATAAATTGGGAAAACAACGTTAAATACTTGGGAATAATACTTGATCCAAAACTAAACTTTAACGACCATATACTATATTTATTAGATAATATTAAATTAATCTATATAATGTACCCACTTATTAACAGGAAAAGTTTTCTTAATATTGATAACAAGAAATTGATACTCAAATCCATATTTCACCCTTTAATATTTTACTGTGCCCCAGTTTGGGCTACTTCTGCTAAATGTCATCTTAAAAAAAACTTCAAATAGCCCAAAACAAGCTCCTTAAGATGTTATATAATCTTCCTTGGCATTATTCTACACAACGACTCCACACATTATCTGGCATTGAACTCGTTCAGGATAAAATAAATAGATTAACTCTAAATTTCAACAGAAGATGTCAATTTTCTCAATATCTACATATAAATGAACTCCAGCCGTAAAACTATATTCAATATACTCTAGTATAAATTTTTACACTTTAACTATTGTTTCATAAAGGTTTTTGTAAATTTTTCCCTTCCTTTTATTATTTATTATATTATTTAAAAAGCTCACAAAATTCAAATTTAACTACTAAGTAGAAAAGAAACAAAGTTTCTAAACTCTTTAATATATATATAAGACAATTGTAAAACAGTATTAATATATTAAATGAAATAAAGATATTAAATTAAATTAAAATTAAATTATATAAGAATTAAATTTTAATAATGAATATTTGCTAATATCATTTTTTTTAAGTTTTTGTCACTAGATGAATTTGGAGCCCATGTATCGGGCACGTATCGAGCCTTTTCTCTAAGCTTGGAAAAATATTTTACTAAAACTTAGAGTATTTATAAAAACAATTTTAAATAGTTTATATATTTATTTATTCTTTTTATTATGGATTAAATCAGATTTTGCTTCCGTTGTATTTTCTACATATAAACTTCAGTCTCTGACTGTATATTTGAAATATTTTATCTTTGCTTCAGTCATTAAATCATGATGTGGATTGTCGGAAGAATACATATAGCGTATATCTATAATTTTTTTGACGCCCAAAGATAAAGATATGAATGGGGTTGTATTGGTATGCAAGCAACAAAAGTTTAATAAATTTGAAATTACCTCACTTCATTTATATTTTCTAAAAAATATAATTTGGATTGATTTTAAATAACTCATGAATAATGTTTCAGAAATTACAAAATAATAATTATCGATAACGAATTAATTTTTTTTTGATTTTAATTATAAAATTAAGATAGTTTTACGCATATCCTATTTAATTTCTTTCAGTCTACTTAAAACAATCACCCTTATTCCGTGTTACGATAGAATCTATGTTTTTCTATGTTGAGTTTTTAGTAACTGAGGTTATTTAGATTTTTGCTTTTAATGCAAAAAAGTAGTAAAGTTATAAAATGTAATCATAAAAAACAATAAAATGGTTTATAAAAGGTTTTAATAATTTGTATGTCATTTTGTTATGTTTTGTACTATAAAGTAATTATTGTCTATTGCAGATCAAAAAAGTATTGGCCCTAGGTTAGGTTATGTTAGGTTAGAGGATGTGTACTTGTCAATTAAGACAAGTACAGTACCAGGAGGTCGAATCGACCCATTGTACAACATCCTTAAAGAGAGAAGGATAATAGAGGGAATAGGATAAAAAGGAGAGGACGTAGGAAAGGGGAGAATGGGAAGCGGAGGAATTACACAGACCAGACACAACAAAAAGGGAGAGCGCGACTACATAGATGAAGCCCTAGCACCTCTCAACCAGCCCAAGCCAGTAATGAATCTGTGGAGAGCCTGGATGTCGGCTATCGACACAGAATTCTAACTCTTTGTTCGATAGTCTCCAACTCATCGCAACATGCCCTGCAATAGTCCGGCTGGGATTTGTTCCAGATCCCCGTCAGTGACCTAATCTCGCAGTGCCCCATGATAAAACCGACAACCAACCTTAACCTGACCTTATCCAAGCCCAGCAGCCAACCTGTTCTCCTACTGTCCACAACAGGCCACAATATAATCGGTGGCTTTTCCGACATTCAGAACTCTGGAGTGACCTATCGAGCGCTGTTTCCAGCAGTCCGATTCCCTCAGACGTATGGCACTACGCGCTGCACACCGCTTGACATACAAATCAAGCGGAGACAGGTAGAGCATAGTGTCAAGGGCAGCCTGAGGGTAACTCTTCCTCACTCTAGTGACAATTAAGGAGATTAAGATTTTCTAAGATTTTCCATTGAAAACTCTTATCTAAGGCACACCACCAAACAACGCAGTTATAAGTAAAAACCGGTCTAACAATCGCCAGATATATCCAGCGAATAGCCCTAGGCGGAAGACCCCCGTTCTTACCTATGGAGTTCCTACACTGGTAGAAAGCATTCAGTCCCTTCTTCATTCTTTCCTCGGTGTTTCGTTTCCAGTTTTCCACCCACCAGAATAGCCACATCGTCGGCATTTGCCACAACACTATAGCCCCTACTTTCCAGAAGCCTCAGACCAACATTAGCAACCAAGAGCCACAAGAGAGGGGATAGGACACCTCCCTGTGATGTAAACCTGGTCGCACGCTTGACGATAGAACATCCACCCAGATTCGATCGGATTAGTCTCTTACCCAACATGTGGGTGATAAACCGCACCAGAAAATCTGGAGCATGTATATCCCTTAGTGAATTCTCAATAGAAGTGGTAACATTATTGACAGTGTGTACTCACCCCTAGACAAAGTCACCTCAACAAAACCTGTTACATCATGAAGAGCGCTCCCAACCGACTTATCCTTAATGTAAGCATGTTGCGACATACTCAACAGAGACCGGTCCATGTTTGACCTCAAATATAGATCGATAAGTATCCAAAGCTTTCAAAGAAAGGATGAGAGCGATATCGGTCTATAATCCTTAGGGCCGATGTGACTGGGTTTAACAGCTTTCGGTATAAACACCACAAGCACATCTTTCCAACCATCAGGTATATCACACCACCGGAGATAGTCTTTATACACGTCCACCAGATATTCGTGTAATATATCACCACCATGCTGAAGCAGAGCCGGAAAGATACCATTCGGACCAGGCGACTTAAAGGGCTCAAAGCTCTGGTAATGATATCCTCCAAATCGGGCATCATGCCAGCATCACAGAAGGGATCAGCTACACCCAATGGATAGCTTTCTGGATCCACACAATTGGGAAAATGAGTGCCCAATAGAACCTCTAGGGTTTCTTTTCTCGAGGCTGTCCACGTGCCATCGTTCTTTTGGACGAAGCCTAGGATTTTGGGGTCCCTAGACAGCATCCTACGGAAACGAGCCACATGGGTAACATTCTCGATACTTGTGCAGAAACCCATCCAGGTGGTTCTCTTTGAGCGCTTTATTTCCCTCTTATAATCATTAAAACCGGATCTATATGCAAACCAGTCAACATCCCTGCCCGACCTCTTAGAATTATTAAAGAGTCTCCTGGTACAACAGCGGAGTCTCTGGAGTTCCGCATTCCACCAGGCTGGCTGGCTCCTCTTACCCGGGTAAGTGAGGGGACAAGCATCTCTATAACAAGACAACAAAATATCCGTCAAAGATCCAACTCGATCATTGGTGCCAGGAGTGGAACAACCCCGAAGGGCTCTAAGTTCCTCCTCCACAGCCTACTCATCTGATCCAGTCGGTTCTTGGATACCTAAAAGGCTCGTTAAAGCCACCAGATAGATTAAACCTGAAGGATATCAGTTGGTGATCAGAGAAAGAACACTCATCTGAAACCCTCCAGTCCCTAATCATAGATCTTTCCATGTTAGAGAGCGTAATGTCAATTACCGACTCTCTAACACTGTTCCTAAACGTTGGCGTGTTACCAACGTTACAAATGTTAAGCCTATTAAGAATAACAAATTTTAAAATCGACTCACCCCTAGTATTTCTGTCAGCACTGCCCCATTGGGTGTGATGAGCATTGGCATCACAACCATAGCTGCCAGATAAATGAGGCATCAAATCGTCAAATATTTGAGAAAAAATCGTCAAAATCGTCAAAGACGTTTATTAAAATCGTCAAAAAATCGTCAGAAAACATATTAACTAATTTTTTTTCCAAAAACGGAGATATTTTATATCATTTTCAGAACAAAAATTGTTTAAGGATTAAACAATCTATCCCAGTGTTGTTTATTGACACATAACCGTAGCAATAATATTGCATCTTGACATTCTGAGTATGAAAATTCAGTATAATGGCTTCAACCGACACATTTTTCTGTTCCTTCAGTTCCTTATTATTTATTTATTTATTAATTACAATACAATTACAAATTATATTCTATTTATATACGAGCGGAGTATATTGACCATATTCTAGGTGTAGTGTCACAGACCAGAATCATTGGTGGGAATCGAACCCACGACCCTCACGCTAATAGTCTAGCACACTACCCTCTAGACTACCAAGGCACCCTCCTTAAGATCTTATGATCTTACTATTTACACCATTTATAACCGACCGAAATAGGAATACAACTCTTATGTATGGGCCGGTGCCTCAACATCTATTTTAAGATTTCTCGATCGTATAGAGGAGAGGCCGTAGTAGCTCGTTATTGACGGTAGTGTATCCAACTCCATTAAATCATTGGAGCATCATTGCAATGTGGTTTGTGTTTCACTATTCTATCGCTATTACAAAAGGATTTCGCTCGAAGGAAATAGGGGGACTTGTTCCCGAAAATCATATATTCCTACGTAACGCTCGTCTTTCCAGCACATCCTTATGTGGTCGATTGGCCAGTCGATCGCACACTGCATTACAGTAAAAACAAGTTTTTTAGTCGGACTATTCGTATGTGGAACTCAATTCCTGCAGAGGTCTTTCCTGTTACTTATGGTATAAAAATATACAAGCCTAGTGTCCATAAACACTGTCCTCTCTTTCCTTCCTCCCATAACACATTTTCATAGTTCCAAATACAATGCCATCTATCCCCTGAATTTTTAAAATTGTGGTAAATTATTCTCAACTACGAGGTTATTTAGGAGTTGTAATTTTTTGGCTCTTAAGGGTTTAAAAAGGAATAAAATACAGAAAAATCATCACATGTATTCGAAAGTAACTTAAAAATATAATACTTTACTCCTAGTTATTATTAACTTAAATTTCCAATAGTAACAATTGCAAAGTAAATACAAAGGTTGAAGTGGCTTTTAATATACTAAAATAAAGAATATGAAGTAAATTTTTAATTTCCAAAAATCGTCAAAATAAGGACATAAATCGTTAAATCGTCAATGTGATATTTTTGGAGCTCGAAATCGTCAAAATGACGATAAATCGTCAAATCTGGCAGCTATGATCACAACCCAGGACGAGACGACATCTTTTCCTCTTCGCATGCTCCACCAGTAGTCCAAGTATGTCATCAGGAGGGGATGCAACCTCATACGGCATGTACACAGATGACAGCATCAAATCGATCCCAAGGTCACCTCTGTACGCCACAGTTGTTACGTCACTTGTATAAAAGGAAGGAGTGATTAACAAGTCCGAATTACCCGTAGCTAAAATACAGGTTCTTCAGGGAGTTGACAACTACCCACGAGCTGGTGTTCAATCCGTCATTCTGCTTTCCAATAAGTTTGGATATGATATTCACTTGCCTAAAAGTATGCGGGACCCATACCGTCACTATTGGACGTAGACGGAGGTCGCATTGAGGGACCACCTCCAAGCGAGCACCGGGGCGGAGTTCACCAAGGCGCTTCACTGCTTCCACAAGGAACTTTGCAGTTCCCTCGTTTTCACAGTCAACTACCTTGATGCCCTTGCACCAACCGATGGAAGATATGCGAGCATTCCTGCCATCACAAATCTCCTCTGTCATAAACTCGATGAGCCTTTCTTCAACTAGATCACATCTTTCTGGACAGATTTTGCCATCTAAATCCGACCTGTCGATGAAAGACAGTTGAAGGGAAGGGTTAGTTCCTAGGCTCCCTTGTTTTTTTAGGACGCTTGGACCCGGAGCAAGGCACCTCGTCAGATCTGTTTCTCTTCATGTGATTTCCCTTGCGAGAAACCTGCATAAAAGACTTACCCACCGAAGTACCCCCTCGCCTACTTCGCCACCAACCTTACATCCTTCTGGGATAAAGGATTAGCGGTAGTTTCTACCTCCTTTCCTTTATCCATTGTAGAAGGAACAACATCACCCTTTCTCTTCACCGGAGGTTTGAAAACCTGGGTGGTCTTGATTGCTCCAGTTGGGAGTAAGGGTGTATAACCTTCATGCCCCTTGCTTGCGGCATGAGAGGTAGAAGCAATTGGCTCTACGCTCCCGTCCGCACTCAAGGGTCCATCCTTCTTACCAGAATCAGCGCCCCGTGAGAGGACACTGCCCGGGTATTTGGTCTCATACCGCGAATCAGTGCCTCTGTGCCGAGCCGGCATCTTCTGTTCCTTAACAGAGAGGGAGTCCACATCACAGCTTGCAAATCTCCTCAAGACAGTGCAAGCCCTGCGATATGAATTCATCTCCTTATACATAGCGGAACGTTTCCGCCCAGTTTTACCCCCTTGTCAGACGAGCTACTATTTCCCATGCATGTACTAGTGAGTTGGAAACATCCTGTCTGTCAAGTGGGTTCCTTGAAGGGAAAGTCACCACCTCATTGCTCCCAGTGGCAATTTGGATACGAGTGAAGGGGAGCCTTTCGATGACCGTATTGTCACCGTCTTCATCCGATAGTGGGGAGACAGAGTCTGATTCCACGCACATATCTTCCGTTGAAGTGGGGATCGCCGAAGCAGTCGCCTCACTAAGGGTCTCCTCTACAGTCGTAATCCTCAAACCACCTGGGGCGAAATTCCTGACGATCTCATTGTTGTCAACAATGCCCGCCTGGATTTTTGCAATGAGCTTGGACGGTCTAGTCCAGTATCAGTAGCCATTTTGTCATCATCGTTCGTCATGTTCAAATCTTTGTTGTTGTGTTCTTTGTCCATATAAGTCCCACGAGTGAGGGGGAAAGGAGGTCAATCATGCCATAGCCCCCGCTAGCATGACAAGGACTTGGTAGAAAACCTAATACTCACTGAGGTGCCCAGGTATCAGTAAGGTTCCGTTATAATACAGTCGGATTAGACCCCCGACTGCAAACCATCTGATAAGCACGGGTCGCTTAACACTCCGGATTAGGGGTATAGAAGAAAATATACGTGATCGGGCGAGTCGAAGAGATCACACAGACATCAATTCGAAGACAGTCCTCTCACGATATTAGGGTAACCTTTAGTCATGCACCACATCCCCAACAGGTTGGGATAGGTACACTTAAGCCCCACATCGTGACAAGATTGTTACCCAGGGGGGCGCCCTATATGTCAAGCGAAAATTATAATTTCTTGACACATGTTATGTTCCAACTTGTTTTCCCTTCTTAAAAAATCGTAATTTAACCACAACTCTGTAAAGCGGTGAAGAACACACTAAAGAATAGGATTGTAATTGTAATTGATTGGTAAGAAACACTGCACTCCAATCTTGACTAGTAGGTCTCCCCTTCCTATAGTAGCGCGGCTGCAATCGACTCCACCTCTTGTTATATAAAAGAGATATACATATATTTCTGAGCAATAATGATGAATTAAATTGAATAAAAATCACCTATGACTCAACAGTATTCTTAACACTGAAATAGTTTGGCCGCAATGTATTCTTTATCTATGGTAAAGTGAAAGTGTTTTTTGATTAAAGCTGCAAAAATATTTTTATTTTTTATTATTTTACATCTAACTCTATAATTTTAACACTGTTTTATTTATACTTAAACACACTTTTTATTAAAATTTTTTAAAAATTATAATGTTTTCTATTCCTATCGTGAGTTAGAATATATGTAAATCTCCGATCAATGTGTAACTGAAGGCGGAGACGTAATTAAAACGCATAATAGGGGTGAATATTTTTTTTTTAATAATAATTCATGAAGCTTTCCTCTGTTATTAAGGATACATATCTGTCTAGTACATAACAAAATTTAAAGTTTAGTTTTTTTAAACATATCAGAAACATATTAACAAAATAATAACTAGTTCAGTATGCAGGAAAAGTGTTAATGGCATAATATAACGTTTATTTATGTTCTTATTTTTAATTTAAGATTAAGATCCCTTCTAAAATCTAAATTTGTTTCAATTATGACGAATTCGTTCAAGGAAATATTTTATATTAATTAAAATCAATAATTGTTACTATAATTTTTAACCATGGTCTGACTATAAATGCATAATGATAATGTTTATTTAAACTTATTTTTATTTCTAGGAAATGGCTTTTATTACTACGTCGTTTAAACAAATTATGTACATAATACTAACAAATGTGTAATAAAAATGATGCCGCATACTAAATATTTTTAGTAATTCCTCACAATACCCTCATATAAAGAAAATGACTGAATTCATACTACTTAGACATACATAGACATCAACGTCTATTGAGACATGATGTACATTTCACATAAGATATAAGCGAAAGAAAATTTATTTCTATTTTGCAAACTAAAATATAAACAAACGATACTTCTTCATCAACATTAATAGTTTAAAGACAGAATAATAAAATGGAATAATTAAAATTTTAATAAATTAATTGTATATATGCATTTAATTCTAAGCTAAAGCTGTATTATAGATTTTGAAAGAGGGTATCTACGTATAAATTTGTGCATATAAAATTAAGAATTTATATACATATAGAATTGAATTAAAATATGACGTATAAAAGGACCTGCTGTAAATTTAAACCCCTTTTATTTCACGAAAACAAAATAAAAAACACAAAACATCCCCTGTCAATAATACATCATTGGAAAAGAAAGCCTTCTTTTGGACTAGCAATACGATTGCTTTTGTATGGGTGTTATTGTCTGATGGTCTGGTCTTCGTTTGCTACCGTTAATGAAGTGGAATGTTTAGCTACGCAATACTCTACCGTAAAACACTCAAATTCAACACAAACCCAAGTATTTTCTTCTGGTGATATAGTAGCTCAATTTACCTTACCTCAGATATCAACGGGTCATTTGAGCGATCAGGGTGCTAATGGCCTCCCAGCAACTTCCACAATTGCCTCCAGAAATGGCAATCATTCAACAACATCTCCTTCATCTACGGGTGGTCCATCATCGACGGGTCAGGGAAACGGAAGCTCTAAAAATTATTTAACGCATTTGGCTTATGATTATAAGCGAAATGTATTCTATGCGGGTGCAACGAACAAGATTTTACAATTAAATGAAAATCTGAGAGTTTTGTCACAAGCTTTAACTGGTCCCGAACATGATTCTCCTCAGTGCCATGCCAGCGGTTGCTCAGTCGATGTTGAGACCTCCCTCGTCAACAATCACAATAAGATATTGATTGTTAGTTATGCTCAAGGCGATGGTATTTTGATTGCCTGTGGTAGTATCCGTCAAGGTGCCTGTGATATTTATAGTTTAGCTCGATTTCCAAAAAATCCTCAATCCATTGATATACCTTTAGCGGCAAATGATGAATTCGCCTCTACATATGCTTTTGTTGGACCTGCAAAATATTCTTGGAAAAAGGAAGATATACTCTATGTTGGCACTACATTCACCAACGTTGGTGATTATAGACATGATGTACCCGCTATATCTTCAAGACGTTTGGAGGATTTAAATTATGCGGAATTCGAAATTAAACAGTCTATTATAAATATTGACGTGAAGTACAGAGATCATTTTTTGGTTGATTATATATATGGATTCAATTCATCTGAGTATGCTTATTTTACAATTGTTCAAAAACGTTCCCACCTGGCGGAAGAAGCTGGTTATGTAACTCGTTTGGCACGAATCTGTATTACAGATTCCAATTACGACAGTTACACAGAAATAACTATACAATGTTTAGCTACGCACAATAATGTAGACTATAATATTCTGCGTGATGCTAAAATTACTGAAGCTGGTCAAAAAATGGCGCAACAAATGGGTATAAAAAAAGGAGAACAGGTCTTGGTAGCAATTTTCTCACCATCTCGCGAGATAACTAATCAGCCGGAAGACAAGTCAGCAATGTGTATTTATAGTCTGAAAGAAATAGAAGAAGTGTTTAATGAAAACATACATTTATGTTTTAACGGAACTATTAAAGACCGCAACTTGGGTTACATATCCGGTACCATAGATGATGGACGATGTCCTGGCGTAAGTTTCTATATATTTCTGGTAAATGATATTCTACTCCGGAAATGCTCTTTTATTTCAGACTACGGGCAATGTGTACAGTTTTTGCAATGTTGGTTTAAAAATTAGCGGTGTTTCACCTATTACATCCCATGCGTTATTTCATTTTGAAAATGTTTCAATAACATCTGTAGCAGCCACGACAACTGGACCACATTCTTTAGCGTTTTTAGGAACTGATAAGGGTGTAATTAAGAAAGTCTTAATATCTGGACATCAACCTGGAGAATATGAGGAAATAATTGTGGATCCTGGGAATCAAATTCTACAGGATACCATGATGTCTCCCAAGAAAGACTTTCTTTATGTACTTTCTAAACAAAGGGTATGTTGTAATTTTTGTACCTTATTCTATAAAAGCCAAGCTGTGTAAAAGGTCGTTTGAAAACTTAAAGTTAAAACAAAACATTTTATATTTTATTTCAAATATACTGTTAGTTCTTCTTAAATTGAAGTTTTCTACCACCTGACTGCCATAGTTGTCGATATTGAACTTTCCAATTAATTAATTTATTTTTTGTGAACATCAATCGAAGGCATTTTATATATATATATATATTTAAACACATCGCTCATGCTTTATTTACAACGTATTTGAATGTAGTCTATGAAAAAAATCGAAGCCTTTTTTTAAATTCAGTTTAAAGTCAAATATTGTTCTAAGTGACTTTTTCCAACTTTGTTTTTTAAAGATAAATTTATTTAAGCAAATGATTGTTTGATATATTAAAGATGACATTGGATTGCTTATAAATTTTTTTTCTTTAATTCATTCGGCTGTGTACGGCAGCCTGAAAAGAAGGGTCATCTCAAAATATGACTGACTTAGGCGACGATTTGAGGAGTTGGGAATGTCGGAAAGGAAAAAATCGAAATGGACTCTTATAAAATATGTTACTGGCTACAGCCTGGATTAATTTTAAAATTAAAAAAATAGCTAAATGGTGGCGTTTTGAATTTTTTACCCCTGTTTTCGCCTATTTTTTCTACCTTAATTCTTTAATAAAATTATTAATTAGTTTAGTATTATAGTATCCTAAAACTACTCATCTTAGGAATATTGTCCCAAAATTACAGCGAAATCGGTGAAGTAGTTTTTGCTAAATCGTGGTCGCCAGATCGCAAAAATAATTTTGAGAAAAACAAGTTTAATTTGCGCGGATCGGGTAGCGTTGTATTATTTTGAGTTTTTCTTTTCGTATCGTTCGAGGGTACATTATACAGAGTACATTTCTACCTTAAAGTAACCTAACCTAAAGTAACTAAAACCATAGAAGAAAATCAATTTTTTGAAAATTAGAAAGTATATTAACCTCTTAATATAAGATTTTTACTCCCCCCTTTTTTTTGGAAAAATAGTTTTATTTTGTTATTCTTCGTTCATCAATATTTTGAATTCATAAGTATCATATCACAATAAGCATTGTCAGTATTTTTCATAATAATATATTTAGCCTTTTAATTCTCGATGCAACATTGGCCACAACAAATGTTTCCCATTGTTTTATGATTATAAATAGCCATCAATTTCGGGATATACTATATGATTTCAACCTATCCTCCATCTACCGTCTTATGTATGTTAACGTATGCGCAGGTCTTCCACGTTATTAAAGCTGGATTCACCCAAGCATTTTGTTCCAAAACAACTTCAGTTTTTTGAGAGTTTGTTCCAAAACGATTCACCCACTTCGAACAATTGTTCTGTAAAAACAAGGTTACCATATGAAATATTTTTGTAAACGATGCGTGTTAGTTTTGCAATTAGGCAGCAAAGTAGCAGATGATTGTAATTCGTTTGTTTTCTTGGCTTGAGTGTGATCATATTTTTTTATTGTGTTACAAAGAAATTGTAAATTAAAACAAATCTTAGTGAAAAAACTGGATAAACGTAAAGTGCTTCTTTTAATAGCCATTAAGTTGAAGAAAGCTCGTTTAATTGCAAGTTATATATATGAAAAAAAAAAAACTAAAAATGAGGAGAATTGCAGTTAGGAAGCTGCTGAAAGAAAGGAGAAAAATGGGGTGCTTCCAAGCTTTGGTCCCTGAGATGCGGTTAAATGATTCGTATGGATCACCACACATTCGACGAAATTCTTAAAACATTATATTAAAATATTATATTATTATATAAATATGATGTGGCAGCTCAGTTCAACTTTACTTAAAAAATTAAAGTAGCTGACAGCACAGTTCGATTGTTTAAAAAAAAATTGAATTTAAACCAGAGACAGGCAACACTTGCTATTGGTCAGTTGTTGCGAGAGCGAAAAATAAGAAAAGAGACAAATTTATACTCTCACATTCACTACAATACAGGCATGGAAAATGTAAATTTTTAAATTTGTAAAATTCGTTTAGACTTCTTTGATTATATCGATTTAAGAAAGCATTTTAGATTAAAATTTGTTTTTATTTTTAGAAAATGGATTGCGCCAAATGTAATGGCGGCATTCGTGGTGAGACAGGTATTAGATGTGAAGGAGTGTGTGGAAGGGTGTATCATCTTGCACTAAAATGCTCCGGGATAGATACCTACACAGAAGTGAAGTTAAAGGAAATTAATATGTTGAGATATACAGTATGTCAAGAATGAGTTTTCACATTAAAGAAATTTAAAATTTTTGTGTTATTTCATTAAAAAAAAGTTATTCTTATTTTAAAACAAAAACTTTTTTTAATTTATTCATATTATTAATATTATTTACAAAGGTGTACAACAAAAAAAATTCACTTTGATCAAAATATAAGAAACAATTTAGTAAAAACGATTAATACTCAAATATTTCACTGTCAAACAACTCTTTTCACAATATAGTTGCCTTTGTCTTATTTGTAAACATTTGATGATACCGCTAATTTTGATGTACATCTATTTTCTATGTAGTTTCAAAAACATGTATACCAATGTACTAAAGTATGTATGCCAATTTTTTATAGTGCAGACGTGTTATAAAGAACTAAAAACTATGACAGGAAAACGATTATCGTACGATGTAATTCAACTAATTTATTACAATCATTAATTGGGCACAAGTGCTCCGGAGCTGTCAAAGAGGTTTTCGGTATCAAGAAGAACCATTTACAATATTATTAATCGTGCTGAAAAAGAGGGTAGGTTAGAAATAAAACGTGGAGGTGGTTCCTCGACTAAAATTAGCAATCGCACAGAGCGCTTACTTATAAGAAAAGTTGTCCAGGACCCAAAAATTTCAACAAGGACCCTTCGAAGGAGCATAAAGAAGAAGGTGATGTTGTTGTTTCCCACTAAACTTTTCGGCAGGTCTTTTTAAAAACAAATATTCTTCGAGATCAGCCCGTAAAAAACCACTACTTTCCGCAGTAAAGAAACAAAGGCGTTCTTCATCTGCTATGAACAACATTTTGCAACCTGGGACGATGCAATATTCTGCGATTAGACCAACATAGTGTTATACTATAACGATGGCCCAACAAAAGTCTGGCAAAAGCCGTTTACAGCGTTAGAAAACCGAAATATAATACCAACTAAAATTTGTAAAAATTTCGATCATTATTTGGAGTTGTAACTCGAGTAAGGGAGTAGGAGATTTGGCCTTAATAGATACAACAATGAATGCGCAACAATATTTGAACATTTTAAAGATAAATTTTAAAAGAAGCGTTAATAAATTCGGCGTCATGCAGGGAAATAAATCAAGATTTAAATTTTTTCAAAATAATGACCCCAAACATAGGTCGCACATGGTAAGAATGTGGCCACTATACAACTGCGGCAAAGTCATAGACACTGCTGTCCAAAGTCCGGATTTAATTCCAATTAAAATTTGTGGGTTTATTTAAAATAAAGCATATCTAAACATCAAACGAAATATGGCAGCTCTAAAAGCTGCAATTTAAACGGGAAATTTAAATTGGAGGAGTGGCAGAATATACCAGATCACTATGACTTGCAGAAGCTAATCCACTCAATGAAGACACGATGGCAATGTGTGGCAACCGCAAAGGATAGTTATACCAAGTACTAAAGCCGAATAATTCTTGTTTATTAGTTATGTAATGAAATTAAAATAAATTTGTGAAAAGAGTTTTTTTACAGTGAAATATTTGAGTATTAATCGTTTTTACTAAATTGTTTCTTATATTTTGATCAAAGTGAATTTATTTTTGATGTAAACCTTTGTAAACAATATTAATAATATGACTAAATTAAAAAAGGTTTTGTTTTAAAATAAGAATAACTTTTTTTTAACGAAATAACACAAAAATTTTAAATTTCTTTAATGTGAAAACTCATTCTTGACATACTGTATGTGCGATGACTGTGTGGTGTATATTCAAAATGTTGATGGCATACTTAAAGAAATTCACAAGGCGGTGGACAAAAACAACAAATACTTGAGAGAGTACAGAAGAGAATTTGTATGGCTATAAATAATAATGAAAAGATTGTAAAAAAAAATGATCGATGATATTAAAATTGCTTTTGATCTAAAATTGAGTGAAATAGCCAAAATACAACAAGTGTGTGAAAAAAATATTGTGAGTGTTGAAAATCTAAATAGAGCTGCAGAAAATATAAAGAAAAGCAGTGATAAAATATGCATCGAAATTGAAAACAATAAGAGTGAAAATAAGAAGATAAATGATGAAATAAAGAAAATGGCAGAGAATAACAACA
Source organism: Sarcophaga subvicina (assembly GCA_936449025.2). NCBI lineage: Eukaryota > Metazoa > Arthropoda > Insecta > Diptera > Sarcophagidae > Sarcophaga > Sarcophaga subvicina. The sequence continues at coordinate 15,039,031 of OW388085.2, read as the reverse complement.
AAGTGATAAATAAAATGACATTTGCTGAAGTAGCGAAGACAGCATTGCCAGATATAAAAAAGATAAGCCTTTAATTATTAAGCCAAAAAGTAAACAAACAAGTGATAAAACGAAAAATGATTTGAATAAAAAGGTTGATCCAGGTGAATTTAAAATATCAAATTTGTTAATTAAAAAAAATGGCGTGGCAGTGATGAAAATGAGAGGGATAAAATAAAGGAAGTTATGGAGAAAAATTTAAATAATGAATATGAAATAAAAATTCCGGGAAATCTTAAACCAAAAATTGTTGTTACAAAAATTTCATGTAAATATGCCAATGAACAATTACTTGAAAAAATGAAAAGGCAAAATGACTGTATATCAAACGATGAGATAAAAGTGGTCAAAGTATATGAAGTGAGGAAAACTAATGGATCCTTTTATAATGCAATAATTGAAACTGAGTTGGAAACTTTTAATAAAATCATATCTATGGAGAAGTTAAATATAGGATGGGATCGATGCAAAGTATATGACGGTATTAATGTACTTTGCTGCTTTAAATGTAAAGAATATGGGCATAAGACTGTTAATTGTGAAAATGATGATGTGTGCATTAAATGTTTAGGAAACCACAGAACAGCGGATTGTACTAGTGAAGTAATTAACAAGTGTAGAAACTGTTTGAAAATGAATGAATCCAGAAAACTTGGACTCGACGTTAATCATATGACAAATAGTAGGATGTGTCCGGTTTATATAAGAAAAATTGAAGAAAAGAAGAAACGAATTGGTTATTATCAGTTATCAATTGGATCAAATGATAATAACAATATTACTGAAAATATACTACAAAGAAACCATAACATATCCAATGGTAGAAGACTAAATAGTAATAAATATATTAAGGGCCGTTTTTTGAATGCAAGTTTAAACTCGAGATTAAGTTAATCTCCAGTTAAAGTTAATCTCCGGTTAACTCAGTTTTCATTTTTTCAATGCGAATTTAACTGGAGATTAACTTTGTAGAGCTGCCGTACTTATAAGCAAAAATGGCAACATTTTCTTCGTTTATATTGTTGTTTTTACTACTTTTTGCAAATTATTTCACAACAATTAGCTTTTGTATATAACAAAAACAAACAAACAAAAGCTGAATACTATTGATCTTTATGTAAAAAAATCATTTTCTTAAAATAATAAATAAATTAAGACTGTCTGTTGTCAATTTGTGTGTTATATAATTCATAGTTACTTAAATATTTGTCTTATTCGGCTTCCCCTCACTTAAAAGCTTTTTTTAAAAAAAAAAATTTGTCAACTACTTGTCATAGTTAATCTCGAGTTTAAACCACCAACGTTGCTGGTTTAAACTCGAGATTAACTACTTAACCGTAAGTTTAAACTCGAGATTAAGTGAATTCAAAAACTGAAAACGGAGTTTAACTGGAGATTAACTTAATCTCGAGTTTAAACTTGCATTCAAAAAACGGCCCTAAGTGTATATATGTTAACATTTGCAGCATAATATCAAATAAAATAGAGCTTCAAAGACTTATTGAAATCAAAAAACCCGGTATAGTACTATGTACGAAAACTTGTGCAACAAATAATATTACGGATGCTGAAATTAGTATTAACACATACAAAAGTGTGAGATGTGATTCCAATAGTAGACATACTGGTGGTGTAATAATTTATATACATGATACAATCGAATTTAAAGAAGTATACAAGACAGCAGTTCCTAACAATTTATGGTGCTTAGTTGTAAAAACAAGAAAATTTACTAAGAATTGGAAATTAGGCGTAATTTATAGATCACCAAGTGACAGTTGTGCGGATTTCCTTGATAACTTCAGTCTAATTATTGATCAAAACATTAATCTACGTGATCACAATATATTGGTTGGTGATTTCAATATTGATATTAATAAAAATAATTTATACTCAAATAAATTAAACGAAATTTTGTCTAATGCTGCAATGAAACAATGTGTAATGTTTGATACGCGAATAACAGAACATAGTTCTACTCGAATTGACCTTGTGTATTCTAATGACAAAAACCTAAACTGTGATAAACTTGACGAATATCAGATAAGTGACCATGAAACCTTTGATGTACCTGTTAATGACGCGTTGAATATGAGAATGTTTAAAAACTTAACTATTTGGAATAACTATAACTGTGATATTTTAGTGCATTATTTACGTCAATTTAGTTTTAGTTTTTTAAATAACTGTGATATAGGAAATAAGATAAAGTATTTAGATGACATAATAATGGAGATAATGTCTCGTATAACTACTAGCCAAAGAGTGACAATAAAATTAATGAATAAATGGTATGATAGGGAACTTACAAATATGAATAAAAAAAAGTATGATTTGTATAGAATGTCGATGCAAAGTGGTCACTGGGATGAATACAATATTATTAAGAAACAATATAAAAAATTAATAAAAATAAAGAAAATAAGGTACATGGAAAATAAAATAAACATTAATGCAAATAATAGTAAAGAAATGTGGAAATATTTAAAAGAATTGACTAACTTGAAAGAACAGAAGGGAGAAATAAAAACAGTTAGAATACACGGTATTGTTTATGATAATGACCAGGAGATCGCAGAGAACCTGAATAAATTTTTTGTAAACAGTATAAGGGAAATAAATGACTCAATTGAACAATATGAATATGAAGACTTGTCCCCGGACATTTATAGTGGAATGGAACGGTTCAGATTTAGAATGGTTACATCAAATGATGTATATGACATCTCGAGGAAATTAAAGTATAAGATTGGCGGTGAAAACCTTTTTTCGGAAGGCGTACTGAAAGACTCTCTAAATTATACAGCATATTTCTACGCTGGTATGATAAATGAAAGTTTGTCAACGGGTGTAGTGCCAAGGAAATGGAAATTGACAACTATTGTTCCAATACAAAAAGTTGCAAATACTATACTCGCAGAAGAACTCAGGCCTATTAATACCATCACATGCGATGCTAAACTTGTTGAACTGATTGTGAAAGAACAGTTAACTAAACATATAGAGGACAATAATATATTAATAGAGGAACAGTCTGGTTTCAGAAGAAACCATTCCTGCGAAACAGCGTTAAATTTGGTACTGTCGGAGTGGAAGAATAATCTTAATGACAAGATGAATATAGTTGCAACCTTCCTTGATCTGAAAAAAGCATTTGAGACAGTAGATAGAAATATATTAATGGTAAAATTGCGGAAGATGGGGATTAATGATACTGAGGACAAATGGATGACCAATTATCTGAGAGATAGACAGCAACAAGTGGTTGTAGCTGATACGGTATCGGCCAAAATTGATGTGAATATAGGACTGCCGCAAGGAACGGTGTTAGCACCGTTGCTTTTTATCCTGTATATAAATGATATAAAAACATGTTTAAATTATACAAAGATTAGATTATTTGCTGATGACGCATTATTGATGATTGCAGATAGGAATCTTGAGAATGCTACGAGAAAGATGCAGGAAGATATTGACAATTTATATACATGGCTATGCGAAAATAAATTAAAATTGAATATTAGTAAAACTAAATTTATGGTACTGACAAGAAATCATGTAAATAAAGATGAGTGTATATTGAAAATAAAGCATGACGCTATTGATAGAGTAAATGATTTGATGATCATTTAAATTATATTATGAACAAAATAGCGAAGAAGATTGGGATACTAGCTAGATCAACTAGATTAGTAAGTAAGGAGTATAAGATTAAAGTATATAATAGCATCATTTTACCACATTTTGTTTATTGCCCTTCGATACTATTTCTTTTTAATACAACTCAGATGGACAAACTTCAAAAATTGCAAAATAGGGCTATGCGTATTATTTTAAACAAAAACTATGACACAAATATAGAAAGTATGCTGAAAGAACTAAATTGGTTAAATGTTAAACAAATTGTTACTTTTCACACCTTGAAATTTATTCATAATATAAAATTTGGAAAATATCCTGAATATTTAAATGAAAAATTACAGTGTAATCATGAAATTCATAATTATAATACTAGAAGAAAAGATAATTATATATTACCACTGATGAGAACTACAAGGGATATGAATTGTTTAGAATATAAGGGAATTAAAAAGTATAATGAACTACCAAATAATATAAAAGACTGTGAAAATATAATTTTATTTAAGAAACTACTGATTGAATATTGTAAAAATAATGTACACCTAATTCTGTTTTTACACGGTAGATTGGTTCCAGAAAAAACCGTGTAAAAAAACCGTGTAAAAAAGACACTGATCGTATGCAAAAATAGGTGATTGGTTCCTAATCTCTAAAACCTATTAAAATTAGTGAAAAACAAGGATTTTTTAAGAAGAAGTTTTGTATTTGACATTTTCTTTTAGGGATTCATAAAATATTTAACAAAATTAAAAATATAAATAACTAAATAAATATAAAATATTTTTGGCTTGCCTTTTATCTTAATGCGCTAAATTTAATGTAACGATAGAAAAACAAATTTGCCAATAAGAAATTTCTTTACCAAACACAAAATATTAACACATTTCAATTGCTCTGACCTTTTGTGCTTGTATGCACAAAAAGGGAATTCCCCTAAATTTGTGCCGTTTACATTTGCTTTGACCAGTAAATTTGCTTGTACGCGCAAAAAGGGAATTCCCTTAAATTTGTGATATGAACATACTTTGCAAAAATTAAATTTGACAAAAAAAAAATTAAGCACAAAAAATTTTAAATCGTGCTAAATGGAATAAAATCGTGTAAAAAAATTAAAAATATTTTATTTTCAAACCGTGTTATATCAAAACCGTGTAAAAAAAGACCGTGTAAAAACAGAATTAGGTGTATTAATGTAAATGTATTAAAATGTAAATGTAATTAATGTAAAATGTATTTATGTAAAATGTATTTATGTAAAAAAAAAATTAATGTACTGTATATATACCTAGGTTTATAAAACCGTAAGAAATAAATAAATAAAAATAAAAACAATTTGCTTTTGTATAGAATAAAAACAAACAAACAAAAGCTGAATACTATTGATCTTCAAGAAAAAAAAAAACAATTTTTGAAAAATAATAAATAAATTAAGACTGTCTATTGTCAATTTGTGTTTTACATAATTCATAATCACTTAAAAATTTGTCTTATTCGGCTTTCTCTCACTTAGGGCCATTTTTTGAATGCAAGTTTAAACTCGAGATTAAGTTAATCTCCAGTTAAACTCCGTTTTCAGTTTTTGAATTTACTTAATCTTGAGTTTAACCTTATGGTTAAGCAGTTAAACTCGAGATTAACTATGAAAAGTAGTTGACAAATTTTATTTAAAAAAAAGCTTTTAAGTGAGGGGAAGCCGAATAAGACAAATATTTAAGTGACTAGGTTAGGTTAGGTAAGAGGACGTGTACTTGTCAATTAAGACAAGTACAGTACCCGGAGGTCGAATTGACCCATTGTACAACGTCCTAGTTTCTCACACCACTTATGTTGTGTGTGTTAATTTTTTATACATGAGTGGTGGGACCTACAGTTTAAAGTCGACTCCGAACGACAGATTTTTATTTATTGAGAAACTTTTCATGGCAATTTTTATTTACTATCAGAGTTTTTGCCAGAAATCTACTGATAGGAAGTCGCCGAAAAAATATTTTTTGTATTTTGTCTTTGATGCCTGGCCTGGGGTTCGAACCAAGGCTTTTGCGTCTAATAAGCCAACACACTACCTACTAGACTACGGCGACTTCTAAGTGACTATTGTCAAGTTAAAAGTATCTACCTACCATTTTTATACAACTCTGTCTGGTGGGACAACCATGTCTTTTTGAATTTAACCGCAGATTGATTATTAGTTTCTTGGTGATCAACGAGTGAAGATTAGACAGAGAATTGATAAACGTCTTGTATACCCTATTTTATATTTTTTTTATTTTATATTAATAAAGTTATTTGAAAGAAAGCACCGATCTCCTGTCAATTTAGTTGCTAGAAAACTGGAAACACCAATCTCCTGACAATTTTCAGAAGTGGGATCTGAATTCCTAGAAAACGTACGAAATTCTTAGAGGAAGACCGAAATTCCAAGAAGACGCTATGGAAAATCTACGAACACTGACTGTCAAGCAACTACAAGCTAAGTGCAGAGAAATTGGTGTTTCATGTTCCGGTAATAAGAATCAATTGATTGACCGAATTGATAATTACAACACAAAAGATGCACACAACGCATCACGAACGCATTCACCTGATTTGTCGCAACGGATTTCGCAATTGGAGGAACTTATCGCAAATATGCAACCGTTAATGAATCGGTATAATCCATCAGAACCCGAAACACCTATGGTATCATCTCCTATGCAAACTTTTACTGCGCCAGAAAATACTCCACCGAATTCAGCCAGCGCTACATTGACTGATATAACGCCTTCTCGTTCACAATCAACAACATCCACGAATACACCCGTACGGCAGCAGCATTTATTTACGTCGATCGATACAACAGCACGCCCTATTTATAGCCACCAATATGTTACAGCTGGTAGTAATTGTCCAATGGTAATAACGGATAATGCTGCGTCTCGTTACAACAACCCACATTTAGCACCGTCAACCTACATTAATAACGTTTCATCTGTGTTGCAACATCAAACACCGTTTATAAATTGTGAGAATATAATTCCACCGACTCCTTACGCTCAACCAACATTTCCGCAGAATATTTATACGAGACATAGAATACCCTCAACGACCTACGACCAGCCACCGCCAGTATTACCTAATACTGTGTACGCTATGCCACCGTCATCTCTGCCTTCACAACATGCTTTTCAGCCATACCATAACACAGCCAACCCTTTTGGTCAAATAAAAGAGATAATTTCGCTAGTTCCAGATTTCAATCCTTCAGCAGATGAATCCATAAACTCTTCACAATTTGTAAAACGTGTGAATGTTCTAAAGACAGCATATGGATGGGATGATCAGTCCGTAATATTTGCCGTTCAGCAGAAAATGAAAGGCCCTGCGAAATACTGGGTCGATTCGTTACAAGAGGTATTTTTGTCTTGGTCTCATTTCACTAATAAATTTCTTTTAGATTTTCCCCATACCGAAAATGAAGCTGACGTTCATATCAAGATGTCTACGATGATACGTCGATCGAACGAGTCTCCCCAGGAGTATTATTATAAAATATATGCTATTGGGAAAAAAGGTAATCTGACAGAATCAGCTATTGCCCGTCACATTGTCATAGGAATTAATGACCCTGATTTAAAGAGGAAAATTTCTAACGAATATGTAACGTGCAACCAGCTCTTGAACGATATAAATTGCTACTGTAACTACAACGAGATAAGAACAACGAGTATGTACAATAAACCAAAAAGGAATATTTACAGCAACACAACAGACAACAACGGAGCGAAGAAAAAAGAAAGCAACAACCCGTTGGATAAAATAAAATGCTACAATTGTTCCAATTATGGCCACTACTCCGCTAAGTGTCCCGAACCACAAAGGAAAGATCGTTGTGGTAGATGCAATCGTACATCGCATAAGACAGGCGACTGTAAATCAAAACAAACCCAAAGTGGAGAGGTAAACAAAATCGCTGATAACAACGTAAAGCAAAATGGCAAACTTTGTAAAACAGTCAAAGTTAATGACATTGAAACCGCAGCATTTATAGATTCTGGTAGCGATCGCAGTCTTATAAGGGAAATGTTCTCAAAACAAATGGGTGAAGTGATAAAATCCAACATGGTTTTAAAAGGGTTTGCAGGAGGCGAATATATTTCTAAAGGTAAGGTGATCGTGACCTTAGTAATTGACAATTCTATTTTTGAGGCTGAGGTATTTATTGTCGATGATGCCTTAATACCTATGGATATACTTGTTGGTCGTAATCTGTTGTGCCAAGAGGGCAAACGTATGATCATTGAGGGAGGCGATTGCTGGGTGCAGAATATAAACGCCATAAATGCTAAGGACCCTCTGACGCCTGACGAAGGTAAACGACTTCAAGTCGTGCTTAACGATCATAGGGCTTGTTTTGCGGAAAACATAAATGAACTGGGAAAGTGTAGTCTGGTGAAAATGGAAATCCAAGTCACAACGCCCAAGCCTATATGTTCCAAGCCGTATAGAATTCCTTTTGCAAAACGCCCGATAGTATCAAATATCATACGGGAGCTCCTCGACAGTGGAATTATTCGAAAATCAACTTCTCCGTATGCTTCAGGCATAGTACTTGTTGAGAAGAAAAATGGCGAGCATCGGCTGTGCATAGACTATCGCCAATTAAACAAGATTACAGTAAAGATACCGTACCCTATGCCGGTAATTGAAGACCTTCTCGCTCAACTGTCCGGTAATCGTTATTTTACCACCCTTGACTTACGTATGGGCTATCATCAAATTGAAATTGAAGAGCAGTCTAAGAAGTTTACAGCATTCGTCACCTACGAAGGTCATTACGAGTACAACCGGATGTCATTTGGGCTCGTCAATGCCCCGACAGTTTTTCAATCCTTTGAACCGGACCCTGCTGGATTCATCATGAATATAAACGAGGGTAGTGAGGACTGGGTTTTCACGATGCAGCTTAGAGATAAGGAGCTTGAAAGAATAATTGGTGTCCTACGTGGCGATATTCAATCTGAACAACATAAACAACTTAAAACCGACTTTACTTTGCAGAACAACGGACTTTATCGGAAAACGAAAGACGGGCAGAGGCTTGTTGTGCCCAAAGCGGTACGATGGCGAATCGCTAAGTCGTGTCATGACGACATAGGCCATTTCGGTATTGACAAAACCCTTGAAAGAGTACAACAGACCTTCTGGTTCTCTCGTATGAGAAAATATATCAAAGAATACATAGCCGCATGTACAGAATGTTGTTATAACAAGGTGAAGGGTGGAAAATCTGAGGGTAACCTGCACTATGGTGCACTGGAACCACTCCCATTCCGACAAATACATGTAGATCACTTGGGACCGTTTGTGAAGAGTAAGCGTGGTCACACCCATATATTGGCAATTTCAGATGCCTTTACAAAATTTGTGGTAGTGAAGGCGGTTCGAAATACGAAGACAGCTCCCGTTATCAATGCATTGAACGAGCTAACCAGCTATTTTGGTTTACCACGACGTATTATTTCCGACCGGGGTGCGGCATTTACTGCAAGAAATTTTGAAGAATATTGCGAAAAACATAACATTCAGCATGTAAAGACAGCAGTTCGTACCCCTAGAGCCAATGGCCAGGTCGAGCGTGTCAACCAGACCATTTTAGCTTTCCTCCGTACTATGACTGAGGAAAAGAAAAATTGGGACCAATCGTTACACATTCTACAGTGGTCAATTAATACACAAAAGAATTCGACCTCAGGTTTTGCTCCTAACGAGTTAATTTTTGACTATAAACCCATCGACTTAGTGCAGAATCGTTTACTGGCTGCTGTACAGGATGAAGTGAAGTCCAATGGTATTGTATCGATTGTCGAGAGGCGAACACTAGCTCTCCAGAATATAGAACGTGAACGAGAGCGGTGGAAGAAACGATTTGACGACAAGCATAGTCGCCCTACTGTCTACAGTGAGGGTGATTTGGTTCTTCTCGAACACGAACCACAAGCAACGGGTGACTCGCGGAAATTGGAACCAAAATATCGAGGACCTTATATCGTAGCTCGAGTCCTTGGGAACGATAGATATTTAATTGAGGACATTCCTGGCTTGCAATTAACATCCCGGAAATTTTGCTCAGTTTTTAGTTCGGACAAAATGAAGAGGTGGTGTGAGTCATTCCCCGAAATTGATGACACAGGCGAGGAAGTCGAGGACGACTTTGGTTCAGGATTGGCCGAACTGTCAAGTTAAAAGTATCTACCTACCATTTTTATACAACTCTGTCTGGTGGGACAACCATGTCTTTTTGAATTTAACCGCAGATTGATTATTAGTTTCTTGGTGATCAACGAGTGAAGATTAGACAGAGAATTGATAAACGTCTTGTATACCCTATTTTATATTTTTTTATTTTATATTAATAAAGTTATTTGAAAGAAAGCACCGATCTCCTGTCAATTTAGTTGCTAGAAAACTGGAAACAGCAATCTCCTGACACTATGAATTATTTAAAACATAAATTGACAACACAGTCTTAATTTATTTATTATTTTAAGAAAATGATTTTTTTACGTAAAGATCAATAGTATTCAGCTTTTGTTTGTTTGTTTTTGTCATATACAAAAGCAAATTGTTGTGAAACACTTTGCAAAAGTAGTAAACACAACAAAATAAACCAAATTTTTTTGCCATTTTTGCTTATAAGTACGGTAGCTCTACAAGGTTAATCTCCAGTTAAATTCCCATTCAAAAAATGAAAACTCAGTTAACTGAAGATTAACTTTAACTGGAGATTAACTTAACCTCGAGTTTAAACTCCCTTTCAAAAAATAGCCCTTAAAAGGTTTTTGAAATAAAATTTGTCTACTACTTTTCATAGTTAATCTTAGTAGTTAGTCATAGTTAAAAGCAACGTTGGTTGTTTAAACTTAAGATTAACTGATTAAACGTAAGATTAAGTAAACTCAAAAACTGAAAACGAAGATTAACTGGAGATTAACTTAATCTTGAGTTTAAACTTGCATTCAAAAAATGGCCCTTAGAGTCCATTATTTGACTGTGTCTTATACACCAACCATTGTTAAGATAGAAAAAAAAAAGTTTGTGTACCAACTTCATTATGTTAATTTAATTGGACCTTTTTTTATGATTATAACAATTATACAATATTAAGCCCCAGTCGTGCTACCGGAACGTAATGTAATGTTATGTAACAGTAATGTCTACTGAACGTAAAAATGTAAGAGCAATTATAGAGAACGTAAAAACGTATCATATGTATTTAGGTAAACAAAACAATAAAAGAAATAAACAAAAACAAATATAGAAATTAAAATTGCGAAAACTAAAAGACAAAATTTCAGGTATGGATACAGAAGACATGTTTTTGGATTTGAGTTTTTATTTTATTATTTATCGTTTTTTAAACATATTTAATGTTAATTCCAAATTTAAAAACTTTGTTTTCACTCCTTTTATTACTTTCAATATCGCGTCTTCTGTTTTTATTTAATTAAGCTGTTAACCAATGTTATCACTACAGTGTTTTTGGATTCATTTGAACGATTTTATATTTATTTAAAGGTATTTATTAAAAGTTTTATGTACTGTTTCTGTAAGCCAAACAATTTTACTTTCACACAAACAAACACTAAAATTGAGTGCTTTTGGTTGTATTTTCCATATAAATAGACAAGCAAGTGAAATCGTTTATCCTACAGAAACAGGTCAGGTATTTCGGAAAATAAATTCGCACGAATGTAAAAACGTTTTTATCTTCTCTAGTAAAAGTAAAATGCAAACTGAAATGCTTTTCGAATGCTTTAATTAGTTAAAAGTCGACAACTATATTTTTCTAATATAAAATAAAAATAAACACTACATAATGTAATAACAAAATAGTGTTTATTTTTATTTTAAATTATAAAAGTTAATAATGAAATAAATTATAATTTGGGTTTTTAAAATATGTGAAGTTTTATTTAAAGAGAATTCCACATACAGGCAAACATAACATACGTACAAAATGTAAATTCTGTTTATAATTTCAATTTTCAGTTTTGGTGGATTTTAATATTACATGTTGTTAACACTGCTAAACAGATGTCACGTAAAAATGCAAGAGAATTCTATTTTTTTTTACAGATTCTTACGTTCCGGTTACGTTACATTACATTTCTATAACCATTCGTATTGATTTATACATAACAAAAACGATCAGCTGTTTCTTACTGTTGCGGTTACATTCCGTTACGATAGCATAACTGGGGCTTTAGATTTTCATTTCAATTTAGGCCTCAGCGCCTAAACTCACACTATTTTAAAAATAACTAACAAAACTCGAATCCCAGTCTTTTACCAATTTTTGCTTATTGCAATTTACATTTTAAAACATGAACGCAATTAGTGATAATATGAATAGTAACGAAGTATGTTTACATTTATTTATTATTTAATTATTCTGTCACTTTATTTATTTCAGATAACGAAACTGCGAATTGAACACTGTTCTGTTTATACCAACTGTTCGTCTTGCCTGGAATCACGTGATCCTTTTTGTGGTTGGTGTTCCTTAGAAAAACGGTGTACAGTACGTTCCACTTGTCAAAAAGACACTTCAGCAGCCCGTTGGCTTTCGTTAGGCAGTGGTCAGCAATGTATTGACTTTGAATCAATATTACCAGATAAGATACCAATAACTGAAGTCTCACAAGTTCAATTAATTATACGTACTTTGCCAGAACCGTTTAATGGAAAATATCGCTGTGTCTTTGGCAATTCAACACCAATTGATGCTGAAGTCCTAGAAAATGGTTTATCATGTACAACACCCCCGTTATCCCAACGTCCTTCAATACCATCTAATATGGATCATATTTTGGTTCCACTGTCAGTTCGTAGTTCGGAAACTAATAAAGATTTTGTTACACGATCTTTCGCTTTCTTTGACTGTTCTCACCACAGCACATGCCAGATGTGCGTTCACAGTTCTTGGGATTGCAAGTGGTGTATTTACGATAATAAATGCGTGCACAAAATGGAACAATGTCGAAACTCAGAGAATGTCATTTCTAAAGAATTTGAGTGTCCGCATTTAAAACGTACAAAGAATCCAATCCTTTTACCAGTACGAGTGCCAAAGGAGATACGCTTTGAAATTGAGAATTTACCAAAACCAAAGAGTGCCCACTCTGGATTCTTGTGTACAGTACAAATAGAGGCAGCGCAAATGCTTCTTCCTGCGCGTATAGAAAACAATCGTGTGGTGGTATGTGAAAAGACTCCTTATTTTTACGAGGAAAATATTTATGAATATAAAGCTAAAGTAGATATTACATGGAATCGTCAACACTATATTGATACGGCCATTGTTACTCTGTATAAATGTGATGTATTGGGTTCGCACCGTGAACATGCTGATTGCAGTTTATGTGTTACTAGAGATCCAAAATATCAGTGCGCATGGTGTGCCAACACATGTGTTTACAACGAAACTTGTACGGATCTTGATGATTCATCATCATCAGCTGTAGTTTTACCTTCTGCTCATAACTTTGATTCCACCAGATTTAACGAATGTCCACGTCCACGTATTGATATGATAAAGCCCTTATTTGGACCTATTGAAGGTGGAACTTTGGTAACAATAGAGGGTAGCAACTTGGGTATACGCGAGGAAGATGTACGAGGAAAAATTTCAATAGGCTCCGTACCATGTGAATTAGTTAATTATGAAATATCAGTAAAAATTGAATGTCGTACTGGAAGCGTTAATCACGAATTAACGGCACCCGTGAAGGTGTTTAACGATGCAGGCTTTACTGAATCTAGTGTACAGTTTCAATTTAAGGATATACAGTTGAATGGATTAACACCAACTGTTGGTCCCAAATCCGGTGGTACAAAAATTACATTAATGGGAAAATATCTAAATATCGGTTCAAATATTCAAGCATTTTTAGACGAATATGAATGTCACATAAATATGATACAGGCCTCGTCATCTCGTTTAACATGCATTACATCGGAGGCAACGCAGCCGGAACCTATACGTATGTTGCGATTAATGGTGGACGAAGCTAATCGCACATATACTTGTCAGTTGCCACAACAGCAAAATTTGCGAACCTTATATGATCAGCACATTTTGTATCAAAATAATTATCACTACAATTTGCCTTCACTTCCCATACCTTGTTCCATATATAATTACACCCAGGATCCTTCGATAATGGAAATTAAACCTTTAAGGAGTTTTGCTAGTGGCGGACGTCTTTTAACTGTCCATGGAATGTATTTAGATTCAATACAAAAACCAGAGTTGGAAGTTTTTTTTGAAAGCGAACGACTCAATAAAACCACTTGTATCGTTATAAATTCCAGTCAAATGGAATGTCCCTCACCAGCTGTTTCGCGTAAGTTTTTAGAATATAAAATGGCGTTAAATCAGCAGAGAGATATGACAGGACACCATGGATCTGCTTCATTGACATCTTTTAATTCAAACTATAAGCCCTTAATAAAACGTAATGTCCCATATAACCAAGATATGTCATATATATATAGCACTATTGAAAATATTAATCAGCTTAATGACGGTTATTATCAATCACAAGATGTAGCAGCTTTTGTAAAAATTCGTGAAACTCAACTTAACCTTCAATTAGGTTTCAACATGGATAATGTTCAATGGGTTAAAGATTTAAATAAGTATTTTCCTAGCCTTAGGAGTACAATTGTTTATGTTCAAGATCCCAACTATCATGCCTTCAATGAAAAATTGAAACTTTATAAAGGTGATACATTGGTTATTGAAGGTGAAATGTTGAACGTGGCTGCTGATGAATCTGACGTTAAAGTAACCATAGGAACCGAGCAGTGTAATGTTACAAGCTTAACACTCACACAGCTGCTTTGCACACCACCCGAAAAACAACCAGCGGCTACAGATGAAAATGGCGTCGAACAGCTCAAGGACTTACCTTTAGTTGTTGTTAACGTTGGTAGAAATCTACGTTTTGTAATAGGTCATATTAAATATGAGTTACTTAAGCCTTATACATTTTCACATGCTATGTGGGTGATTATATTTACCATTCTCATCGTTGTCGTTTTATTAATAATTGTTTTATTCATATATCGACGAAAAACAACACAAGCGGAAAGAGAATACAAACGTATACAAATCCAAATGATTACCTTAGAAAGCAATGTACGATCTGAGTGTAAGCAGGCTTTTGCTGAATTGCAAACCGATATGACAGATTTAACTGCTGATTTGGAAACTTCTGGTATACCAACTTTAGATCATGTTAATTATATTATGAAAGTATTTTTCCCCGGTGTAACTGATCATCCTATATTAAACTCTCCAAAGGTAAGTACAATAGTACCTATTTCGAAATATAATCCGAAATGTTGTTATTTGAATGTATTTAAAATTAAAAATTTCTATAACATTCTAAGTCGAAAAAGTGTGTTTTGAGTTATGAGCTCTCAAAGTTTTCACGCGACATACATTTTTCCCTATAACTTCGGAACGGATCGGCGCATCTTAACCAAATTTTGACAGTATTTAAGTTAGAGAACGTAGAATTTAAAAATGCAAGAACATTAAAAACGTTCTAAGTGTACTTAGAACGTTATAGAATGGAGGCGTCGATATGTACATATATACGAGTATGCTAATGAAGGCAGTAAATAAAGTTAGATGCTTCAGTTCAATTACTAAACAGGATTAAATTTTCAATGACTAAATTTGATTTTACTACATTCACTTATTGACAGATGACAAGTATGTATGCATATTGTATATTAAATGGAACGAAATTACTTTTGAGTGTTTGAGCGAAGAATAAGTTCAATCCCTTAAAGTGTACACGATGATCGCTGAAAGAGGTCGCCTTTTCCAAAATAAAAACAAATTTTTGTAGCTAATTCATTCTCTATAACACTAACTACAAAAATAATATTTTAAAAACTATTAAAAGTTATTAACATTAAATAAAAAATTAATATTTCTTTTCAGTTGCGAATGAGTAGTCCTCATACAAATTATGATACTGCGATGTTACAATTTGAGCAACTTATTAGCAACAAATATTTCGTATTAACATTTATCGACACTTTGGAAGCGCAGAAATCTTTTAATATTCGAGATAAGTAAGTATATAAATACGCTAAATAATTGGACATCATTTTATTTTATTTAGAGTTGGTTCACAAAGTGAGTGCCCGAGAAAAATTAAATTTGCAATATATAAAATTGAATTCTTTTCAGAACGTAATGTTTGTAAAAGATTGACATGGAATTCGGTCAGCACAGGGACTGCGCTTACCTGCAGTATCACAACGGTTAGCTATGCGAGGCCAACTGAGCTTTGTTATCAAAGCTACCACTCCAACCAACCTACCTCGACTTTGTCGAATTTTTAGAGTAAAAAGAAGATGAATACTAACTTCAAGCTTAAAAAAGAATTCTTTTTAAAAATAGAAAAACGAAATAAAAAAAACCGGACAACACCTAACTTAAAGGAAGAACCTAATTTAAGACAGCAATCTAACTTAAGACAAAAATTTCACCTAAAACAGGAAAACATATAGAGGAATTCATTTTAGCTACAGTCATTATATGTAAATTAAAGACGTACACAATTACATCTGTTCGCACATGTTTCTGTGTATATACTGAACTGAGTGCGTATAGATGAGTGGTTGTGTTTCAGTTATAAGTTGGTGTTGTTATTATTTGTAGCAGTTATGGTGTGAGTGGATAAAGAGAGAATAGAAGGAACATATTTGTTTTCCTATATTACTCACAAGCAAATACTTGTAGTTGATGGTGGAATACGATAAGTAATTTATTGTACTACGCAAATAAAATTTCGTATGTATAATGAAGTCGCCGTAGTCTAATAGGTAATGTGTTGGCTTATTAGACGTAAAGCCCGGGGTCGTATCCCAGGTCAGGCATCAAAACGAAATATGAAAAAAAAATATTTTTTCGGCGATTTCCTCTCAGCAGATTTCTGGCAAGAACTCTGAGAGTAAATAAACCTGTCATGAAAAAGTTTCTCAAAAATCTGTCGTTCGGAATCGATGTTAAACTGTAGGTCCCGCCACTCACGTTTAAAATAATTATCACAACATGAGTGGTGTGAGAAGTTAGGCTGTAATCCTGACTGAAGGGTTGTAATGGCCAATTATTGCAGACTGAATGAAAACTACAGGGTGGTTCAGGAGGAAATATTTGCTATTTTCGAGACTCATGAGTCTGTGATTGAGCTCGCTTGTACTAATGCGGAAGCTGCCCTAAGGACTTTACAGGGGTCTTTGAACGCGATCAGAGGGATTACTCTCTATTGCGATGCGAAAGCAAGTTCGATGCGTAAGTTAAATGCGTTAAGAGTACAAATTGGTACTCTGTATCGCTTTCGCAAAATTAGTTGAAGAATAAACAACACAAAATTCACAATAGCGAAGAATAACAAAACGAAATGTCAAAACTTGTATTTTAAACAAATTATTTGTTGTTGTATTGTGACTAAACAACAATAAATATTTCAATTTATTTTCATTTCACTTCATTTAATTTCAGTTTTTTTTAATTCTATTAAAAAATAATATTTTTTATGCCACAAATGACCATTTTTATTTAAATCGGTTAATAGTTCTGAATCTAAATCTTCTGCTTCTAGGAGATCTGTACAGGCATCACCATTTGCTATAATAGGCTGTGTTGTTGTATTGTTGGGATAGGTGACAACAATAATATTGTTGTCTAACGAATTCTGACGCCTTTCACGTTCTCTTACTACATATGTGTGGCGTCTCGTTGAATTCATCTAATTCATCCACGCCTAAAGGAAATAAAACAACAACAACAAAAGTTATAAGAAGAAAAGAATAAAAAAATCTTTACGTCCTAGACAAGAATTAAAGCGAACAATCGCGCTTCCACCAAGTCTATTTTAAGGCTATTCAGTGGTTAATAAAAAACAAATGCACTCTATAGGTTCATTAGAGCATCAAGTGTCCCTGAAATCTATGAACAAATTACAGTCGGTTTCGGCTATCTGATATCCTTAGATGGCCACGTCTCATCACTCGCTCCAAAATTGTGGAATTTAAAACCTCTGAAATATGCTACCCTACAGGGACCCTATATAAATTTATAGGCTGCATAAATATATCAAAGACCCATAGAGACCATTAATGTCCTTACTTTCATTACTACCTGTCAACAGACATCGGTTCTTTTTGGTTTAGTCCTTTTCCTTTGGCTTTTCCCTAAAAACTTAATAATTTAGATATAAATATAAAAATTTATTTGTGCTTACTTACATGATTCGTTTCCTTTGCGTTTGATATTTTGTTAGCGCAAGATATTTGCGCTTAACGAACAATTTTGACATGCGCTTTCGTATTACAGAGTGCGGCGATGCCACATTTGCGCAAGGGAAAAAATTAGATGCGTAAGGAAAATACGAAAGCGCAATAAAGAGTACCAATTGTTCGATTACGTACAATTTTCGCATCGCAATAGAGAGTAACCCCCCATGTTTGTTTCTGTTGGGTTTTGGGATATGGTGGTAATTCCTAGAAACGAGATGGTTGACACCTTTTCTTGATTGGATTCTCACTCGATTGACGATTGGTTTGTTGGTCCTAATGCTCCAGTTTACTCTTTGGAAGAGGAAAGCTTGGTGTATACATATGAAGATATTACGTAGCTAGAGAACTGCGCCATATATTGACGAAGATATAACCCTAGCAGAGTTCTGTATGTCCAACGTAGGACTGTTAACTGTGTTTCTTACGGGACGTTGTGATGTCAGGTCGCTGACGTGGATCTCAAACAGATCTTGCCCGGAATTCTGCATAGCATGTTCAGATTAAGAGTTAGAGACGATAGAGCATCTTGGTAGAAGGTTGAATATACTGAAAAAGTGTTTCTTTGAGGTTTAAACTGTGTTGGTATCAGATTCTCTTGAGTTTTATTATTTATTTTCGTTGGCGTATATCACTCTCTTTATCCCAATTATATTTTTTCCTTTCTCCCTTCCATGGCATTTTTTAATTTGTCCTTATGGCGTATACATCCGCAAATCTACCTATCTATATACATAAGTAATATACATACATACATATTTATAAACATATAACTTTATGTATATAGTGAACAATAAAGAGAAAATACTGAAGAATTCTATTTAGCTTCTCTACAATGAGTGAAGGCTTAATACTAACTACATAAGTTCAAACAGTGGCCTAGTGAATGTGTAAGTAAAAAAGTTGATGACAAATTCTACTTAACCGCCAAACCATTGTTAACAGGAGATGGAAGTTAGTGTGAAAAATATACATATATAAAAAACCGTTGGTGATCAACGTGTTGCTAAGGGCTTGAGCGATGATTAAAAAATAAAAATGAGAAAGAAAAAACAACAACAGTAATGGCAATTGAAATATATAGTATTAAAAGAAATGAACGTTTTGAAAATACAAGTGGGTATTTATAGATGTATTACAGTTGTTAAACGAGGACGAAATTCTAATTTATACAAGATCGTTTGAATTATTTGGAGAGGATTAGAGGCTTTAAATTTGATAACTATACCTTTTACAGGGTATGAATCTGTATTACTTCTTTCGTGAAATATTGTTTTAAATTATTACATTTTATATATTATACTAAATTTCTTAAAACTATCAATTTAATGATAATGATTAGCTCTTACTTTATAAGCCAACTTATGTTAAATGTTTAATTTCAGCATGTGATTGTATGTCTTTTGTGTCGTAAATGCTGCAGGTTTCTTTTCGTGTGTAAAAGAAAAGTTTTCGACAGTTTAAGAACACTTTTTATATCAAGTATTCCACAATTTCACCAACCTATTTTTTTTTTCAGAGTAAATGTTGCATCTCTTTTAATGATTGTGTTAATGAACAAAATGGAATATGCGACAGAAATTTTAAAATGCTTATTGCTTCGTTTAGTCGACAAATCTGTGTGCAGTAGACATCCACAATTGATGTTACGTCGTACAGAAAGCGTTGTTGAAAAAATGTTGACTAATTATATGGCTATTTGTATGTACGATTACTTAAAAGAGTATGCCGGTTCGAGTTTGTTTTTGTTATTCAAAGCCATTAAACATCAAATAGAAAAGGGTCTTGTAGACGCTATAACTCATGACGCGCGTTATTCCCTCTCGGAAGAAAGACTACTGCATGAACAAATACCACATTCCGTGGTGGTTTTACATATTGTACAAGATGACTTAGATGAAAAGGTACAATGTAAAGTTTTAGATTGGGATACAATATCACAGGTTAAAAGTAAAATACTGGATGCACTCTTTAAAAATACTCCTTTTTCGATGAGACCATCCGTACATGAAGTAGATTTAGAGTGGCGTCATGGTCGAGGGGGTCATTTAATCTTGCAGGATGAGGATTTAACGACAAAAACAATTAATTGTTGGAAACGTTTGAATACTTTAGCTCATTACGGGGTTAAAGAATCAGCAGTTATGAGTTTAGTCGCTCGACAAAATGATAGTTACAATTTGCCATATACAAAACAACAACCTCACCCTTACAATAATTGTAAGTTTATCACTACTATATATTTTTAGTTGTACTTTTAATTACATAATATTCCTTTTTTCAGTCTATTATATTAATAATTCCCAATCTCATATTATAATAAACAACGATATTGAATCCGGCCTACAACAGCCACGTGTTTATCATTTGATTAAACCCTTAATGCCCGATCATTATATGAATATGAAGAATTCGGCAATATCATCATCAGCCACTGCAAATAATACCAATAATTCTACATCGTCATGTACTGCAACCGGCGAACGTACGCACAAAACAATACCCGAAGTGTATTTAACACGTCTTCTGGCAGCTAAAGGCACTATACAAAAATTTGTTGACGATTTTTTTGCTACCATATTAACAGTTAATGAAGAGTTACCACCGGCCGTCAAATGGTTATTTGATCTCTTAGATGAAGCTGCGCGGCGCCATGACATTTTTGATACAGATATAGTACACGCATGGAAATCAAATAGTTTGCCTTTAAGATTTTGGGTTAATTTTATTAAAAATCCAGATTTTATATTTGATGTGAACAAAACAGTTACCGTCGATGCCAGTCTTAGCGGAATCGCTCAGGCATTTATGGACGCATGTTCTACAACGGAACATAGGTTAGGCAAAGATTCGCCATCAAATAAATTATTATTTGCTAAGGTAAGTTCAATCAATTTTTAAACTACTAATGATTCAAATTTAATTATAAATCAAAATTTTGATTTTTGGTAAATTCTATCTATACATTTTTGACCAATCTACCAAAACGAAAGTTAAATTCCGAACTATTGACTGCATGAAATCACTTTCTGTAGACTTTTGTCTGTGTCGCATAAATCAGGAACAATTAATTTATTTAAGCAGTTTTTAACTGACGTAGTGCCGTTACCTTGGTCAAACTTATGGAAAACTTAATATTGCTAATACGATTCTACCTATAATCACTATTGCCTCATTTCAGACTACCAATAGTTAATTATGAATACTTTACTGTTCTTGGACATGAGGACGATTGCGATGTTGATGTCCTTTGATCAAAGTCTAAGGGAATATCTTTATCAACTACTTGACCAAATATCGGTTCTAGGTGTCTGGTAGTCCGGAAATGATTCGGAAAGTTTTTACGGCTATCTGGACAAAGTTCAGTGAAGTATGAAACTTCATTTACTTTCAGATTATTGACCCATCTCGTCGAAATGTTTTATACATCTCTCAAAAAATTTCATCTGGTTTCTAATTTTCGGAAGTGCCCGTTTATGTTGACAAGTAAACCTCAAAGGCGGCCTTATAAATAAAGTTTAGTCATTGCGTATCTTTTCCAAAACCATCGATTTTGTATGAGTATGAGACTTATAGTCTCGGAGGTGCTTGGATCCCTTAGGAAGGGTACATTTTTATTGTTAGTGTTGCATCCCGTTTTAAACGTCTTTGGTAAGAGTTTCGGTTCGGTTCAACAAACTAATGTCGAAACACCGGTGCATTTTGGGTTTTCATTAATTCATCCCATCGTGTTATATAAATATGATGTTAGTATTTTATATCGCTCGATTTTCGCTTCGTTTGCATTGCTTTCGCTTCTGCGGTATCCTCCATAAATTTTGGTGTGCCGCACATTCAATTGAATTGTGGCTTCTAAACAAGAGGTCTTTGACTTATACCGACATATGATTTTCTCACAATAACCGATTGACTTCCCTTTGATACAGCATATTACTAAAGGAGTTGTGAGGACACTGATTGTATTCTAAAAAATTAAATTTTAGAGGCGAATAAAATTAATATCACTTTAATATTCATACATACATAATTGGTCATTACAACCCTTCAGTCAGGATTACGACCTAGTTTCTCACACCACTTATGTTGTGTGTGTTAATTTTATACATGAGTGGTGGGACCTACAGTTTAAAGTCGACTCCGAACGACAGATTGTTGAGAAACTTTTCATGGCAATTTTATTTACTCAGAGTTTTTGACAGAAATCTGCTGAGAGGAAATCGCCGAAGAAATACTTTTTGTATTTTATTTTGATGTCTGGCCTGGGGCTCGAACCCTGGCTTTTCGTCTAATAAGCCAACACACTATCTACTAGACCACGGCGACTTTAATATGTACTTTTTTATAATTCTTGTTATTAGATTGTTTTGTTTTTATACGAAATTTTATTTAAATTTCAGGAATGACTTAAAAAGACATTTTTGGTTATTTTATTTATTAATTATAGGATATTCCGCAATATCGAAAAATGGTTAAGCAATTTTATCGTGATGTAGCTAGACTGCCTCAAATAAGCGATCAGGAGATGAGTACTGCTATGCAGCAATTGTCTATACAACAAAATGATGAATTCGACACAATAGCAGCTCTCAAAGAACTGTATATATATGTTACCAAATATAATGATCAGGTAAACGAATTCAATAATAAAAAATAAATAAAAATAAAAATAATACCGGAGTTTTGTTATCTTATTCATTCTTTGATTTCGTTTCAGATAATAAATGCCTTAGAAAATGATATTAATTGCAAGAAAATGCATTTAGCCTACAAATTAGAAAACGTGGCATTTACCCTCGAAGGGGAAGAGACATCTGCTTGCTGACACTCATTTAAAATACCAAATGAGTTTATAAATATAAACGCAGTTTTCCAAACAAATAATATTGAATGTAACGTTTTAAATATGTCTTTAAAAACAGCCTTAAGAAATTATGTTTGTCAAATGTCCTTTAAAGGTGGTAAGTTATTTTTATTAACACTATAATAATAAAAGCCTACACAAATAAAGAGACCTTTTTGATATGAGAATTAATTTTTTTTAATTTCAGCTGCCCACCTTTCGTCATTTGGGAGTGATCATAATCTCAACATACGGACATGGCTTGATAGACTTAGAATGTTTTAACTTAATAAATACTTGTGGGTTCCCAGATGAATTATTAAATTTTAAAATCTTTATTGTGATATTTTTTTAATGATTTCCTATTCTCATTTTTTTTCAAAAACTGATATATAAAGTTATTAAGATAATGCTTTGTATTGGATGACATTTATTTTATAATACATATTGATATATTTAAGAACGCGCATTCAATTATATTGAAATGATAATACGGCATTGAACTTGAAAAATTGAACAATATAGGGAAAAACACCTATCTTTATTTTTCATCACACTGAAGGAGAAATATATAAAATAAAAGTTTTGTATTTTTACCGTCATTTTAGTATTCGTATGGTAGCAGTTATCATTCCCTGATTATGAACTACAAACAGTTTTATACAAATAAAGTATTACAATTATTTTAAATATCCTGCGTTCTTAATATTCTATTTATATTGTTCTACAATTTTGGGAAAATGATTATGTTTTTAGTTGTTAAAATTGTCAAGTGATAGACTGCCTAACTCTTTAGTTTTTATTTGGTCTTAAAACTATAGTATAAGCCCAATACCTTTACACAACTTATGACTCTACAAGACGCTTATACTACTTTTGCTAATATATGGTGCTAAAGTATGGGTGCTTGATCAAGCAGATGAAGTTATTTTTGAGAAGAAAACGGCTCTACGTAAGATTTAAGGACCAATCTGCATCGGCGAAGAATATCTGTATCACATGAACCACGAGGTGTATGCCGATTTTAAAATAGTAAAATACATTATACACCAGAGACTGATTAGCACATATCGTGCAGAGCACGAAGTAGAGAGCTTCTAATGTTTCAATGGAAGGATCAGGAGAACCACCATCGTTTGGCGTAAAAAATTCGAGTAGATGTGCACATGACCGAAGCACATGGAATTTTATCCTCTACTTGGCCTTTGACCCAGTCGGGCTATCACAGAACCTTATAAATAGCAAATTCTTATGCTTAAAGGACTGGCTTTTAATTACAACTTATTCTCTTTTGAACCTCTCCTCGATCCGTCTCGTTTCAAAGTATGTCCGCTAACAAGAGATCAATGTGGGAGGACGAGTAAGAGACCAAGAAGGCAGCAATCTGCCTTGCACACACAGCTGCTTTGCACACCCCCCGCAAAACAACATGCGGCTACAGATGAAAATGGCGTCGAACAGCTTAAGGACTTACCTTTAGTTGTTGTTAACGTTGGTAGAAATCTACGCTTTGTAATAGGTCATATTAAATATGAGTTACTTAAGGCTTATACATTTTCACATGCTATGTGGGTGATTATATTTACCATTCTCATCGTTGTCGTTTTATTAATAATTGTTTTATTCATATATCGGCGAAAAACAACACAAGCGGAAAGAGAATACAAACGTATACAAATCCAAATGATTGCCTTAGAAAGCAATGTACGATCTGAGTGTAAGCAGGCTTTTGCTGAATTGCAAACCGATATGACAGATTTAACTGCTGATTTGGAAACTTCTGGTATACCAACTTTAGATCATGTTAATTATATTATGAAAGTATTTTTCCTCGGTGTAACTGATCATCCTATATTAAACTCTCCAAAGGTAAGTACAATAACCTATTTCGAAATATAATCCGGAATGTTGTTGTTTGGATGTATTTAAAATTAAGTATAAGTTCAATATTAAAACAATTACGTAAGTTTTAACAATTACCTATATCATTCCTTAATTATTCTTCCTTATTACTTTAATTTATCTAAAATTAAAAATTCACTTCATGTCAATAGATATCAAAAAATTTGGCAATGATGTAGTTTAAACTTGAAGAAATTACTTGAGTAAAATATATCGACGCCTCCGTTCTATAACATTCTAAGTCGAAAAAGTGTGTTTTGAGTTATGAGCTCTCAAAGTTTTCACGCGACATACATTTTTCCCTATAACTTCGGAACGGATCGGCGCATCTTAACCAAATTTTGACAGTATTTAAGTTAGAGAACGTAGAATTTAAAAATGCAAGAACATTAAAAACGTTCTAAGTGTACTTAGAACGTTATAGAATGGAGGCGTCGATATGTAAATATATACGAGTATGCTAATGAAGGCAGTACATAAAGTTGAATGCTTCAGTTCAATTACTAAACAGGATTAAATTTTCAATGACAAAATTTGATTTTACTACATTCACTTTTGACAGATGACAAGTATGTATGCATATTGTATATTAAATGGAACGAAATTACTTTCGAGTGTTTGAGCAATCTTTATGAGCGAAGAATAAGTTCAATCTCTTAAAGTGTTCCCGATGATCGCTGAAAGAGGTCGCCTTTTCCAAAATAAAAACAAATATTTGTAGCTAATTCATTCTCTACAACACTAACTACAAAAATACTATTTTGAAAACTATTAAGGGCCATTTTTTGAATGCAAGTTTAAACTCGAGAGTAAGTTAATCCCCAGTCAACTCCGTTTTCAGTTTTTGGATTTACTTAACCTTGAGTTTAACCTTACGGTTAAGCAGTTAATCTCGAGTTTAAACCACCAACGTTGATGGTTTAAACTCGAGATTAACTATGAAAAGTAGTTGACAAATTTTATTTAAAAAAGCTTTTAAGTGAAGGGAAGCCGAATAAGACACATATTTAAGTGACTATGAATTATATAAAACACAAATTGACAACAGACAGTCTTAATTTATTTATTATTTTCAGAAAATGATTTTTTTACATAAAGATCAATAGTATTCAGCTTTTGTTTGTTTGTTTTGTTATATACAAAAGCAAATTGTTGTGAAACACTTTGCAAAAGTAGTAAACATAACAAAATAAACGAAAAAAATGTTGCCATTTTTGCTTATAAGTACGGCAGCTCTACAAGGTTAATCTCCAGTTAAATTCCCATTCAAAAAATGAAAACTCAGTTAACTGAATATTAACTTTAACTGGAGATTAACTTAATCTCGAGTTTATAAGTTATGTGTACGTAACATATGAATACCCTAATTATTTCAATTATAATAATAAGTGCGTATTTATTGCAGTTAATTAAATGTTACGAAGTGTAAATATTATCATTACAATGTATATAAGATAAGTGCACAATTACACTTATGATTCATACAAATTATATGTTATAGGTTAGATCATGTAATAAGTTAGAATAGATCATTTAAATGATGAGGAAAGACTTAATCTATTGAAGACTTTAGCACACTATAGTCAGCTATTTTACAGGAAGAACTCAAACTTAACATTTACAAGTGCCACCAAACATCGAATAGTCACCAAGGACGATATACCGGTATTTGCTAAGACATATAGGGGATACCTATATTCTTAGAGAAGAAGTGAAGAGGCAAATACAGGAAATGTTAGATAACAAGATAATTAAACCTTCCAATTCTCCTTATTCTGCTCCAATATGGATTGTTCCCAAAAAGGAAGACGCCAGTGGAATTAGAAAATGGCGCATAGTTGTAGACTATAGGAAATTAAATGCCCAATCCCGAATATAGAAGAAATCTTGGACAAACTTGGCAGGTGTATGTATTTCACCACATTAGATTTAGCAAAAGGGTTTCACCAAGTTGAAATCGACGAAAGGGACACTCATAAAACCGCATTCTCAGTCGAGGGTGGGCATTACGAATTTTTAAGAATGCCTTTCGGATTAAAAACAGCCCCTGCGACATTTCAGAGGTTGATGAATGAAATTTTAGGTGATTTAGTCAATAAAGTATGTCTGGTATATTTAGATGACATCATTATCTACTCCTCGTCTCTTCAAGAACATATAGTCGCTTTACGTTTGGTACTTGACAGACTGGCAAATGCTAATCTCAAAATAGAAATAGATAAATGTGAATTTTTAAAACGGGAAACCGAGTTCTTGGGACGTATAGTTACACATCAAGGCATAAAACCAAACCCAAAGAAAGTTGAATGTGTTGCCAATTATCCCTTACCGAAAACAACCAAACAAATAAAACAATTTTTGGGGCTCAGCGGCTATTATCGTAAATTTAATAAGGACTTTTCCAGGATCGCTAAACCAATGACCAAATACTTAAAGAAAGATGCTAAAGTGGATATCAAGGATCCAGAATATATCAGGAGTTTTGAAACATTAAAAACGATTCTTATAAATGACCCAATACTGGTTTATCCAAATTTTGAGAAACAATTTGTTTTAAATACAGATGCGAGCAATTTTGCTCTTGGCGCCATATTATCACAGGACAACCACCCTATGCTAGCAGAACTCTCAACGCACATGAGATCAATTATAGCATAGTGGAGAAGGAATTATTGGCGGTTGTTTGGGCGGTTAAATATTTTCGAACCTATCTTTTTGGAAGAAAATTCATTATAAAAACCGACCATCAACCTTTACAGTGGTTGTATTCGATAAAAGAACCGAACTCTAAATTAGTTCGCTGGCGATTACAATTAGAGGAGTACGATTACGAAATTTGTTACAAACAAGGAATTAATAATAGAAATGCAGATGCACTTTCACGTTTAGAACCAGAGATGAATCTAGTTGAAGATCCTAATTGCAAAATTCTTTATCATAGTAATCTCCCATTAAACTTATATCGGAGTCAAATTATTGTAGAACGACAATCAAATTCCCTTAGAATCATTAATATAAATTTTTTTAGCAATAATAGGAAATTAGTAACCGCAGAAAGATTTGACGAAAATGATATGATATCCCTTATAAAAAATTATTTCCACCCAACTAAGGTAAATGCAATCTTTATAAAAGACGATAGTGTGTATGAATTATTTAGGGAAACTGTTTATAAATATTTTAGAAATTCAAATCTGAAGATTGCACTGTGTTATAAAGTTCTTAATGACATAGAAAATGAAGATGATCTTCTTGAATACATTAAAAATGAGCATCACAAGAACAATCACCGTGGCATAAGTGAAAACTTCCAACAGCTCAAGTCAAATATATCATCCTAAATTGAAGCTCAGAATTCAGCAATTTATTAATAACTGTTACATATGTAACATTGAGAAATATGACAGAAAGCCAATCGCACAAATGTTTAGAGTTACGGAGACTCCTGACAGGCCAAGAGAAGTAATACATGTTGATGTTTTTTACAGTCTTCAGTCTAGTTTCTTACATTTATAAATAAATTTTCGAAATTTGCACAGGCAATTAAAATTGAGAACAGGTCGTGGGTTGAAATAAAAAGGGCTCTTACTCATTATCTTAGTATTGTAGGTGATATCAAGAAGATTGTGACCGATAATGAATTAGGTTTTAAAGCACTTCCCTTAACGGAATTTTTGAGAGAAAGGAATATTGAAATTCATTTCATATCTAATAACAACCACAGTTCAAATGCAGACGTAGAACGCTTGCATAATACAATGAACGAACATATTCGTCTTCTTCGCCATGATCCAGAAAGGGATACGGACACAGTGGAAGCGAAAATTTATAAGGTTATAATGTTTTACAATAATTCAATTCATTCAACTACAGGCTACAAACCTATTGATTTCAATAATGGTAATATAACCGTGGAAGATTATCCGAGGATAAGAGATCAAATTGTTAGATTAAAGGAAAGAATCATATCAAAACTAAATCATAATCGGGAAAATTGTAAAGTTCAAACTGGTGAAGTTTATTTAAAGAATGAAAGAGGAGGAAAAAATCATGCTAAGTTTAGAAAGGTGAAAGTAGGTAGATTAGACGATGACCATGTTATCACTCAAACAAAACATAAATACTATAAGTCACATATTAAAAGAAGAAAAAAGCATATGTAATTTAGTGGAACATTGATTTTTACGAATAGATTTGAATGATAATAACTGCTTTATTAACATGAAAAAATTTAAGAAAAAAAGAATATTGATTTTTTTTTTTTTTGGAAACTTATTTCTCTCTCGATCAAATAATATTTGTAGATACATATATGTAGATATACATATATAGTTTTAAATGAAACTTTCAGAAAAATTAAAGGACAAAAAAAAATTGGCATAATAAAAATAGAAACGATTTTCTTTTTCTTTCAATTAATAAAATATTAATTTCAAATAAAAAATATAATAATAATGATTTATAAAGTATTAATTAAAAACAAAAACAAAACACACACACATATATATATATATATATTACAATATTAAAACAAAAATGTATTTTTGTACATATACATACATAATTTACAATATATTATATGTATTATATAATTTATAAAGTAAAAAAAATGTATGTACATATATATATTTACATATTATACGTATATTTTTTATTCCCTTTCCTCGGAGCGTCAATGTAACGATGGGGGAGTTATGTGTACGTAACATATGAATACCCTAATTATTTCAATTATAATAATAAGTGCGTATTTATTGCAGTTAATTAAATGTTACGAAGTGTAAATATTTTCATTACAATGTATATAAGATAAGTGCACAATTACACTTATGATTCATACAAATTATATGTTATAGGTTAGATCATGTAATAAGTTGGATCATACATTTTGTCGTAGGTTTGATAATACATGTTGTAATCATACTTTTTATTATCTATTTATACATTTCCAATTCTACATTTTTGTTAAATTTACTATTTCTTATTATCACTGATTCTGCATGCCAAAATTTGTACTGTTATAAATGATATTGTTGTAAAAACCAAAACAAAGCATGCACAATCATGATCGATCATGTTTTTCTTAATGCGCAATTTCTTTTAAGCATAAATAGAACTTTCAATTGGAGATGTACAGTCATTATTAATTTTAAAGTCAAATGTAGAACATTTACTTTGTGCAAACTATTAAACTACATAAAAAACATTTACATTTAAAAAAACAAATAATTAAAATAAAAATTAACATTTAATAAATTTAAATAAAGAAAATTTTAAAGTTGTTTTTTTTCCATTTTTTTATTAATAAAAAAATCCTACGTTAAAACTTTTATACTCGCATTCAAAAAATGGCCCTAAAAGTTATTCAGGGGTGTCATAGAATCCAAGTCGGTTTTGCCTTTTGTCGTTTTTGAAAACCATTATTGGATTCATTTGGTGTCACAAAACCAAGTCAGTTTTGTTATTTTCGAATTGAAATAAAACCGATGTTCGAAGTTCGAAGCTGTTGTTTACATTTGTGTATTATTTACAATTTTTATTAATTTTCTTCTTGGCAAAATATAAAGCGGTTTTAATAAAAAAATAAATCTTTTTAAATAAATAAATAAAAAAATAAGATTTTGTTGCTCCAGGAAGAGCGCTCAGAAAAGGTGAAAAGACAAATACTGCGAGATTGTAGCAACACACTGGATTTGCCGGAGGCATCTTACTACATCAACTGAAACCAAGAGACTTGAAACACAATTTTGCATATCTGGAATGCTGTTTGTCCCAAGCCCAAAATATCAAGTGTGAGAATTGAGTACATCAAGCAAAATCTGCGGCCAATAAGAATATTCATTGGATGGAATCAGAAGTGTGTGATCCACTATGAACTACTAAAACCGGGCCAGACTATTCCGGGAAACCTGTACAAGCAACAATTAATTCATTTGAAAAGAGCATTGACTCAATCAAAAACCATTTGAGAAACAGTGGATGAGAAGTTTTACCTCACCTACCATTGATTTCAGTTTCGGTCACTAGAAGATCTTATCAGAAGATGTTATTTTCCTTTAAAGGTAACTACTAGGTTTTAGTCTGAGCTTAACAGTGCACATCTGCTATGTTTCTGGATTTGTAATAAAGTATGTGTCTTATGTATTTCGCGCATTCTTCTGCGCTACACAATCTTACTTCTTCGAGTACTCTTCCGCTAAATTCCTACCACTTGATGTAGCCAACTAACCACAGCCAGGCCATCTGGTCTCACAAAGTCCCATGAATAGCAGGATTAGCAAATGCGATATAGAAAGACATGGGTATTTCATGTTTTCCTCAAGTTAAGGATCTTATCTTATTACTTCGTACTTGGCTATACTTGTATACATATTATACTTTTTATACATGACCGGCGGGACGTACAGTTTAAAGTCGATTCCGAATGACAGATTTTTGAGAAGCTTTTCATGGCAGTTTCATTTACTCTCAGAGTTTTTGCCAGAAATCTGCTGAGAGAAAGTCGCCGAAGAAATATTTTTTCATCTTTTCGTTTTGATGTCTGAACTGTGGTTTGAACCCGGGCCTTACGTCTAATAAGCAACACACTACCTACTAGACTACGACAACTTCAATGTACTTGGCTATTCTTCCCAATATTGAGAGACCGCTTTTGAATAGGACAGGCGAAGAAGTCTGCAGATGGTAAAATAAAACCTATTTATAAAGTAAAATTAAAGTTGTTTTTATTTTAGATAACAAACAGACAACTGTTAGCTGCTTGGTTTATTTCCAATAACAAAACCGATAAAAAGACATTCTGTGACACCTAAAACCGATACTTATTTAAGTTCGAAAACACCAAATTAATTTTTGTGTCGTTTTCAAATCCAATTCCGACATTATTGGATTCTGTGACATCCCTGACTAACATTAAATATAAAATTAATATTTCTTTTCAGTTGCGAATGAGTAGTCCTCATTCATATTATGACACTGCCATGTTACAATTTGAGCAACTTATTAGCAACAAATATTTCGTATTAACATTTATCGACATTTTGAAAGCGCAGAAATCTTTTAATATTCGAGGTAAGTAAGTATATAAATACGCTAAATAATTAGACATCATTTTATTTTATTTAGAGTTGGCTCACAAAGTGAGTGCCCGAGAAAAATTAAATTTGCAATATATAAAATTGAATTCTTTTCAGAACGTAATGTTTGTAAAAGATTGACATGGAATTCGGTCAGCACAGGGACTGCGCTTACCTGCAGTATCACAACGGTTAGCTATGCGAGGCCAACTGAGCTTTGTTATCAAAGCTACCACTCCAACCAACCTACCTCGACTTTGTCGAAATTTTAGAGTAAAAAGAAGATCAATACTAATTTCAAGCTTAAATAAGAATTCTTTTTAAAAATAGAAAAACGAAATAAAAAAACCGGACAACACCAAACTTAAAGGAGGAACCTAACTTAAGACAGCAATCTAAAGCTGCAGTTACTCACACGTAACGTAACGTACCGTAGCGAAGGTTCTCTTTTTAGCATATGGAGAACAATGTAAACTCTTACTGAAACGTTTTCTCTCGTTAGCAAAACGGAACGATCTGTAAAAAACGGAATTCTCCCACGTTTTTACGAGACATTTGAACATGAGTGATGATGAGCAGTGTTGCTATGAAAAATAATATTGTAACCAACATTTGTGAAAAAATCACCAAATAAGAAAAAATATAACCAAAATTATTTATTTATTTATTTATTTATTCATATAAAACCAAGGGAATAAATCCAAGGATTATATTTAGTTAAGGAGCACTAGCTGCAAAGGCCATCAGCTCGAATTACAAATTATATAAATTATAAAGTACAATTAAGATTATTAAGGAGGTACTATATACATATTTACAAAAATTTTAATAGTTATAGTAAGATTAAATGATTAGTTTGGAGATAAGAATGAAGTCATGTATTTTGATGATATTAGTGGAGGTAGGTTCTCTGAGGAGTTCAAATCCAGAGAAGTTGCCAAAAAGTTTACGTCTATGGTTTGAGTAAGATGGGCAATCCATTAAGATGTGTTTTATTGTAAGGTGACAGTTGCATCGGTTGCACGTTGGAGGTTGAGCTGGTTGCCATTGATGGGAGAAAATAGTGTGTCCCAAGCGTAGCCTAGAAAA
This sequence comes from Sarcophaga subvicina, assembly GCA_936449025.2. Lineage (NCBI taxonomy): Eukaryota > Metazoa > Arthropoda > Insecta > Diptera > Sarcophagidae > Sarcophaga > Sarcophaga subvicina. The sequence continues at coordinate 15,006,082 of OW388085.2, read as the reverse complement.
CGTTCGAATTTGTTGATTGTTGACGGAAGTGGGGTAGATTGGGTTAATGTGGTGTGGATTAATGATTGAATAATGGGGATGAATAATTTTTTTCTGATGGAGTTTCAAGTTGATGAAATTGGCGATATGACGGCGAATGTCGGTTTTTTCAAGCATGTTGTCCATTATAACAGGTGCGTAGGAAGCGTATTTAGCGGCAATATCTGCTTTTTCATTACCTGCAATGCCGATATGACTGGGAATCCAGTGTATTTTTATTATGTTGTTGTTTTTTACAAGACAGTCCCTGATTTTATTTATTGTTATCCACTTATTGTCGAATGGGTTACAAATTGCTTTCAAAACCGAAAGGCTATCTGAGAATATGACAGTTTTAATCTTGTCCCTTTGTATTAGTCGAATAGCCTGGTAAATTGCGCAGGATTCCGCTATAAATACTGATGAGTGTTGGTATAGAGTGCTAAGCAATAGGTTCTCACCGGAATCACCAACAACAGCGTAAGCTGGGATGTTGTTTTGGGATTTAGTGCCATCCGTGTAGAGAAAACGCCAACCATTGTTTCTCAACCAGTCATTACGTTCTGATAGTAAGTTAAGAAAGACGGTCTTTGGTGTCGTAGTTTTATTATATTTGGCAAGAGACACATCGAAGCATGAGGCAATGTTTTTCCATGGGGGGGTATTCACGAGGTATTTAAATCTGTGGAGAGGAATGTTTAGATCGGAGCATAATGATAAAGATGAAGCTATTGCAGATTTAATTCGTTTAGGCTTAGCGGCAGAAATAATAGAGGAGATATCACCATCGAGGATTGAGTTGGTACTGTTGAGAAGTTTAGGTATTAATCTGGCTTTCATTTCGTAAATTCTATCGGTTAGGGAGGGGAGATTGGCTTCATGGAGTATGTTGTCTATGGGAGTTGTCCGGAAAGCGTAGATGCTGGACCTGACGGCTTGATGGTAAATAGGCTTTAATATGTTAATATTTGATTTACTGCTGTTGCCATATAAATAAAGACCGTAGTCCATTTTGTTCAAAACTAGAGTTCTGGTGAGGTATATTAAAGTATTGAAATGAGCAAAGCTTTTATTGGACAGATAGCGTATTATGTTGACGCGTGTGGTAAGTGGGCTTTTCATTTGAAGATAGTGGTCTTTCCAGTTGTAATTACGCGAAAATGTAAGGCCAAGAATTTTCAATTTTGAAACATTTTGGATTGAAGTGTCATCAATAACTATTGTGTGTGAAGATGAATCACAAATGTGCTTTCTGCAAACATGGAATTTTTTTGTTTTCAAAAGAGAAATTTTTGCGCCAAAATTAAATTCGCATTTTTTTTTATTTTATTTTTTTTCTAATTTAAATTGAGAAAAAAAAACAAAAAGTAACGAAATAAAATTATAGTCTTACTAATTAATTAATTTTAACAAACAAAAAAAAGCTTTTTTATAAGGAAAATAGTAACCAAATCTACACATTGAACAAAAAATAATCAAAAACAGCTACACTGATGATGAGTGCAAATGTCTGTATACCAATTTCTTTGCATTGTGTTGTGTTCGTTTGTATGTTGCTTTGTGTTTTGTTTCGTTTTTATTTACATTCTTCGTTGACATATGTCCCGTTTTTAACGTTTCTATAACTATACAAACGTTTTTAAGGCTACGTACGTTACGATTTTACGTTTCTTACGTATGCATTACCAGCCCTTAACTTAAGACAAAAGTTTCACGTAAAACATGAAAACATAGAGGAATTCATTTTAGCTACATTCATTACATGTAAATTAAAGACGTACGCAGTTAGCACATGTTTCTGTGTATATACTGAACTGAGTGCGTATAGATGAGTGGTTGTGTTTCAGTTAGAAGTTGGTGTTGTTATTATTTGTAGCAGTTATGGTGTGAGTGGATAAAGAGAGAATAGAAGGAACATATTTGTTTTCCTATATTACTCACAAGCAAATACTTGTAGTTGATGGTGGAATACGATAAGTAATTTATTGTACTACGCAAATAAAATTTCGTATGTATAATGAAGTCGCCGTAGTCTAAGAGGTAATGTGTTGGCTTATTAGACGTAAAGCCCGGGGTCGTATCCCAGGTCAGGCATCAAAACGAAATATGAAAAAAAATATTTTTTCGGCGATTTCCTCTCAGCAGATTTCTGGCAAGAACTCTGAGAGTAAATAAACCTGTCATGAAAAAGTTTCTCAAAAATCTGTCGTTCGGAATCGATGTTAAACTGTAGGTCCCGACACTCATGTATAAAATTAACGAACACAACATGAGTGGTGTGAGAAGTTAGGGCGTAATCCTGACTGAAGGGTTGTAATGGCCAATTATGTATGTATGTATGTATGTATAATTTATATGACGATTGGTGTACAGTGAATGTAGAAATGAATAATTTTGAAAACATAGGATCAAACAATTTTTTTGGAATAGGTACGGCTTGGAGATATACATACATAATTGGTCATTACAAGCCTTCAACCTGGATTACACCCTAGCTTCTCACACCACTTATGTTATATTTGTTAATTTTGTACGTGAGTGGTGAGACCTACAGTTTAAAATCGACTCCGAACGACAGATTTTTGAGAAACTTTTCATGGCAATTTTATTTACTCTCAGAGTTTTTGAGAGGAATCTGCTGAGAGGCAGTCGCAGAAGAAATATTTTTCATATTTCGTTTTTGTTGGAGATGTCTGACCTGGGGTTCGAATCGTGGTCTCACGTCTAATAAGCCAACACACTACTCACTTGTCTACGGCGACTACGTTTGGAGATATAGTGATGTGAATTTGGCGGGCCTAGGTTGTGGGCAAAGTGCTTTTCCCCCTTAAAGTGATGGCGTGTAAGTTGATGGTGAAAGGTTCTTCCATTAATTGCAGGTCTCGCGACGGCCTATCGGTGGCCGTTTATCCGGGAAAGTTTACTTTATGGCCCCGATTATGGTTCACAACACATAAATGTTGTGTTGTAACAGAGACAACACAACATTTATTATTGTGTTGTAACAGAGACAACACAACATTTATTACTTTCTTGTTTATGGTTTACAACATCTAGATGTTGTGTACACCGTATAACCAGTATAGAAACGCAATTTCGACGTTTACCAGCGAATTATGAAAGGGACAGCAAATATTACCAAAAAGTATTTCTGTCCCTCTCTGATTGTCTGTCTTTATTGTTTATTTATTTTTTTTTTGTTTTCGGGGTGGGTTTTTTATATTGGCGAGAGTTAATAAAAAATGTAATTTTTGTGTGAAACTATTAATAAATAATAAAAACAACTAATAACAATAACAAATTTTAACTTTTCCTTTCAAGAAATTAAAAAATATTGGCATCTTTCAGCAAGAACATTTTTTTATGAGCAGTAGGTCTTATTTTGATCTTGTAATATTTAGCTTCTTAATTACCTCTTGCAAAAGAAACTATAATCATTGTGACCGAAAATCGCCCACATTTCGATTAATAATTAAATATTTAAGAATCTTTAAACTTTTCTATGAAGAAATTACAAAATATTCCAAATTTTCCCTTTTTTAACACAAAATAAATGTTTATTTACATTTAATTTTTCTGCTTTATCCGCCAGTTTTCACTCTGTATATCTGTTGCTTCTAACACATTTGATTCGCAAAACATTATAACATTTTTTTCTCCCTCTAAATTGGCTAGTAATTTGCTGCTATGAGCGTTTGTCAAACGTTTCTATACTGGTTATACGGTGGTTGTGTATGTCACAGGGTTGTTCTTCAATGTTAGTATACTTTTCCTTTAAAATACATCCCTAAGTGTATAAAAGTGTCAATTGAAAACAAAAATTATTACATTAAGGAAAAGTTAAGCGCATAGTGTTTAAAAAAGTTAAAATATAAATAATGGATATTCTTTGATGATGATGAGGGTACCAAGAAAGCGCACATGAAATTCGGGACAGTTTCACTCTTTGGAATTACCAGATACTGAGTACGTAAAATTATTCAATTATAAAATTCAGTATTGTTTATAGCATTTCTTTCCTTTTTATAAATACAGATATATGTACATATGCATGTATGCATTTTATTTGTTAAGGTGACGCAGGATACCAATGGAAACGGGTTTAATAACTCCGTTTCGAAATGCCGCGGAAGGATCACCAGAGCTCTATTTTAATACAGTTCATTCCAAAGCAAGAAACTTTATTGAAAGAACGATTGGTGTAGAACAGAAAAGCAGATTTCGATGTTTGTTTTCTGCAAGAGGTTTGCACTATTCTCCTGAAACTGCCACTAAAATTACAAAAAATGTTCTGCTTGATTATATTTTTTTGTTGTATGTATTGCAATAAATTCATTTCAAAAGTACTTAAAATTACAATATATAAATGTCAGGATTTGCTCTCATTAACTCGACCATCTTTTCCATCAGTTTCTTATTGGTTATTTTTCTATAAAATATTTACAGTTATGCATAATTTTTAAAATTTCCACAAAAAATAATTTGCACTGTTGTATAACTTAAAATTTTTTTACAAATTTTTCTCCACTTCCTTTTTTAAACTTACCGCGGCAACAAGACAACAGCTAATGAGCTGTTGTAAATTTTTGACAGTTCTGACAACACCTAGAAACAACTGTTGTAAATCATAATCGCAATTTTAAAAATAAAAAAATTAAATTTACAACTGTTGTAAACCATAATCAGGGCCTATATTTGTTTCACCATAAATATTTAAAAATACCTATGGTCACAACAGTTACATACTCTAGCAAAACGATAATAAACAACTGTTTTGGTTTTTAAGAGTATAATGTGTATGCAAAAGCAAAACTATACAATATCAGTTACACTCATTCTCTCATTTATATCCATAGTAACTGTTATGTATATGGTATATCTGTTTTGACAATTCTTTAAGTTACAATCTTGCACGCCTACAATGTACATAAATGCATTATTTAAAATAATTGTGTATTTTGAAAGGTTTGATGCTTAGAAAATGCGCAAAGTTTGGGCTTCAGAATTACCAAATAATTTTATTTATTTATTTATTCAGGCGTAAATAGAGTACATCAAGATATAATCTTATTTAATAGTACCGCTAAGGATAAAGGCATAACAAAGTTTGAGAAATACAAAATATAATAACCTTAAAAATAAATTAACAAAACAAATATTAATTAATTAATTAATTAATAACATTTGTACATTATTTTGGTATTGGTACATTGGTGTAAAAGTGTCTCCTACTTACTGAGTCACAACTAAAAAATAGTTCACATCCGTGCAGTAAAGTTGCGATGAGATATGTTTTCGCTAGCAGCATACGAATATTAAATATTACGTTAGCCAAAGACTCCGCAATATGGCAACTGTTTTACCACAAATAGCATTTCCATGGTTGGACCAGTTAAGGCTATTGTTAAAGATAACTCCTAGATTCTTAACGTTATGTACTGTCTCAATAGCAGTATTATTAATCTGTAATGGTGTAAGCTGTGCTGTAGAGTCCACCTTGCCTATTGTCAAAGCTTTCGATTTTCTCGGGTTGAGGCAAAGACCATTAATCGACTCCCATTGAAACACATTATGCAGATCACAATTGATTTTTCCTATACAATTTGTAATATCAGACGGCAGGCAACTAATGTATAGCTGCACATCATTTGCATACATTTGTACATTGCAGAATTTTAACTTAGATGACAGATCATTAGAATAAATTGAATATAAAAGTGGACCAAGAATCGAGCCCTGTGGTACACCTCTAGATATTAAAAAATTGTTTGATTTGTTACCATCATGATACATAAATTGACTTCTCTCCCGTAAATACGACGAGATTAGCATAACAGAAACATAAAATTATGTCATATTGTTATCCGCCCTTAATCGCAACCCTTCTGAAACATCAATGAGCGCAGAAATGCAGCTGTGATTAGGTCTGAAACCAGACTGCCTCTCAGAAAGCACGCCATTGCCATACAAGTATTGGGTAATCTGCTTATAAATTGATTTCTCGAAAATTTTCGACAAGTATGACAATATTGCGATTGGGCGGTAACTTTTATCCTGTTTAGGCACAGGTATTATCTTAGCACACTTCCACATTGCAGGAAAAGTAGATGATGTAATTATCGTATTCAGTAAATGGGTTATGTACGGTAGAACATATGGCAAAATTAATTTTATAAACTTGGGATCAATTTGATCACTTCCGATGGAGTTAGACTTAACGCCTAGAATGCTCTGAACAACATCATCTTGTGTAAGGTTACTAAATTCAAAATTCGGTAGAATCGAGTGATTAGTAGTAGAGAAGGCATAAGATGCGTTGTAATACTACAAGTCAGCATCAGTACACGATATATTTGAAAATTCTAAACCGAGTTGATTTACATCAACCATTTCATTTGATATAATATCACTATTCACTATTCCCAACGATTGCATATCTCTCCACTTTCTCCTGGTGCTGATATGCGATCGAAATTTATCAGCAAAGAAACTCGAGGAATAACAAATGTGAAACGTCTGAATATGATCATATTAACATTTTAAATGTTAACACATAGCTTTAAGTTTTATCTTAACATATAATCTTTTTTTTTCTTTTCAAGGATTTTTTTCTTATTAATTTTTTCCTAAATTTTCTTTAATATTATTATTATAGTATCAAATATTATTCATTGTTGATTCTAAATAACTAAGTAGAAAAGGTTACTAGTTTACCTCAACTCTTTAATACATTTTTGTTAATAATACTTTGTTAAACACCCTTTAATGTTAAATAAACAACAAACACAAAAAAAAAAGAAACTCGATTTTGCGGCTCTAATTTTCAGATTTCTGTCTCTCCTATATGTTTTAAAAATTTCGAAAAATTCTGCCGTCCTACATCTTTTCCATCTATGATAAGCATAATTGCTTTGATTAATTGAGATTTTAATTTCGTTCGTAAACCATGGCTTTCCATTCCGTATGCTCCTAGTTCTCATCGGAACATATTTCTAAAATAGATGTATATTCCCCTGTAAAAAATTAATCTGGTCATCCACTGTAGACATTGAGCCATTTATTAAATGCAAACCGATGGCACTCATGTCCTCTGCCAAACCTCTATCCAAAAGAATGTTATTGAATTGAAGTCGCCTATTAAAATAGTATCCGTAAAACCCAAGGTGAGTGAGGACAATTTATCCAATAAGGGCTTAAAATTAATTCTATTGTTTGGTCGATAAATCACACCTAGTAAAAGTTTCTGATGGCTACTAAAGAACTCAAGAAATAAAAATTCTACATTATTGGAGCTAGTATCAAGTTCCCCATTATCAGTAATTGTTGCCGTTCGACTATTAAAATTCACTTCGTCATCGGCCATATTGTCCACCTGCAAAGACTGTAATCCTGCTCTTTTACAAGAAATCGATGACTTTACATATATTGCCACACTTTCGACATTCGATACTCTATCTGATCGAAAAATGCGATATCCTTGCAAATGATAATAACTGTCAACATTAATACGAAATCAAGTTTCTGATATACAAATTACATCCATTTCTGACCCTTCAAAGATAAATCGAAATTCACCAATTTTCCTGTGAAGACTCTGGGCATTAATATGGCATATAAAGTCTTATAAAGTATTCTGACCATGAAAGATTTTCTCTAGAATGAACTACACCATTTTCACCAAATTGTGACATCAATATCAGAGAAAAATATTAATTTAGCAATGCAAGCGCAAATAGAATGTACAATACTATAATAAAAATTGAGGTTTGAGAAAAGAATTTTGAAAATTCCAATATGAAAAATGTTAAAATATATATTACCTAAACTATAAAAAATAAAGAGCAAAATATATATGTTTAAAACTATGATAACCATTTTCATTCATTTGGTGTCACAAACCAAGTCAGTTTTGTTATTTTCGAATTGAAATAAAACCGATGTTCGAAGTTCGAAGCTGTTGTTTACATTTGTGTATTATTTACAATTTTTATTAATTTTCTTCTTGGCAAAATATAAAGCGGTTTTAATAAAAAAAATAAATCTTTTTAAATAAATAAATAAAAAAATAAGATTTTGTTGCTCCAGGAAGAGCGCTCAGAAAAGGTGAAAAGACAAATACTGCGAGATTGTAGCAACACACTGGATTTGCCGGAGGCATCTTACTACATCAACTGAAACCAAGAGACTTGAAACACAATTTTGCATATCTGGAATGCTGTTTGTCCCAAGCCCAAAATATCAAGTGTGAGAATTGAGTACATCAAGCAAAATCTGCGGCCAATAAGAATATTCATTGGATGGAATCAGAAGTGTGTGATCCACTATGAACAACTAAAACCGGGCCAGACTATTCCGGGAAACCTGTACAAGCAACAATTAATTCATTTGAAAAGAGCATTGACTCAATCAAAAACCATTTGAGAAACAGTGGATGAGAAGTTTTACCTCACCTACCATTGATTTCAGTTTTGGTCACTAGAAGATCTTATCAGAAGATGTTATTTTCCTTTAAAGGTAACTACTAGGTTTTAGTCTGAGCTTAACAGTGCACATATGCTATGTTTCTGGATTTGTAATAAAGTATGTGTCTTATGTATTTCGCGCATTCTTCTGCGCTACACAATCTTACTTCTTCGAGTACTCTTCCGCTAAATTCCTACCACTTGATGTAGCCAACTAACCACAGCCAGGCCATCTGGTCTCACAAAGTCCCATGAATAGCAGGATTAGCAAATGCGATATAGAAAGACATGGGTATTTCATGTTTTCCTCAAGTTAAGGATCTTATCTTATTACTTCGTACTTGGCTATACTTGTATACATATTATACTTTTTATACATGACCGGCGGGACGTACAGTTTAAAGTCGATTCCGAATGACAGATTTTTGAGAAGCTTTTCATGGCAGTTTCATTTACTCTCAGAGTTTTTGCCAGAAATCTGCTGAGAGAAAGTCGCCGAAGAAATATTTTTTCATCTTTTCGTTTTGATGTCTGAACTGTGGTTTGAACCCGGGCCTTACGTCTAATAAGCAACACACTACCTACTAGACTACGACAACTTCAATGTACTTGGCTATTCTTCCCAATATTGAGAGACCGCTTTTGAATAGGACAGGCGAAGAAGTCTGCAGATGGTAAAATAAAACCTATTTATAAAGTAAAATTAAAGTTGTTTTTATTTTAGATAACAAACAGACAACTGTTAGCTGCTTGGTTTATTTCCAATAACAAAACCGATAAAAAGACATTCTGTGACACCTAAAACCGATACTTGTTTAAGTTCGAAAACACCAAATTAATTTTTGTGTCGTTTTCAAATCCAATTCCGACATTATTGGATTCTGTGACATCCCTGACTAACATTAAATATAAAATTAATATTTCTTTTCAGTTGCGAATGAGTAGTCCTCATTCATATTATGACACTGCCATGTTACAATTTGAGCAACTTATTAGCAACAAATATTTCGTATTAACATTTATCGACATTTTGAAAGCGCAGAAATCTTTTAATATTCGAGGTAAGTAAGTATATAAATACGCTAAATAATTAGACATCATTTTATTTTATTTAGAGTTGGCTCACAAAGTGAGTGCCCGAGAAAAATTAAATTTGCAATATATAAAATTGAATTCTTTTCAGAACGTAATGTTTGTAAAAGATTGACATGGAATTCGGTCAGCACAGGGACTGCGCTTACCTGCAGTATCACAACGGTTAGCTATGCGAGGCCAACTGAGCTTTGTTATCAAAGCTACCACTCCAACCAACCTACCTCGACTTTGTCGAAATTTTAGAGTAAAAAGAAGATCAATACTAATTTCAAGCTTAAATAAGAATTCTTTTTAAAAATAGAAAAACGAAATAAAAAAACCGGACAACACCAAACTTAAAGGAAGAACCTAACTTAAGACAGCAATCTAAAGCTGCAGTTACTCACACGTAACGTAACGTACCGTAGCGAAGGTTCTCTTTTTAGCATATGGAGAACAATGTAAACTCTTACTGAAACGTTTTCTCTCGTTAGCAAAACGGAACGATCTGTAAAAAACGGAATTCTCCCACGTTTTTACGAGACATTTGAACATGAGTGATGATGAGCAGTGTTGCTATGAAAAATAATATTGTAACCAACATTTGTGAAAAAATCACCAAATAAGAAAAAATATAACCAAAATTATTTATTTATTTATTTATTTATTCATATAAAACCAAGGGAATAAATCCAAGGATTATATTTAGTTAAGGAGCACTAGCTGCAAAGGCCATCAGCTCGAATTACAAATTATATAAATTATAAACTACAAATAAGATTATTAAGGAGGTACTATATACATATTTACAAAAATTTTAATAGTTATAGTAAGATTAAATGATTAGTTTGGAGATAAGAATGAAGTCATGTATTTTGATGATATTAGTGGAGGTAGGTTCTCTGAGGAGTTCAAATCCAGAGAAGTTGCCAAAAAGTTTACGTCTATGGTTTGAGTAAGATGGGCAATCCATTAAGATGTGTTTTATTGTAAGGTGACAGTTGCATCGGTTGCACGTTGGAGGTTGAGCTGGTTGCCATTGATGGGAGAAAATAGTGTGTCCCAAGCGTAGCCTAGAAAACGTTCGAATTTGTTGATTGTTGACGGAAGTGGGGTAGATTGGGTTAATGTGGTGTGGATTAATGATTGAATAATGGGGATGAATAATTTTTTTCTGATGGAGTTTCAAGTTGATGAAATTGGCGATATGACGGCGAATGTCGGTTTTTTCAAGCATGTTGTCCATTATAACAGGTGCGTAGGAAGCGTATTTAGCGGCAATATCTGCTTTTTCATTACCTGCAATGCCGATATGACTGGGAATCCAGTGTATTTTTATTATGTTGTTGTTTTTTACAAGACAGTCCCTGATTTTATTTATTGTTATCCACTTATTGTCGAATGGGTTACAAATTGCTTTCAAAACCGAAAGGCTATCTGAGAATATGACAGATTTAATCTTGTCCCTTTGTATTAGTCGAATAGCCTGGTAAATTGCGCAGGATTCCGCTGTAAATACTGATGAGTGTTGGTATAGAGTGCTAAGCAATAGGTTCTCACCGGAATCACCAACAACAGCGTAAGCTGGGATGTTGTTTTGGGATTTAGTGCCATCCGTGTAGAGAAAACGCCAACCGTTGTTTCTCAACCAGTCATTACGTTCTGATAGTAAGTTAAGAAAGACGGTCTTTGGTGTCGTAGTTTTATTATATTTGGCAAGAGACACATCGAAGCATGAGGCAATGTTTTTCCATGGGGGGTATTCACGAGGTATTTAAATCTGTGGAGAGGAATGTTTAGATCGGAGCATAATGATAAAGATGAAGCTATTGCAGATTTAATTCGTTTAGGCTTAGCGGCAGAAATAATAGAGGAGATATCACCATCGAGGATTGAGTTGGTACTGTTGAGAAGTTTAGGTATTAATCTGGCTTTCATTTCGTAAATTCATGGAGTGTGTTGTCTATGGGAGTTGTCCGGAAAGCGTAGATGCTGGACCTGACAGCTTGATGGTAAATAGGCTTTAATATGTTAATATTTGATTTACTGCTGTTGCCATATAAATAAAGACCGTAGTCCATTTTGTTCAAAACTAGAGTTCTGGTGAGGTATATTAAAGTATTGAAATGAGCAAAGCTTTTATTGGACAGATAGCGTATTATGTTGACGCGTGTGGTAAGTGGGCTTTTTATTTGAAGATAGTGGTCTTTCCAGTTGTAATTACGCGAAAATGTAAGGCCAAGAATTTTCAATTTTGAAACATTTTGGATTGAAGTGTCATCAATAACTATTGTGTGTGAAGATGAATCGCAAATGTGCTTTCTGCAAACATGGAATTTTTTTGTTTTCAAAAGAGAAATTTTTGCGCCAAAATTAAATTCGCATTTTTTTTATTTTATTTTTTTTTTTCTAATTTAAATTGAGAAAAAAAACAAAAAGTAACGAAATAAAATTATAGTCTTACTAATTAATTAATTTTAACAAACAAAAAAAGCTTTTTTATAAGGAAAATAGTAACCAAATCTACACATTGAACAAAAATAATCAAAAACGGCAACACTGATGATGAGTGCAAATGTCTGTATACCAATTTCTTTGCATTGTGTTGTGTTCGTTTGTATGTTGCTTTGTGTTTTGTTTCGTTTTTATTTACATTCTTCGTTGACATATGTCCCGTTTTTAACGTTTCTATAACTATACAAACGTTTTTAAGGCTACGTACGTTACGATTTTACGTTTCTTACGTATGCATTACCAGCCCTTAACTTAAGACAAAAGTTTCACGTAAAACATGAAAACATAGAGGAATTCATTTTAGCTACATTCATTATATGTAAATTAAAGACGTACACAGTTAGCACATGTTTCTGTGTATATACTGAACTGAGTGCGTATAGATGAGTGGTTGTGTTTCAGTTAGAAGTTGGTGTTGTTATTATTTGTAGCAGTTATGGTGTGCGTGGATGAAGAGAATAGGAGGAACATATTTGTATTCCTATATTACTCACAAGCAAATACTTGTAGTTGATGGTGGAATGCGATAAGTAATTTATTGTACTAGGCAAATAAAATTTCGTATGTATAATGAAGTCGCCGTAGTCTAATAGGTAGTTTGTTGGCTTATTAGACGTAAAGCCCGGGTTCGTATCCCAGGTCAGGCATCAAAACGAAATAGAAACAAAATATTTTTTGGGCGATTTCCTCTCAGCAGATTTCTGGGAAAAACTCTGAGAGTAAATAAATCTGCCATGAAAAAGTTTCTCAAAAATATGTCGTTCGTAATCGACGTTAAACTGTAGGTCCCGACACTCATGTATAAAATTAACGAACACAACATGAGTGGTGTGAGAAGTTAGGGCGTAATCCTGACTGAAGGGTTGTAATGGCCAATTATGTATGTATGTATGTATGTATAATTTATATGACGATTGGTGTACAGTGAATGTAGAAATGAATAATTTTGAAAACATAGGATCAAACAATTTTTTTGGAATAGGTACGGCTTGGAGATATACATACATAATTGGTCATTACAAGCCTTCAACCTGGATTACACCCTAGCTTCTCACACCACTTATGTTATATTTGTTAATTTTATACGTGAGTGGTGAGACCTACAGTTTAAAATCGACTCCGAACGACAGATTTTTGAGAAACTTTTCATGGCAATTTTATTTACTCTCAGAGTTTTTGAGAGGAATCTGCTGAGAGGCAGTCGCAGAAGAAATATTTTTCATATTTCGTTTTTGTTGGAGATGTCTGACCTGGGGTTCGAATCGTGGTCTCACGTCTAATAAGCCAACACACTACTCACTTGTCTACGGCGACTACGTTTGGAGATATAGTGATGTGAATTTGGCGGGCCTAGGTTGTGGGCAAAGTGCTTTTCCCCCTTAAAGTGATGGCGTGTAAGTTGATGGTGAAAGGTTCTTCCATTAATTGCAGGTCTCGCGACGGCCTATCGGTGGCCGTTTATCCGGGAAAGTTTACTTTATGGCCTCGATTATGGTTCACAACACATAAATGTTGTGTTGTAACAGAGACAACACAACATTTATTATTGTGTTGGAACAGAGACAACACAACATTTATTACTTTCTTGTTTATGGTTTACAACATCTAGATGTTGTGTACACCGTATAACCAGTATAGAAACGCAATTTCGACGTTTACCAGCGAATTATGAAAGGGACAGCAAATATTACCAAAAAGTATTTCTGTCCCTCTCTGATTGTCTGCCTTTATTGTTTATTTATTTTTTTTTGTTTTCGGGGTGGGTTTTTTATATTGGCGAGAGTTAATAAAAAATTTAATTTTTGTGTGAAACTATTAATAAATAATAAAAACAACTAATAACAATAACAAATTTTAACTTTTCCTTTCAAGAAATTAAAAAATATTGGCATCTTTCAGCAAGAAAATTTTTTTATGAGCAGTAGGTCTTATTTTGATCTTGTAATATTTAGCTTCTTAATTACCTCTTGCAAAAGAAACTATAATCATTGTGACCGAAAATCGCCCAGTTAAAAGAAAAGTTAAGCGCATAGTGTTTAAAAAAGTTAAAATATAAATAATGGACATTCTTTGATGATGATGAGGGTATCAAGAAAGCGCACATGAAATTCGGGACAGTTTCACTCTTTGGAATTACCAGATACTGAGTACGTAAAATTATTCAATTATAAAATTCAGTATTGTTTATAGCATTTCTTTCCTTTTTATAAATACAGATATATGTACATATGCATGTATGCATTTTATTTGTTAAGGTGACGCAGGATACCAATGGAAACGGGTTTAATAACTCCGTTTCGAAATGCCGCGGAAGGATCACCAGAGCTCTATTTTAATACAGTTCATTCCAAAGCAAGAAACTTTATTGAAAGAACGATTGGTGTAGAACAGAAAAGCAGATTTCGATGTTTGTTTTCTGCAAGAGGTTTGCACTATTCTCCTGAAACTGCCACTAAAATTACAAAAAATGTTCTGCTTGATTATATTTTTTTGTTGTATGTATTGCAATAAATTCATTTCAAAAGTACTTAAAATTACAATATATAAATGTCAGGATTTGCTCTCATTAACTCGACCATCTTTTCCATCAGTTTCTTATTGGTTATTTTTCTATAAAATATTTACAGTTATGCATAATTTTTAAAATTTCCACAAAAAATAATTTGCACTGTTGTATAACTTAAAATTTTTTTACAAATTTTTCTCCACTTCCTTTTTTAAACTTACCGCGGCAACAAGACAACAGCTAATGAGCTGTTGTAAATTTTTGACAGTTCTGACAACACCTAGAAACAACTGTTGTAAATCATAATCGCAATTTTAAAAATAAAAAAATTAAATTTACAACTGTTGTAAACCATAATCAGGGCCTATATTTGTTTCACCATAAATATTTAAAAATACCTATGGTCACAACAGTTACATACTCTAGCAAAACGATAATAAACAACTGTTTTGGTTTTTAAGAGTATAATGTGTATGCAAAAGCAAAACTATACAATATCAGTTACACTCATTCTCTCATTTATATCCATAGTAACTGTTATGTATATGGTATATCTGTTTTGACAATTCTTTAAGTTACAATCTTGCACGCCTACAATGTACATAAATGCATTATTTAAAATAATTGTGTATTTTGAAAGGTTTGATGCTTAGAAAATGCGCAAAGTTTGGGCTTCAGAATTACCAAATAATTTTATTTATTTATTTATTCAGGCGTAAATAGAGTACATCAAGATATAATCTTATTTAATAGTACCGCTAAGGATAAAGGCATAACAAAGTTTGAGAAATACAAAATATAATAACCTTAAAAATAAATTAACAAAACAAATATTATTAAAACAAAAATTTACAATTATATTAAAAAATATGATTAATTAATAACATTTGTACATTATTTTGGTATTGGTACATTGGTGTAAAAGTGTCTCCTACTTACTGAGTCAAAACTAAAAATAGTTCACATCCGTACAGTAAAGTTGCGATGAGATATGTTTTCGCGAGCAGCATACAAATATTAAATATTACGTTAGCCAAAGACTCCGCAATATGGCAACTGTTTTACCACAAATAGCATTTCCATGGTTGGACCAGTTAAGGCTATTGTTAAAGATAACTCCTAGATTCTTAACGTTATGTACTGTCTCAATAGCAGTATTATTAATCTGTAATGGTGTAAGCTGTGCTGTAGAGTCCACCTTGCCTATTGTCAAAGCTTTCGATTTCCTCGGGTTGAGGCAAAGACCATTAATCGACGCCCATTGAAACACATTATGCAGATCACAATTGATTTTTCCTATACAATTTGTAATATCAGACGGCAGGCAACTAATGTATAGCTGCACATCATTTGCATACATTTGTACATTGCAGAATTTTAACTTAGATGGCAGATCATTAGAATAAATTGAATATAAAAGTGGACCAAGAATCGAGCCCTGTGGTACACCTCTGGTTGTGTTTCAGTTAGAAGTTGGTGTTGTTATTATTTGTAGCAGTTATGGTGTGCGTGGATGAAGAGAATAGGAGGAACATATTTGTATTCCTATATTACTCACAAGCAAATACTTGTAGTTGATGGTGGAATGCGATAAGTAATTTATTGTACTAGGCAAATAAAATTTCGTATGTATAATGAAGTCGCCGTAGTCTAATAGGTAGTTTGTTGGCTTATTAGACGTAAAGCCCGGGTTCGTATCCCAGGTCAGGCATCAAAACGAAATAGAAACAAAATATTTTTTGGGCGATTTCCTCTCAGCAGATTTCTGGGAAAAACTCTGAGAGTAAATAAATCTGCCATGAAAAAGTTTCTCAAAAATATGTCGTTCGTAATCGACGTTAAACTGTAGGTCCCGACACTCATGTATAAAATTAACGAACACAACATGAGTGGTGTGAGAAGTTAGGGCGTAATCCTGACTGAAGGGTTGTAATGGCCAATTATGTATGTATGTATGTATGTATAATTTATATGACGATTGGTGTACAGTGAATGTAGAAATGAATAATTTTGAAAACATAGGATCAAACAATTTTTTTGGAATAGGTACGGCTTGGAGATATACATACATAATTGGTCATTACAAGCCTTCAACCTGGATTACACCCTAGCTTCTCACACCACTTATGTTATATTTGTTAATTTTATACGTGAGTGGTGAGACCTACAGTTTAAAATCGACTCCGAACGACAGATTTTTGAGAAACTTTTCATGGCAATTTTATTTACTCTCAGAGTTTTTGAGAGGAATCTGCTGAGAGGCAGTCGCAGAAGAAATATTTTTCATATTTCGTTTTTGTTGGAGATGTCTGACCTGGGGTTCGAATCGTGGTCTCACGTCTAATAAGCCAACACACTACTCACTTGTCTACGGCGACTACGTTTGGAGATATAGTGATGTGAATTTGGCGGGCCTAGGTTGTGGGCAAAGTGCTTTTCCCCCTTAAAGTGATGGCGTGTAAGTTGATGGTGAAAGGTTCTTCCATTAATTGCAGGTCTCGCGACGGCCTATCGGTGGCCGTTTATCCGGGAAAGTTTACTTTATGGCCTCGATTATGGTTCACAACACATAAATGTTGTGTTGTAACAGAGACAACACAACATTTATTATTGTGTTGGAACAGAGACAACACAACATTTATTACTTTCTTGTTTATGGTTTACAACATCTAGATGTTGTGTACACCGTATAACCAGTATAGAAACGCAATTTCGACGTTTACCAGCGAATTATGAAAGGGACAGCAAATATTACCAAAAAGTATTTCTGTCCCTCTCTGATTGTCTGTCTTTATTGTTTATTTATTTTTTTTTTGTTTTCGGGGTGGGTTTTTTATATTGGCGAGAGTTAATAAAAAATGTAATTTTTGTGTGAAACTATTAATAAATAATAAAAACAACTAATAACAATAACAAATTTTAACTTTTCCTTTCAAGAAATTAAAAAATATTGGCATCTTTCAGCAAGAAAATTTTTTTATGAGCAGTAGGTCTTATTTTGATCTTGTAATATTTAGCTTCTTAATTACCTCTTGCAAAAGAAACTATAATCATTGTGACCGAAAATCGCCCAGTTAAAAGAAAAGTTAAGCGCATAGTGTTTAAAAAAGTTAAAATATAAATAATAGACATTCTTTGATGATGATGAGGGTACCAAGAAAGCGCACATGAAATTCGGGACAGTTTCACTCTTTGGAATTACCAGATACTGAGTACGTAAAATTATTCAATTATAAAATTCAGTATTGTTTATAGCATTTCTTTCCTTTTTATAAATACAGATATATGTACATATGCATGTATGCATTTTATTTGTTAAGGTGACGCAGGATACCAATGGAAACGGGTTTAATAACTCCGTTTCGAAATGCCGCGGAAGGATCACCAAAGCTCTATTTTAATACAGTTCATTCCAAAGCAAGAAACTTTATTGAAAGAACGATTGGTGTAGAACAGAAAAGCAGATTTCGATGTTTGTTTTCTGCAAGAGGTTTGCACTATTCTCCTGAAACTGCCACTAAAATTACAAAAAATGTTCTGCTTGATTATATTTTTTTGTTGTATGTATTGCAATAAATTCATTTCAAAAGTACTTAAAATTACAATATATAAATGTCAGGATTTGCTCTCATTAACTCGACCATCTTTTCCATCAGTTTCTTATTGGTTATTTTTCTATAAAATATTTACAGTTATGCATAATTTTTAAAATTTCCACAAAAAATAATTTGCACTGTTGTATAACTTAAAATTTTTTTACAAATTTTTCTCCACTTCCTTTTTTAAACTTACCGCGGCAACAAGACAACAGCTAATGAGCTGTTGTAAATTTTTGACAGTTCTGACAACACCTAGAAACAACTGTTGTAAATCATAATCGCAATTTTAAAAATAAAAAAATTAAATTTACAACTGTTGTAAACCATAATCAGGGCCTATATTTGTTTCACCATAAATATTTAAAAATACCTATGGTCACAACAGTTACATACTCTAGCAAAACGATAATAAACAACTGTTTTGGTTTTTAAGAGTATAATGTGTATGCAAAAGCAAAATTATACAATATCAGCTACACTCATTCTCTCATTTATATCCATAGTAACTGTTATGTATATGGTATATCTGTTTTGACAATTCTTTAAGTTACAATCTTGCACGCCTACACTGTACATAAATGCATTATTTAAAATAATTGTGTATTTTGAAAGGTTTGATGCTTAGAAAATGCGCAAAGTTTGGGCTTCAGAATTACCAAATAATTTTATTTATTTATTTATTCAGGCGTAAATAGAGTACATCAAGATATAATCTTATTTAATAGTACCGCTAAGGATGAAGGCATAACAAAGTTTGAGAAATACAAAATATAATAACCTTAAAAATAAATTAACAAAACAAATATTATTAAAACAAAAATTTACAATTATATTAAAAAATATGATTAATTAATAACATTTGTACATTATTTTGGTATTGGTACATTGGTGTAAAAGTGTCTCCTACTTACTGAGTCACAACTAAAAAATAGTTCACATCCGTACAGTAAAGTTGCGATGAGATATGTTTTCGCGAGCAGCATACGAATATTAAATATTACGTTAGCCAAAGACTCCGCAATATGGCAACTGTTTTACCACAAATAGCATTTCCATGGTTGGAACAGTTAAGGCTATTGTTAAAGATAACTCCTAGATTCTTAACGTTATGTACTGTCTCAATAGCAGTATTATTAATCTGTAATGGTGTAAGCTGTGCTGTAGAGTCCACCTTGCCTATTGTCAAAGCTTTCGATTTCCTCGGGTTGAGGCAAAGACCATTAATCGACGCCCATTGAAACACATTATGCAGATCACAATTGATTTTTCCTATACAATTTGTAATATCAGACGGCAGGCAACTAATGTATAGCTGCACATCATTTGCATACATTTGTACATTGCAGAATTTTAACTTAGATGGCAGATCATTAGAATAAATTGAATATAAAAGTGGACCAAGAATCGAGCCCTGTGGTACACCTCTAGATATTAAAAAATTGTTTGATTTGTTACCATCATGATACATAAGTAGTATGTTTATGTACCTTCGGGACCACTTACTCCATACAAAATTTGGCTCATGCATAGCTGTAAAAGAGTAAAAACATTGCAGCATTGTGAAATTAATTGTGTGCGATCGGTCTTTAGGTTTGTAACATGTATTATGAAAAGGTATTGCTTTGTGTGTATGTGTGTGTGTGTGTGTTAAAATTTGTGAGAATGCATATCTGGAAAAGAATTAAATCATTTTAATTTTCAATTTTTCCCTACAAATTTGGGATCATACCTGTTTATTCTTGTTCATTTTATTTGTATTGCTTTTCAAACGAATGGTTGGACGGACAGAATGAGTATGTGCACGTTTCCTCATCTACATCCCAGAGTATAGAAAGACTGTAATGTGAAAATGTATATACGTATGTATGAAGTTTGGACGGACAGAATGAGTGTGTGCGTAACATGTAATGTGGATCTACACCTATATAGTTGTTGTGTGTTTTTTATTTATTTTTTTTGTATATTTAATTAGAAGGATCTTTAATTTTAAATGTGATAAGAAAGAGTAGGTTGGTTGTGCGGTTGTTTTTATTTTTTGTGTGATTTAATTAGAAGGATCTGTAATTTTAAGATGATAACAAATTCTTGACACGCACTGCTCATGATCACAGGTAGAAGAAATAGAAATATAAACTGATAAGAAAGGGTAGGTTGGTTGTGCGGTTGTTTTTAATTTGATGAGAAAGAAATGTATAGTTTTTTTTTCACGTATAAGTATAAGTAATATCTGTTTTCACTAATTGAATTTACTGATTGATCTACAACACCCCAGAGTATAAATAGACTTGTTTTAAGGATTTAGATTTTTTTTAGTTTTATTGTTTTGAATGAATAAAATTATAGAATAAAGGGATTAATTAAAACAAATTAGTTTTTTATTTTTTGAAAATTTTATTAATTTCTTTTTTCAGATTTTTACAGATTCGAATTTAAAAATACGTTTATAAAGATTAAATAGCTTAAGTGTTAACAAATATTGTGTATAGAATGTTTGTCATCGACAAATGTTGAAAGATTGTGAATAAGTATTTTCACAGTTAGATCTATGTATAATATTATTAACACATATAAATGGATAATTTACATAATTACAAGTTCTTAATTCATTTATAAGTTTCATAAATAAATCTATATGCTCTTTATCAATCTGATTACTATGCTTTGTTAATAGTTCTTCCAATACAGCTGATGTTACCATTTTTGTTCCCCTTCTTTAAAAATTTAATAGTATGTTACGCGCCGGTAATACCCGAATAAAATATCGAGGTTAAGGGCATGCTAAGATCTCCCCGGTAGCTCAGACTAAAGTGGTTCTCAACCCGTATTTTACGACGCGCAAGCATATAAACACAGCCTGCATGCCACCAAGATAAAAGAAAAAGACTGTGCTAATATTAAGAAAACATACAACAATGTCAAAACGCGAAAGTATCCGGACACAAAAAAAAACCCGAGTCAAAACGATTTAACGGTTAGGTGTTATCCCGTCTAGGGCATAAGTTCCCTCCCAGTGACAAAGTCACACGCCATGACAGACGGACGCCCTAATCAAATACTACATCTGTCCCTAATATAACCACGTGCCTCTTACCTTACCATGCTCCCCGCGTTTCCCTCCCACCGAAACAGCAGATTAAAGGATCATGTTTCCTTAAATCTCACCTAAGGAATGATGTCATATATACATATACATTTCACAAAAATATTCAAGTTTATTTAGGCAAATAAATGTGGAATAATATTAGTAATACAGAAATAGAAATCTAATAGATATAATGATGGTATTCTTTAAATAAAAAAAATAAATGTGTTGCCTGGCTTATCTCGGCGGTGCACCGCTCCCACGATGATGGCTCTTGGGTTGTTGGTGTTGTAGCTGGGGGTGTCGATGGTGGCTGGTGTTGTCGCTCTTGTTGCTGGCTGTATTATCAGGTGAGTATTGTTCTATCAGGTGAGTATTGTTCTATCAGGTGAGTATTGTTCTATCAGGTGAGTATTGTTCTATCAGGTGAGTCTTGGTTTTTGAAAGTTCTTTGCTTGCTTTACTTTTTATTTAAACTTTATAATTTATTTCATATTTTAGTTTTCAATTCTTTTCTTATTTCTAAAAATTTTTGTTAATTATATTTCACATTTTAGTTTTCATTTCTTATTTCAAAAAAATTTTTGTTAATTTCTATTTCATATTTTAGTTTTCATTTCTCTTCTTATTTCAAAAATTTTTGTTAATTTTTATTTCACATTTTAGTTTTCACTTCTTATTTCAAAAAAAAAAAATCTTTGTTAATTTTTATTTCATATTTTAGTTTTCAATTCTTTTCTTATTTCTAAAAATTTTTGTTAATTATATTTCACATTTTAGTTTTCATTTCTTATTTCAAAAAATTTTGTTAATTTTTATTTCATATTTTAGCTTTCATTTCTTTTCTTATTTCTAAAAATTTTTGTTAATTTTTATTTCACATTTTAGTTTTCACTTCTTATTTCAAAAAAAAAATCTTTGTTAATTTTTATTTCATATTTTAGTTTTCAATTCTTTTCTTATTTCTAAAAATTTTTGTTAATTATATTTCACATTTTAGTTTTCATTGCTTATTTCAAAAAAATCTTTGTTAATTATATTTCACATTTAAGTTTTCATTTCTTATTTCAAAAAAATTTTGTTAATTTTTATTTCATATTTTAGCTTTCACTTCTTATTTCTAAAAATAATCTTTGTTAATTTTTATTTCATATTTTAGTTTTCAATTCTTTTCTTGTTTCTAAAAATTTTTGTTAATTATATTTCACGTTTTAGTTTTCATTTCTTATTTCAAAAAATTTTTGTTAATTTTTATTTCATATTTTAGTTTTCAATTCTTTTCTTATTTCTAAAAATTTTTGTTAATTATATTTCACATTTTAGTTTTCATTTCTTATTTCAAAAAATTTTTGTTAATTTCTATTTCATATTTTAGTTTTCAATTCTTTTCTTATTTCTAAAAATTTTTGTTAATTATATTTCACATTTTAGTTTTCACTTCTTGTTTCAAAAAAAGTCTTTGTTAATTTTTATTTCATATTTTAGTTTTCAATTCTTTTCTTATTTCTACAAATTTTTGTTAATTATATTTCACATTTTAGTTTTCATTTCTTATTTCAAAAAAATCTTTGTTAATTATATTTCACATTTTAGTTTTCATTTCTTATTTCAAAAAAAAATTTTTTAATTTTTATTTCACAATTTTTTTTTAATGTTTTTTATTTGAAAAAGAGCAAAACTTTGGTGAACCATTCGGTTTGAGTACCACACGTGAACTGCCTATGCTTCTCAACATTCCTCTTTTATATCTTATTTTTTCTTTCTTCTGGAATGTTCTTTTCTCCCGCCATAACGCATTATCTTCCTCTACCTATATCCCTCATCCTTGTTTCTGACAAATGGCACATTCTGATTGGTTAAACTGTCTAACGGTAAAATTTTCAACGAAACAGACGCCAGGTGTCAGAATCTGATTGGTCGATCAGGACGCGCAAAAAAAAACATAACGAAGTACATACATAGCAAAAGGGATAAAGATAATTGAAGAGTTGCAATTGCAGCAGTAAAAAGGGTTGCAATAAAGTGCATTATTGCCAACCATACATGCAAATAAAGGGGTGGGAGTAAAAGTTGCAATTCTAACTTCGACAATCCGTAACAAGTAGGTTGTGTTAGTGCGGGACGATGTACTCTGAATTATTTCATTTTAATTTATATTTATTGAATAAAAATTTTAAACACAAGTGTCCACAATTAAATGTATTAAATTTTTGTTTTCGTTCATAATTATATTCAATAGGAAATTTTAAGTAGTTGACAATCTCAAGTGGTGGTTGTAAGTTTCCAAAGCTATCAAAGTATTCCTTATAGTTGTGGTTTTTATAATATGCTACCCAATGTGTTCCCATACCATTTGAATCATCTAAATTAACAATGCCGCATTCTTGTTTGAATGGTTTTTCAGGTAAAGAATCACGCATGAAAACACCCCTAAAATGTTTGAGATGTCTTCCATATTTATTCAAATCCAAATCTGTTAATGGGCGATTGGGAAGGTTATCTAATAGTTTTTTGGAGCTGGACTATAATAGAGACCATATCCAGTTTTATATGGTTTGAGGTACAACCCTTTACCCATTGCAATTGATTCCATATATCTATTATGACGGTTAGCTTCAGCCAATTGTTCTTTTCCATTTTTGATAGCATTTACTGCTTTGACAATAGCGGATCCTCCACTTGCCAAACCACCAAGCGCTGACAATGCTGTTAGTACGGGAATAAGTGGAAGAAATCCTCCAATTTTCGGTACAGGTATAACTCTCGGTATTATAATGTCTGCTCGCTTTTTCCCTTTAAAATTTGAATGAATAGCCTTTTGAGCTATTTTAACAGCATCATTTATATCAAGGGGTTTCTGTTCTTTCAATTGTTTTAAAGTTTTTCTCACAGTAGCTGTGAATAATTTCTTATTACACTTATTCATTTTTCCTTTTCTTTTCTTATGTCTCTGCTCCTTCAAACCTAATACAAATTTCACTTTAGTTTTCATAGCGTTTGTCACAAACAACGCGTTAGCACGTTCTTTAATATCACTATCTTTAGATTTAACTCGTTGCCAGGCTTTTTCAGCTAATATTTGATCTGCTTGATGTCTTGTGTCTATATCTTTTTATTGTGAATATGCAATATCGTGCTCTCTACAAGCTGCGTCTAATAAATTTATACCCTTATCTCCTCTTGCTAAACGTTTTTCAAGTTTTGTACCAGGTCCACAAAACTGATAACCAGGTAGATGTAATTCAACAGGTACTTTATTTATTAAGTTGTTTACAAATCCTCTTCTCATCTTACACTGGCTGGGGTTTTGTTTTGACTGTAGATTATAACAAATTTTTTCGTTACTTTTATACCTCTTCGCAAAAATAGCTGAAATCAAGACGATCTCCTATTAATTTTTTGATATTGATTTTGATCTGCTTTGTATCTGATCACGATCTACTTTACATCTGATCACGATCTGCTTTGTATCTGCTCACGATCTACTTTATATCTGATAACGATCTACTTTTTTGGTTTTTGGTTTTGTCTATTTTATTTTAATTTTTTTTTTATTATTTTTTTTTTTTTGACATTACCATGTTTTAGATAAACATGTTCTACCTCAATGTTGAAATTGTTTATTTGATCAGCTAGATCATCATATATTTGTGTTATATATTTTTCGATTACAATATTTTTGTTTTTATGGTTATATTTATTAAAACTTTCTCCAAATTTATTAATATAATACATCTCTTTCACTCTTCTAATAAATTATGTTAGATTCTTTAAGTTCTTCGATAATAGAGATTATTTCGTTTTGATGATTGTTGTGACCAGCACCTTCCGATGAGAGAAGTAAACGTAGTCTGTCAACTAATTCATTAGGATCATCCCAATGTATGTAATTTGATTTCAGATTATTTTGTAATTTTAGCATTAAACCACTGCCTTTTGTTAAAATGTTTGTTGTTGTTTCGAATAAATGTTTAATTATTCGTATATATTTGAAGGCTCGTGTTCCTTTCACTTGTTCATTAGGTTCATAGCGACGTTTATGTGCATTGGTATTAATTAAAATCTCTTTATATTTTTTCAAATCATTTTTAGAATAATGGAGAGGTATTTTATGAAATACTAGTTCAAATAATCCAGGCGTCATTTTCAATTTCATATTCCCTATCTGCATAGTATTATCTCTATTAAATATTAATTTTTCCTTGCCATATCTCCAACTACCGTCTACATCTTTATTAAAACCATAAATTTTATCCAATTGCTTATTATTAATAAGTGTTTGTATATTTTCAAATAATGGAGAATTTTTCGTCAGCCTTAAACATTGTTTTCTTTTCAAGTTCTTGATACATGTACTTGATACAGGTCTATTATGGTCATAGTTTTTTTCATCATCATTATCATCAGTTGAAATATTTTCATACTGAAAATCGTTATTATCACCGTTTACATCATCGTAATCATCGTCATCATCAATAGTGTTGTCTGTATCCTTATGCTTATCTTCAAGTTTTCCAATGATTTCATTATCACCATTTACGTCATAATAATCTTCCTCATCAGTTGTTGTCTACATCCTTATGCTTATGTTCAAGTTTTGGGATGTTTTCATTATCATCATTTACACCATCATAATCATCGTCGTCATTAATAGTGTTGTCTATATCCTTATATTTATCTTTAAGTTTTCCAATGATTTTTTTAAGTGGTTTTGTTATTGGTTGAAAGGTATCTTCTAATAAATTAACTCTATCTATTTGATTCAGTTTAATATTTTTTAATACATATCATACCTTTTCATAATACATGTTACAAACCTAAAGACCGATCGCACACAATTCATTTCACAATGCTGCAATGTTTTTACTCTTTTACAGCTATGCATGAGCCAAATTTTGTATGGAGTAAGTGGTCCCGAAGGTACATAAACATACTACTTACATAAATTGACTTCTCTCCCGTAAATACGACGAGATTAGCATAACAGAAACATAAAATTATGTCATATTGTTATCCGCCCTTAATCGCAACCCTTCTGAAACATCAATGAGCGCAGAAATGCAGCTGTGATTAGGTCTGAAACCAGACTGCCTCTCAGAAAGCACGCCATTGCCATACAAGTATTGGGTAATCTGCTTATAAATTGATTTCTCGAAAATTTTCGACAAGTATGACAATATTGCGATTGGGCGGTAACTTTTATCCTGTTTAGGCACAGGTATTATCTTGGCACACTTCCACATTGCAGGAAAAGTAGATGATGTAATTATCGTATTCAGTAAATGGGTTATGTACGGTAGAACATATGGCAAAATTAATTTTATAAACTTGGGATCAATTTGATCACTTCCGATGGAGTTAGACTTAACGCCTAGAATGCTCTGAACAACATCATCTTGTGTAAGGTTACTAAATTCAAAATTCGGTAGAATCGAGTGATTAGTAGTAGAGAAGGCATAAGATGCGTTGTAATACTACAAGTCAGCATCAGTACACGATATATTTGAAAATTCTAAACCGAGTTGATTTACATCAACCATTTCATTTGATATAATATCACTATTCACTATTCCCAACGATTGCATATCCCTCCACTTTCTCCTGGTGCTGATATGCGATCGAAATTTATCAGCAAAGAAACTCGAGGAATAACAAATGTGAAACGTCTGAATATGATCATATTAACATTTTAAATGTTAACACATAGCTTTAAGTTTTATCTTAACATATAATCTTTTTTTTTTCTTTTCAAGGGTTTTTTTCTTATTAATTTTTTCCTAAATTTTCTTTAATATTATTATTATAGTATCAAATATTATTCATTGTTGATTCTAAATAACTAAGTAGAAAAGGTTACTAGTTTACCTCAACTCTTTAATACATTTTTGTTAATAATACTTTGTTAAACACCCTTTAATGTTAAATATACAACAAACACAAAAAAAAAAGAAACTCGATTTTGCGGCTCTAATTTTCAGATTTCTGTCTCTCCTATATGTTTTAAAAATTTCGAAAAATTCTGCCGTCCTACATCTTTTCCATCTATGATAAGCATAATTGCTTTGATTAATTGAGATTTTAATTTCGTTCGTAAACCATGGCTTTCCATTCCGTATGCTCCTAGTTCTCATCGGAACATATTTCTAAAATAGATGTATATTTCCCTGTAAAAAATTAATCTGGTCATCCACTGTAGACATTGAGCCATTTATTAAATGCAAACCGATGGCACTCATGTCCTCTGCCAAACCTCTATCCAAAAGAATGTTATTGAATTGAAGTCGCCTATTAAAATAGTATCCGTAAAACCCAAGGTGAGTGAGGACAATTTATCCAATAAGGGCTTAAAATTAATTCTATTGTTTGGTCGATAAATCACACCTAGTAAAAGTTTCTGATGGCTACTAAAGAACTCAAGAAATAAAAATTCTACATTATTGGAGCTAGTATCAAGTTCCCCATTATCAGTAATTGTTGCCGTTCGACTATTAAAATTCACTTCGTCATCGGCCATATTGTCCACCTGCAAAGACTGTAATCCTGCTCTTTTACAAGAAATCGATGACTTTACATATATTGCCACACTTCCGACATTCGATACTCTATCTGATCGAAAAATGCGATATCCTTGCAGATGATAATAACTGTCAACATTAATACGAAATCAAGTTTCTGATATACAAATTACATCCATTTCTGACCCTTCAAAGATAAATCGAAATTCACCAATTTTCCTGTGAAGACTCTGGGCATTAATATGGCATATAAAGTCTTATAAAGTATTCTGACCATGGTATAAAGATTTTCTCTAGAATGAACTACACCATTTTCACCAAATTGTGACATCAATATCAGAGAAAAATATTAATTTAGCAATGCAAGCGCAAATAGAATGTACAATACTATAATAAAAATTGAGGTTTGAGAAAAGAATTTTGAAAATTCCAATATGAAAAATGTTAAAATAGATATTACCTAAACTATAAAAAATAAAGAGCAAAATATATATGTTTAAAACTATGATAACCATTTTAACCGATGTTCGAAGTTCGAAGCTGTTGTTTACATTTGTGTATTATTTACAATTTTTATTAATTTTCTTCTTGGCAAAATATAAAGCGGTTTTAATAAAAAAAATAAATCTTTTTAAATAAATAAATAAAAAAATAAGATTTTGTTGCTCCAGGAAGAGCGCTCAGAAAAGGTGAAAAGACAAATACTGCGAGATTGTAGCAACACACTGGATTTGCCGGAGGCATCTTACCACATCAACTGAAACCAAGAGACTTGAAACACAATTTTGCATATCTGGAATGCTGTTTGTCCCAAGCCCAAAATATCAAGTGTGAGAATTGAGTACATCAAGCAAAATTTGCGACCAATAAGAATATTCATTGGATGGAATCAGAAGTGTGTGATCCACTATGAACTACTAAAACCGGGCCAGACTATTCCGGGAAACCTGTACAAGCAACAATTAATTCATTTGAAAAGAGCATTGACTCAATCAAAAACCATTTGAGAAACAGTGGATGAGAAGTTTTACCTCACCTACCATTGATTTCAGTTTCGGTCACTAGAAGATCTTATCAGAAGATGTTATTTTCCTTTAAAGGTAACTACTAGGTTTTAGTCTAAAGTAGGTTCCGCTAAATTCCTACCACTTGATGTAGCCAACTAACCACAGCCAGGCCATCTGGTCTCACAAAGTCGCATTAATAGCAGGATTAGCAAAAGCGATATAGAAAGACATGGGTATTTCATGTTTTCCTCAAGTTAAGGAACTTATCTTATTACTTCGTACTTGGCTATACTTGTATACATACTATACTTTTTATACATGAGCGGCGGGACGTACAGTTTAAAGTCGATTCCGAATGACAGATTTTTGAGAAGCTTTTCATGGCAGTTTCATTTACTCTCAGAGTTTTTGCCAGAAATCTGCTGAGAGAAAGTCGCCGAAGAAATATTTTTTCATCTTTTCGTTTTGATGTCTGAACTGTGGTTTGAACCCGGGCTTTACGTCTAATAAGCAACACACTACCTACTAGACTACGACAACTTCAATGTACTTGGCTATTCTTCCCAATATTGAGAGACCGCTTTTGAATAGGACAGGCGAAGAAGTCTGCAGATGGTAAAATAAAACCTATTTATAAAGTAAAATTAAAGTTGTTTTTATTTTAGATAACAAACAGACAACTGTTAGCTGCTTGGTTTATTTCCAATAACAAAACCGATAAAAAGACATTCTGTGACACCTAAAACCGATACTTGTTTAAGTTCGAAAACACCAAATTAATTTTTGTGTCGTTTTCAAATCCAATTCCGACATTATTGGATTCTGTGACATCCCTGACTAACATTAAATATAAAATTAATATTTCTTTTCAGTTGCGAATGAGTAGTCCTCATTCATATTATGACACTGCCATGTTACAATTTGAGCAACTTATTAGCAACAAATATTTCGTATTAACATTTATCGACATTTTGAAAGCGCAGAAATCTTTTAATATTCGAGGTAAGTAAGTATATAAATACGCTAAATAATTAGACATCATTTTATTTTATTTAGAGTTGGCTCACAAAGTGAGTGCCCGAGAAAAATTAAATTTGCAATATATAAAATTGAATTCTTTTCAGAACGTAATGTTTGTAAAAGATTGACATGGAATTCGGTCAGCACAGGGACTGCGCTTACCTGCAGTATCACAACGGTTAGCTATGCGAGGCCAACTGAGCTTTGTTATCAAAGCTACCACTCCAACCAACCTACCTCGACTTTGTCGAAATTTTAGAGTAAAAAGAAGATCAATACGAATTTCAAGCTTAAATAAGAATTCTTTTTAAAAATAGAAAAACGAAATAAAAAAACCGGACAACACCAAATTTAAAGGAAGAACCTAACTTAAGACAGCAATCTAAAGCTGCAGTTACTCACACGTAACGTAACGTACCGTAGCGAAGGTTCTCTTGTAAACTCTTACTGAAACGTTTTCTCTCGTTAGCAAAACGGAACGATCTGTAAAAAACGGAATTCTCCCACGTTTTTACGAGACATTTGAACATGAGTGATGATGAGCAGTGTTGCTATGAAAAATAATATTGTAACCAACATTTGTGAAAAAATCACCAAAATATAACCAAAATTATTTATTTATTTATTTATTTATTCATATAAAACCAAGGGAATAAATCCAAGGATTATATTTAGTTAAGGAGCACTAGCTGCAAAGGCCATCAGCTCGAATTACAAATTATATAAATTATAAACTACAATTAAGATTATTAAGGAGGTACTATATACATATTTAAAAAAATTTTAATAGTTATAGTAAGATTAAATGATTAGTTTGGAGATAAGAATGAAGTCATGTATTTTGATGATATTAGCGGAGGTAGGTTCTCTGAGGAGTTCAAATCCAGAGAAGTTGCCAAAAAGTTTACGTCTATGGTTTGAGTAAGATGGGCAATCCATTAAGATGTGTTTTATTGTAAGGTGACAGTTGCATCGGTTGCACGTTGGAGGTTGAGCTGGTTGCCATTGATGGGAGAAAATAGTGTGTCCCAAGCGTAGCCTAGAAAACGTTCGAATTTGTTGATTGTTGACGGAAGTGGGGTAGATTGGGTTAATGTGGTGTGGATTAATGATTGAATAATGGGGATGAATAATTTTTTTCTGGTGGAGTTTCAAGTTGATGAAATTGGCGATATGACGGCGAATGTCGGTTTTTTCAAGCATGTTGTCCATTATAACAGGTGCGTAGGAAGCGTATTTAGCGGCAATATCTGCTTTTTCATTACCTGCAATACCGATATGACTGGGAATCCAGTGTATTTTTATTATGTTGTTGTTTTTTACAAGACAGTCCCTGATTTTATTTATTGTTATCCACTTATTGCCGAATGGGTTACAAATTGCTTTCAAAACCGAAAGGCTATCTGAGAATATGACAGTTTTAATCTTGTCCCTTTGTATTAGTCAAATAGCCTGGTAAATTGCGCAGGATTCCGCTGTAAATACTGATGAGTGTTGGTATAGAGTGCTAAGCAATAGGTTCTCACCGGAATCACCAACAACAGCGTAAGCTGGGATGTTGTTTTGGGATTTAGTGCCATCCGTGTAGAGAAAACGCCAACCATTGTTTCTCAACCAGTCATTACGTTCTGATAGTAAGTTAAGAAAGACGGTCTTTGGTGTCGTAGTTTTATTATATTTGGCAAGAGACACATCGAAGCATGAGGCAATGTTTTTCCATGGGGGGGTATTCACGAGGTATTTAAATCTGTGGAGAGGAATGTTTAGATCGGAGCATAGTGATAAAGATGAAGCTATTGCAGATTTAATTCGTTTAGGCTTAGCGGCAGAAATAATAGAGGAGATATCACCATCGAGGATTGAGTTGGTACTGTTGAGAAGTTTAGGTATTAATCTGGCTTTCATTTCGTAAATCCTATCGGTTAGGGAGGGGAGATTGGCTTCATGGAGTATGTTGTCTATGGGAGTTGTCCGGAAAGCGTAGATGCTGGACCTGACGGCTTGATGGTAAATAGGCTTTAATATGTTAATATTTGATTTACTGCTGTTGCCATATAAATAAAGACCGTAGTCCATTTTGTTCAAAACTAGAGTTCTGGTGAGGTATATTAAAGTATTGAAATGAGCAAAGCTTTTATTGGACAGATAGCGTATTATGTTGACACGTGTGGTAAGTGGGCTTTTTATTTGAAGATAGTGGTCTTTCCAGTTGTAATTACGCGAAAATGTAAGGCCAAGAATTTTCAATTTTGAAACATTTTGGATTGAAGTGTCATCAATAACTATTGTGTGTGAAGATGAATCACAAATGTGCTTTCTGCAAACATGGAATTTTTTTGTTTTCAAAAGAGAAATTTTTGCGCCAAAATTAAATTCGCATTTTTTTATTTTATTTTTTTTCTAATTTAAATTGAGAAAAAAAAACAAAAAGTAACGAAATAAAATTATAGTCTTACTAATTAATTAATTTTAACAAACAAAAAAAGCTTTTTTATAAGGAAAATAGTAACCAAATCTACACATTGAACAAAAAATAATCAAAAACGGCAACACTGATGATGAGTGCAAATGTCTGTATACCAATTTCTTTGCATTGTGTTGTGTTCGTTTGTATGTTGCTTTGTGTTTTGTTTCGTTTTTATTTACATTCTTCGTTGACATATGTCCCGTTTTTAACGTTTCTATAACTATACAAACGTTTTTAAGGCTACGTACGTTACGATTTTACGTTTCTTACGTATGCATTACCAGCCCTTAACTTAAGACAAAAGTTTCACGTAAAACATGAAAACATAGAGGAATTCATTTTAGCTACATTCATTATATGTAAATTAAAGACGTACACAGTTAGCACATGTTTCTGTGTATATACTGAACTGAGTGCGTATAGATGAGTGGTTGTGTTTCAGTTAGAAGTTGGTGTTATTATTTGTAGCAGTTATGGTGTGCGTGGATGAAGAGAGAATAGGAGGAACATATTTGTATTCCTATATTACTCACAAGCAAATACTTGTAGTTGGTGGTGGAATGCGATAAGTAATTTATTGTACTAGGCAAATAAAATTTCGTATGTATAATGAAGTCGCCGTAGTCTAATAGGTAGTTTGTTGGCTTATTAGACGTAAAGCCCGGGGTCGTATCCCAGGTCAGGCATCAAAACGAAATATGAAAAAAAATATTTTTTCGGCGATTTCCTCTCAGCAGATTTCTGGGAAAAACTCTGAGAGTAAATAAATCTGCCATGAAAAAGTTTCTCAAAAATATGTCGTTCGTAATCGACGTTAAACTGTAGGTCCCGACACTCATGTATAAAATTAACGAACACAACATGAGTGGTGTGAGAAGTTAGGGCGTAATCCTGACTGAAGGGTTGTAATGGCCAATTATGTATGTATGTATGTATGTATAATTTATATGACGATTGGTGTACAGTGAATGTAGAAATGAATAATTTTGAAAACATAGGATCAAACAATTTTTTTGGAATAGGTACGGCTTGGAGATATACATACATAATTGGTCATTACAAGCCTTCAACCTGGATTACACCCTAGCTTCTCACACCACTTATGTTATATTTGTTAATTTTGTACGTGAGTGGTGAGACCTACAGTTTAAAATCGACTCCGAACGACAGATTTTTGAGAAACTTTTCATGGCAATTTTATTTACTCTCAGAGTTTTTGAGAGGAATCTGCTGAGAGGCAGTCGCAGAAGAAATATTTTTCATATTTCGTTTTTGTTGGAGATGTCTGACCTCGGGTTCGAATCGTGGTCTCACGTCTAATAAGCCAACACACTACTCACTTGTCTACGGCGACTACGTTTGGAGATATAGTGATGTGAATTTGGCGGGCCTAGGTTGTGGGCAAAGTGCTTTTCCCCCTTAAAGTGATGGCGTGTAAGTTGATGGTGAAAGGTTCTTCCATTAATTGCAGGTCTCGCGACGGCCTATCGGTGGCCGTTTATCCGGGAAAGTTTACTTTATGGCCCCGATTATGGTTCACAACACATAAATGTTGTGTTGTAACAGAGACAACACAACATTTATTATTGTGTTGTAACAGAGACAACACAACATTTATTACTTTCTTGTTTATGGTTTACAACATCTAGATGTTGTGTATAACCAGTATAGAAACGCAATTTCGACGTTTACCAGCGAATTATGAAAGGGACAGCAAATATTACCAAAAAGTATTTCTGTCCCTCTCTGATTGTCTGTCTTTATTGTTTATTTATTTTTTGTTTGTTTTCGGGGTGGGTTTTTTATATTGGCGAGAGTTAATAAAAAATGTAATTTTTGTGTGAAACTATTAATAAATAATAAAAACAACTAATAACAATAACAAATTTTAACTTTTCCTTTCAAGAAATTAAAAAATATTGGCATCTTTCAGCAAGAACATTTTTTTATGAGCAGTAGGTCTTATTTTGATCTTGTAATATTTAGCTTCTTAATTACCTCTTGCAAAAGAAACTATAATCATTGTGACCGAAAATCGCCCACATTTCGATTAATAATTAAATATTTAAGAATCTTTAAACTTTTCTATGAAGAAATTAAAAAATATTCCAAATTTTCCCTTTTTTAACACAAAATAAATGTTTATTTACATTTAATTTTTCTGCTTTATCCGCCAGTTTTCACTCTGTATATCTGTTGCTTCTAACACATTTGATTCGCAAAACATTATAACATTTTTTTCTCCCTCTAAATTGGCTAGTAATTTGCTGCTATGAGCGTTTGTCAAACGTTTCTATACTGGTTATACGGTGGTTGTGTATGTCACAGGGTTGTTCTTCAATGTTAGTATACCTTTCCTTTAAAATACATCCCTAAGTGTATAAAAGTGTCAATTGAAAACAAAAATTATTACATTAAGGAAAAGTTAAGCGCATAGTGTTTAAAAAAGTTAAAATATAAATAATGGACATTCTTTGATGATGATGAGGGTACCAAGAAAGCGCACATGAAATTCGGGACAGTTTCACTCTTTGGAATTACCGGATACTGAGTACGTAAAATTATTCAATTATAAAATTCAGTATTGTTTATAGCATTTCTTTCCTTTTTATAAATACAGATATATGTACATATGCATGTATGCATTTTATTTGTTAAGGTGACGCAGGATACCAATGGAAACGGGTTTAATAACTCCGTTTCGAAATGCCGCGGAAGGATCACCAGAGCTCTATTTTAATACAGTTCATTCCAAAGCAAGAAACTTTATTGAAAGAACGATTGGTGTAGAACAGAAAAGCAGATTTCGATGTTTGTTTTCTGCAAGAGGTTTGCACTATTCTCCTGAAACTGCCACTAAAATTACAAAAAATGTTCTGCTTGATTATATTTTTTTGTTGTATGTATTGCAATAAATTCATTTCAAAAGTACTTAAAATTACAATATATAAATGTCAGGATTTGCTCTCATTAACTCGACCATCTTTTCCATCAGTTTCTTATTGGTTATTTTTCTATAAAATATTTACAGTTATGCATAATTTTTAAAATTTCCACAAAAAATAATTTGCACTGTTGTATAACTTAAAATTTTTTTACAAATTTTTCTCCACTTCCTTTTTTAAACTTACCGCGGCAACAAGACAACAGCTAATGAGCTGTTGTAAATTTTTGACAGTTCTGACAACACCTAGAAACAACTGTTGTAAATCATAATCGCAATTTTAAAAATAAAAAAATTAAATTTACAACTGTTGTAAACCATAATCAGGGCCTATATTTGTTTCACCATAAATATTTAAAAATACCTATGGTCACAACAGTTACATACTCTAGCAAAACGATAATAAACAACTGTTTTGGTTTTTAAGAGTATAATGTGTATGCAAAAGCAAAATTATACAATATCAGCTACACTCATTCTCTCATTTATATCCATAGTAACTGTTATGTATATGGTATATCTGTTTTGACAATTCTTTAAGTTACAATCTTGCACGCCTACACTGTACATAAATGCATTATTTAAAATAATTGTGTATTTTGAAAGGTTTGATGCTTAGAAAATGCGCAAAGTTTGGGCTTCAGAATTACCAAATAATTTTATTTATTTATTTATTCAGGCGTAAATAGAGTACATCAAGATATAATCTTATTTAATAGTACCGCTAAGGATAAAGGCATAACAAAGTTTGAGAAATACAAAATATAATAACCTTAAAAATAAATTAACAAAACAAATATTATTAAAACAAAAATTTACAATTATATTAAAAATATGATTAATTAATAACATTTGTACATTATTTTGGTATTGGTACATTGGTGTAAAAGTGTCTCCTACTTACTGAGTCACAACTAAAAATAGTTCACATCCGTACAGTAAAGTTGCGATGAGATATGTTTTCGCGAGCAGCATACGAATATTAAATATTACGTTAGCCAAAGACTCCGCAATATGGCAACTGTTTTACCACAAATAGCATTTCCATGGTTGGACCAGTTAAGGCTATTGTTAAAGATAACTCCTAGATTCTTAACGTTATGTACTGTCTCAATAGCAGTATTATTAATCTGTAATGGTGTAAGCTGTGCTGTAGAGTCCACCTTGCCTATTGTCAAAGCTTTCGATTTCCTCGGGTTGAGGCAAAGACCATTAATCGACGCCCATTGAAACACATTATGCAGATCACAATTGATTTTTCCTATACAATTTGTAATATCAGACGGCAGGCAACTAATGTATAGCTGCACATCATTTGCATACATTTGTACATTGCAGAATTTTAACTTAGATGACAGATCATTAGAATAAATTGAATATAAAAGTGGACCAAGAATCGAGCCCTGTGGTACACCTCTAGATATTAAAAAATTGTTTGATTTGTTACCATCATGATACATAAATTGACTTCTCTCCCGTAAATACGACGAGATTAGCATAACAGAAACATAAAATTGTCATATTGTTATCCGCCCTTAATCGCAACCCTTCTGAAACATCAATGAGCGCAGAAATGCAGCTGTGATTAGGTCTGAAACTAGACTGCCTCTCAGAAAGCACGCCATTGCCATACAAGTATTGGGTAATCTGCTTATAAATTGATTTCTCGAAAATTTTCGACAAGTATGACAATATTGCGATTGGGCGGTAACTTTTATCCTGTTTAGGCACAGGTATTATCTTGGCACACTTCCACATTGCAGGAAAAGTAGATGATGTAATTATCGTATTCCGTAAATGGGTTATGTACGGTAGAACATATGGCAAAATTAATTTTATAAACTTGGGATCAATTTGATCACTTCCGATGGAGTTAGACTTAACGCCTAGAATGCTCTGAACAACATCATCTTGTGTAAGGTTACTAAATTCAAAATTCGGTAGAATCGAGTGATTAGTAGTAGAGAAGGCATAAGATGCGTTGTAATACTACAAGTCAGCATCAGTACACGATATATTTGAAAATTCTAAACCGAGTTGATTTACATCAACCATTTCATTTGATATAATATCACTATTCACTATTCCCAACGATTGCATATCCCTCCACTTTCTCCTGGTGCTGATATGCGATCGAAATTTATCAGCAAAGAAACTCGAGGAATAACAAATGTGAAACGTCTGAATATGATCATATTAACATTTTAAATGTTAACACATAGCTTTAAGTTTTATCTTAACATATAATCTTTTTTTTTTCTTTTCAAGGGTTTTTTTCTTATTAATTTTTTCCTAAATTTTCTTTAATATTATTATTATAGTATCAAATATTATTCATTGTTGATTCTAAATAACTAAGTAGAAAAGGTTACTAGTTTACCTCAACTCTTTAATACATTTTTGTTAATAATACTTTGTTAAACACCCTTTAATGTTAAATAAACAACAAACACAAAAAAAAAAGAAACTCGATTTTGCGGCTCTAATTTTCAGATTTCTGTCTCTCCTATATGTTTTAAAAATTTCGAAAAATTCAGCCGTCCTACATCTTTTCCATTTATGATAAGCATAATTGCTTTGATAAATTGAGATTTTAATTTCGTTCGTAAACCATGGCTTTCCATTCCGTATGCTCCTAGTTCTCATCGGAACATATTTCTAAAATAGATGTATATTCCCCTGTAAAAAATTTATCTGGTCATCCACTGTAGACATTGAGCCATTTATTAAATGCAAACCGATGGCACTCATGTCCTCTGCCAAACCTCTATCCAAAAGAATGTTATTGAATTGAAGTCGCCTATTAAAATAGTATCCGTAAAACCCAAGGTGAGTGAGGACAATTTATCCAATAAGGGCTTAAAATTAATTCTATTGTTTGGTCGATAAATCACACCTAGTAAAAGTTTCTGATGGCTACTAAAGAACTCAAGAAATAAAAATTCTACATTATTGGAGCTAGTATCAAGTTCCCCATTATCAGTAATTGTTGCCGTTCGACTATTAAAATTCACTTCGTCATCGGCCATATTGTCCACCTGCAAAGACTGTAATCCTGCTCTTTTACAAGAAATCGATGACTTTACATATATTGCCACACTTCCGACATTCGATAATCTATCTGATCGAAAAATGCGATATCCTTGCAGATGATAATAACTGTCAACATTAATACGAAATCAAGTTTCTGATATACAAATTACATCCATTTCTGACCCTTCAAAGATAAATCGAAATTCACCAATTTTCCTGTGAAGACTCTGGGCATTAATATGGCATATAAAGTCTTATTAAGTATTCTGACCATGGTATAAAGATTTTCTCTAGAATGAACTACACCATTTTCACCAAATTGTGACATCAATATCAGAGAAAAATATTAATTTAGCAATGCAAGCGCAAATAGAATGTACAATACTATAATAAAAATTGAGGTTTGAGAAAAGAATTTTGAAAATTCCAATATGAAAAATGTTAAAATATATATGTTTAAAACTATGATAACCATTTTCATTCATTTGGTGTCACAAAACCAAGTCAGTTTTGTTATTTTCGAATTGAAATAAAACCGATGTTCGAAGTTCGAAGCTGTTGTTTACATTTGTGTATTATTTACAATTTTTATTAATTTTCTTCTTGGCAAAATATAAAGCGGTTTTAATAAAAAAAATAAATCTTTTTAAATAAATAAATAAAAAAATAAGATTTTGTTGCTCCAGGAAGAGCGCTCAGAAAAGGTGAAAAGACAAATACTGCGAGATTGTAGCAACACACTGGATTTGCCGGAGGCATCTTACTACATCAACTGAAACCAAGAGACTTGAAACACAATTTTGCATATCTGGAATGCTGTTTGTCCCAAGCCCAAAATATTAAGTGTGAGAATTGAGTACATCAAGCAAAATCTGCGGCCAATAAGAATATTCATTGGATGGAATCAGAAGTGTGTGATCCACTATGAACTACTAAAACCGGGCCAGACTATTCCGGGAAACCTGTACAAGCAACAATTAATTCATTTGAAAAGAGCATTGACTCAATCAAAAACCATTTGAGAAACAGTGGATGAGAAGTTTTACCTCACCTACCATTGATTTCAGTTTCGGTCACTAGAAGATCTTATCAGAAGATGTTATTTTCCTTTAAAGGTAACTACTAGGTTTTAGTCTGAGCTTAACAGTGCACATATGCTATGTTTCTGGATTTGTAATAAAGTATGTGTCTTATGTATTTCGCGCATTCTTCTGCGCTACACAATCTTACTTCTTCGAGTACTCTTCCGCTAAATTCCTACCACTTGATGTAGCCAACTAACCACAGCCAGGCCATCTGGTCTCACAAAGTCCCATGAATAGCAGGATTAGCAAATGCGATATAGAAAGACATGGGTATTTCATGTTTTCCTCAAGTTAAGGATCTTATCTTATTACTTCGTACTTGGCTATACTTGTATACATATTATACTTTTTATACATGAGCGGCGGGACGTACAGTTTAAAGTCGATTCCGAATGACAGATTTTTGAGAAGCTTTTCATGGCAGTTTCATTTACTCTCAGAGTTTTTGCCAGAAATCTGCTGAGAGAAAGTCGCCGAAGAAATATTTTTTCATCTTTTCGTTTTGATGTCTGAACTGTGGTTTGAACCCGGGCCTTACGTCTAATAAGCAACACACTACCTACTAGACTACGACAACTTCAATGTACTTGGCTATTCTTCCCAATATTGAGAGACCGCTTTTGAATAGGACAGGCGAAGAAGTCTGCAGATGGTAAAATAAAACCTATTTATAAAGTAAAATTAAAGTTGTTTTTATTTTAGATAACAAACAGACAACTGTTAGCTGCTTGGTTTATTTCCAATAACAAAACCGATAAAAAGACATTCTGTGACACCTAAAACCGATACTTATTTAAGTTCGAAAACACCAAATTAATTTTTGTGTCGTTTTCAAATCCAATTCCGACATTATTGGATTCTGTGACATCCCTGACTAACATTAAATATAAAATTAATATTTCTTTTCAGTTGCGAATGAGTAGTCCTCATTCATATTATGACACTGCCATGTTACAATTTGAGCAACTTATTAGCAACAAATATTTCGTATTAACATTTATCGACATTTTGAAAGCGCAGAAATCTTTTAATATTCGAGGTAAGTAAGTATATAAATACGCTAAATAATTAGACATCATTTTATTTTATTTAGAGTTGGCTCACAAAGTGAGTGCCCGAGAAAAATTAAATTTGCAATATATAAAATTGAATTCTTTTCAGAACGTAATGTTTGTAAAAGATTGACATGGAATTCGGTCAGCACAGGGACTGCGCTTACCTGCAGTATCACAACGGTTAGCTATGCGAGGCCAACTGAGCTTTGTTATCAAAGCTACCACTCCAACCAACCTACCTCGACTTTGTCGAAATTTTAGAGTAAAAAGAAGATCAATACTAATTTCAAGCTTAAATAAGAATTCTTTTTAAAAATAGAAAAACGAAATAAAAAAACCGGACAACACCAAACTTAAAGGAAGAACCTAACTTAAGACAGCAATCTAAAGCTGCAGTTACTCACACGTAACGTAACGTACCGTAGCGAAGGTTCTCTTTTTAGCATATGGAGAATAATGTAAACTCTTACTGAAACGTTTTCTCTCGTTAGCAAAACGGAACGATCTGTAAAAAACGGAATTCTCCCACGTTTTTACGAGACATTTGAACATGAGTGATGATGAGCAGTGTTGCTATGAAAAATAATATTGTAACCAACATTTGTGAAAAAATCACCAAATAAGAAAAAATATAACCAAAATTATTTATTTATTTATTTATTTATTCATATAAAACCAAGGGAATAAATCCAAGGATTATATTTAGTTAAGGAGCACTAGCTGCAAAGGCCATCAGCTCGAATTACAAATTATATAAATTATAAACTACAATTAAGATTATTAAGGAGGTACTATATACATATTTACAAAAATTTTAATAGTTATAGTAAGATTAAATGATTAGTTTGGAGATAAGAATGAAGTCATGTATTTTGATGATATTAGTGGAGGTAGGTTCTCTGAGGAGTTCAAATCCAGAGAAGTTGCCAAAAAGTTTACGTCTATGGTTTGAGTAAGATGGGCAATCCATTAAGATGTGTTTTATTGTAAGGTGACAGTTGCATCGGTTGCACGTTGGAGGTTGAGCTGGTTGCCATTGATGGGAGAAAATAGTGTGTCCCAAGCGTAGCCTAGAAAACGTTCGAATTTGTTGATTGTTGACGGAAGTGGGGTAGATTGGGTTAATGTGGTGTGGATTAATGATTGAATAATGGGGATGAATAATTTTTTTCTGATGGAGTTTCAAGTTGATGAAATTGGCGATATGACGGCGAATGTCGGTTTTTTCAAGCATGTTGTCCATTATAACAGGTGCGTAGGAAGCGTATTTAGCGGCAATATCTGCTTTTTCATTACCTGCAATGCCGATATGACTGGGAATCCAGTGTATTTTTATTATGTTGTTGTTTTTTACAAGACAGTCCCTGATTTTATTTATTGTTATCCACTTATTGTCGAATGGGTTACAAATTGCTTTCAAAACCGAAAGGCTATCTGAGAATATGACAGTTTTAATCTTGTCCCTTTGTATTAGTCGAATAGCCTGGTAAATTGCGCAGGATTCCGCTGTAAATACTGATGAGTGTTGGTATAGAGTGCTAAGCAATAGGTTCTCACCGGAATCACCAACAACAGCGTAAGCTGGGATGTTGTTTTGGGATTTAGTGCCATCCGTGTAGAGAAAACGCCAACCATTGTTTCTCAACCAGTCATTACGTTCTGATAGTAAGTTAAGAAAGACGGGCTTTGGTGTCGTAGTTTTATTATATTTGGCAAGAGACACATCGAAGCATGAGGCAATGTTTTTCCATGGGGGGGTATTCACGAGGTATTCAAATCTGTGGAGAGGAATGTTTAGATCGGAGCATAATGATAAAGATGAAGCTATTGCAGATTTAATTCGTTTAGGCTTAGCGGCAGAAATAATAGAGGAGATATCACCATCGAGGATTGAGTTGGTA
This sequence comes from Sarcophaga subvicina, assembly GCA_936449025.2. NCBI lineage: Eukaryota > Metazoa > Arthropoda > Insecta > Diptera > Sarcophagidae > Sarcophaga > Sarcophaga subvicina. The sequence continues at coordinate 14,963,800 of OW388085.2, read as the reverse complement.
CTGTTGAGAAGTTTAGGTATTAATCTGGCTTTCATTTCGTAAATTCTATCGGTTAGGGAGGGGAGATTGGCTTCATGGAGTATGTTGTCTATGGGAGTTGTCCGGAAAGCGTAGATGCTGGACCTGACGGCTTGATGGTAAATAGGCTTTAATATGTTAATATTTGATTTACTGCTGTTGCCATATAAATATTATTAAATATTATTAAATATATTAAAGTATTGAAATGAGCAAAGCTTTTATTGGACAGATAGCGTATTATGTTGACGCGTGTGGTAAGTGGGCTTTTTATTTGAAGATAGTGGTCTTTCCAGTTGTAATTACGCGAAAATGTAAGGCCAAGAATTTTCAATTTTGAAACATTTTGGATTGAAGTGTCATCAATAACTATTGTGTGTGAAGATGAATCACAAATGTGCTTTCTGCAAACATGGAATTTTTTTGTTTTCAAAAGAGAAATTTTTGCGCCAAAATTAAATTCGCATTTTTTTTTATTTTTTTTTTTCTAATTTAAATTGAGAAAAAAACAAAAAGTAACGAAATAAAATTATAGTCTTACTAATTAATTAATTTTAACAAACAAAAAAAGCTTTTTTATAAGGAAAATAGTAACCAAATCTACACATTGAACAAAAAATAATCAAAAACGGCAACACTGATGATGAGTGCAAATGTCTGTATACCAATTTCTTTGCATTGTGTTGTGTTCGTTTGTATGTTGCTTTGTGTTTTGTTTCGTTTTTATTTACATTCTTCGTTGACATATGTCCCGTTTTTAACGTTTCTATAACTATACAAACGTTTTTAAGGCTACGTACGTTACGATTTTACGTTTCTTACGTATGCATTACCAGCCCTTAACTTAAGACAAAAGTTTCACGTAAAACATGAAAACATAGAGGAATTCATTTTAGCTACATTCATTATATGTAAATTAAAGACGTACGCAGTTAGCACATGTTTCTGTGTATATACTGAACTGAGTGCGTATAGATGAGTGGTTGTGTTTCAGTTAGAAGTTGGTGTTGTTATTATTTGTAGCAGTTATGGTGTGCGTGGATGAAGAGAATAGGAGGAACATATTTGTATTCCTATATTACTCACAAGCAAATACTTGTAGTTGATGGTGGAATGCGATAAGTAATTTATTGTACTAGGCAAATAAAATTTCGTATGTATAATGAAGTCGCCGTAGTCTAATAGGTAGTTTGTTGGCTTATTAGACGTAAAGCCCGGGTTCGTATCCCAGGTCAGGCATCAAAACGAAATAGAAACAAAATATTTTTTGGGCGATTTCCTCTCAGCAGATTTCTGGGAAAAACTCTGAGAGTAAATAAATCTGCCATGAAAAAGTTTCTCAAAAATATGTCGTTCGTAATCGACGTTAAACTGTAGGTCCCGACACTCATGTATAAAATTAACGAACACAACATGAGTGGTGTGAGAAGTTAGGGCGTAATCCTGACTGAAGGGTTGTAATGGCCAATTATGTATGTATGTATGTATGTATAATTTATATGACGATTGGTGTACAGTGAATGTAGAAATGAATAATTTTGAAAACATAGGATCAAACAATTTTTTTGGAATAGGTACGGCTTGGAGATATACATACATAATTGGTCATTACAAGCCTTCAACCTGGATTACACCCTAGCTTCTCACACCACTTATGTTATATTTGTTAATTTTATACGTGAGTGGTGAGACCTACAGTTTAAAATCGACTCCGAACGACAGATTTTTGAGAAACTTTTCATGGCAATTTTATTTACTCTCAGAGTTTTTGAGAGGAATCTGCTGAGAGGCAGTCGCAGAAGAAATATTTTTCATATTTCGTTTTTGTTGGAGATGTCTGACCTGGGGTTCGAATCGTGGTCTCACGTCTAATAAGCCAACACACTACTCACTTGTCTACGGCGACTACGTTTGGAGATATAGTGATGTGAATTTGGCGGGCCTAGGTTGTGGGCAAAGTGCTTTTCCCCCTTAAAGTGATGGCGTGTAAGTTGATGGTGAAAGGTTCTTCCATTAATTGCAGGTCTCGCGACGGCCTATCGGTGGCCGTTTATCCGGGAAAGTTTACTTTATGGCCCCGATTATGGTTCACAACACATAAATGTTGTGTTGTAACAGAGACAACACAACATTTATTATTGTGTTGTAACAGAGACAACACAACATTTATTACTTTCTTGTTTATAGTTTACAACATCTAGATGTTGTGTACACCGTATAACCAGTATAGAAACGCAATTTCGACGTTTACCAGCGAATTATAAAAGGGACAGCAAATATTACCAAAAAGTATTTCTGTCCCTCTCTGATTGTCTGTCTTTATTGTTTATTTATTTTTTTTTGTTTTCGGGGTGGGTTTTTTATATTGGCGAGAGTTAATAAAAAATGTAATTTTTGTGTGAAACTATTAATAAATAATAAAAACAACTAATAACAATAACAAATTTTAACTTTTCCTTTCAAGAAATTAAAAAATATTGGCATCTTTCAGCAAGAACATTTTTTTATGAGCAGTAGGTCTTATTTTGATCTTGTAATATTTAGCTTCTTAATTATCTCTTGCAAAAGAAACTATAATCATTGTGACCGAAAATCGCCCACATTTCGATTAATAATTAAATATTTAAGAATCTTTAAACTTTTCTATGAAGAAATTAAAAAATATTCCAAATTTTCCCTTTTTTAACACAAAATAAATGTTTATTTACATTTAATTTTTCTGCTTTATCCGCCAGTTTTCACTCTGTATATCTGTTGCTTCTAACACATTTGATTCGCAAAACATTATAACATTTTTTTCTCCCTCTAAATTGGCTAGTAATTTGCTGCTATGAGCGTTTGTCAAACGTTTCTATACTGGTTATACGGTGGTTGTGTATGTCACAGGGTTGTTCTTCAATGTTAGTATACCTTTCCTTTAAAATACATCCCTAAGTGTATAAAAGTGTCAATTGAAAACAAAAATTATTACATTAAGGAAAAGTTAAGCGCATAGTGTTTAAAAAAGTTAAAATATAAATAATGGACATTCTTTGATGATGATGAGGGTACCAAGAAAGCGCACATGAAATTCGGGACAGTTTCACTCTTTGGAATTACCAGATACTGAGTACGTAAAATTATTCAATTATAAAATTCAGTATTGTTTATAGCATTTCTTTCCTTTTTATAAATACAGATATATGTACATATGCATGTATGCATTTTATTTGTTAAGGTGACGCAGGATACCAATGGAAACGGGTTTAATAACTCCGTTTCGAAATGCCGCGGAAGGATCACCAGAGCTCTATTTTAATACAGTTCATTCCAAAGCAAGAAACTTTATTGAAAGAACGATTGGTGTAGAACAGAAAAGCAGATTTCGATGTTTGTTTTCTGCAAGAGGTTTGCACTATTCTCCTGAAACTGCCACTGAAATTACAAAAAATGTTCTGCTTGATTATATTTTTTTGTTGTATGTATTGCAATAAATTCATTTCAAAAGTACTTAAAATTACAATATATAAATGTCAGGATTTGCTCTCATTAACTCGACCATCTTTTCCATCAGTTTCTTATTGGTTATTTTTCTATAAAATATTTACAGTTATGCATAATTTTTAAAATTTCCACAAAAAATAATTTGCACTGTTGTATAACTTAAAATTTTTTTACAAATTTTTCTCCACTTCCTTTTTTAAACTTACCGCGGCAACAAGACAACAGCTAATGAGCTGTTGTAAATTTTTGACAGTTCTGACAACACCTAGAAACAACTGTTGTAAATCATAATCGCAATTTTAAAAATAAAAAAATTAAATTTACAACTGTTGTAAACCATAATCAGGGCCTATATTTGTTTCACCATAAATATTTAAAAATACCTATGGTCACAACAGTTACATACTCTAGCAAAACGATAATAAACAACTGTTTTGGTTTTTAAGAGTATAATGTGTATGCAAAAGCAAAATTATACAATATCAGCTACACTCATTCTCTCATTTATATCCATAGTAACTGTTATGTATATGGTATATCTGTTTTGACAATTCTTTAAGTTACAATCTTGCACGCCTACACTGTACATAAATGCATTATTTAAAATAATTGTGTATTTTGAAAGGTTTGATGCTTAGAAAATGCGCAAAGTTTGGGCTTCAGAATTACCAAATAATTTTATTTATTTATTTATTCAGGCGTAAATAGAGTACATCAAGATATAATCTTATTTAATAGTACCGCTAAGGATAAAGGCATAACAAAGTTTGAGAAATACAAAATATAATAACCTTAAAAACAAATTAACAAAACAAATATTATTAAAACAAAAATTTACAATTATATTAAAAAATATGATTAATTAATAACATTTGTACATTATTTTGGTATTGGTACATTGGTGTAAAAGTGTCTCCTACTTACTGAGTCACAACTAAAAATAGTTCACATCCGTACAGTAAAGTTGCGATGAGATATGTTTTCGCGAGCAGCATACGAATATTAAATATTACGTTAGCCAAAGACTCCGCAATATGGCAACTGTTTTACCACAAATAGCATTTCCATGGTTGGACCAGTTAAGGCTATTGTTAAAGATAACTCCTAGATTCTTAACGTTATGTACTGTCTCAATAGCAGTATTATTAATCTGTAATGGTGTAAGCTGTGCTGTAGAGTCCACCTTGCCTATTGTCAAAGCTTTCGATTTCCTCGGGTTGAGGCAAAGACCATTAATCGACGCCCATTGAAACACATTATGCAGATCACAATTGATTTTTCCTATACAATTTGTAATATCAGACGGCAGGCAACTAATGTATAGCTGCACATCATTTGCATACATTTGTACATTGCAGAATTTTAACTTAGATGACAGATCATTAGAATAAATTGAATATAAAAGTGGACCAAGAATCGAGCCCTGTGGTACACCTCTAGATATTAAAAAATTGTTTGATTTGTTACCATCATGATACATAAATTGACTTCTCTCCCGTAAATACGACGAGATTAGCATAACAGAAACATAAAATTATGTCATATTGTTATCCGCCCTTAATCGCAACCCTTCTGAAACATCAATGAGCGCAGAAATGCAGCTGTGATTAGGTCTGAAACCAGACTGCCTCTCAGAAAGCACGCCATTGCCATACAAGTATTGGGTAATCTGCTTATAAATTGATTTCTCGAGAATTTTCGACAAGTATGACAATATTGCGATTGGGCGGTAACTTTTATCCTGTTTAGGCACAGGTATTATCTTGGCACACTTCCACATTGCAGGAAAAGTAGATGATGTAATTATCGTATTCCGTAAATGGGTCATGTACGGTAGAACATATGACAAAATTAATTTTATAAACTTGGGATCAATTTGATCACTTCCGATGGAGTTGACTTAACGCCTAGAATGCTCTGAACAACATCATCTTGTGTAAGGTTACTAAATTCAAAATTCGGTAGAATCGAGTGATTAGTAGTAGAGAAGGCATAAGATGCGTTGTAATACTACAAGTCAGCATCAGTACACGATATATTTGAAAATTCTAAACCGAGTTGATTTACATCAACCATTTCATTTGATATAATATCACTATTCACTATTCCCAACGATTGCATATCCCTCCACTTTCTCCTGGTGCTGATATGCGATCGAAATTTATCAGCAAAGAAACTCGAGGAATAACAAATGTGAAACGTCTGAATATGATCATATTAACATTTTAAATGTTAACACATAGCTTTAAGTTTTATCTTAACATATAATCTTTTTTTTCTTTTCAAGGGTTTTTTTCTTATTATTTTTTTCCTAAATTTTCTTTAATATTATTATTATAGTATCAAATATTATTCATTGTTGATTCTAAATAACTAAGTAGAAAAGGTTACTAGTTTACCTCAACTCTTTAATACATTTTTGTTAATAATACTTTGTTAAACACCCTTTAATGTTAAATAAACAACAAACACAAAAAAAAAAAAAGAAACTCGATTTTGCGGCTCTAATTTTCAGATTTCTGTCTCTCCTATATGTTTTAAAAATTTCGAAAAATTCAGCCGTCCTACATCTTTTCCATTTATGATAAGCATAATTGCTTTGATAAATTGAGATTTTAATTTCGTTCGTAAACCATGGCTTTCCATTCTGTATGCTCCTAGTTCTCATCGGAACATATTTCTAAAATAGATGTATATTCCCCTGTAAAAAATGTATCTGGTCATCCACTGTAGACATTGAGCCATTTATTAAATGCAAACCGATGGCACTCATGTCCTCTGCCAAACCTCTATCCAAAAGAATGTTATTGAATTGAAGTCGCCTATTAAAATAGTATCCGTAAAACCCAAGGTGAGTGAGGACAATTTATCCAATAAGGGCTTAAAATTAATTCTATTGTTTGGTCGATAAATCACACCTAGTAAAAGTTTCTGATGGCTACTAAAGAACTCAAGAAATAAAAATTCTACATTATTGGAGCTAGTATCAAGTTCCCCATTATCAGTAATTGTTGCCGTTCGACTATTAAAATTCACTTCGTCATCGGCCATATTGTCCACCTGCAAAGACTGTAATCCTGCACTTTTACAAGAAATCGATGACTTTACATATATTGCCACACTTCCGACATTCGATACTCTATCTGATCGAAAAATGCGATATCCTTGCAGATGATAATAACTGTCAACATTAATACGAAATCAAGTTTCTGATATACAAATTACATCCATTTCTGACCCTTCAAAGATAAATCGAAATTCACCAATTTTCCTGTGAAGACTCTGGGCATTAATATGGCATATAAAGTCTTATAAAGTATTCTGACCATGGTATAAAGATTTTCTCTAGAATGAACTACACCATTTTCACCAAATTGTGACATCAATATCAGAGAAAAATATTAATTTAGCAATGCAAGCGCAAATAGAATGTACAATACTATAATAAAAATTGAGGTTTGAGCAAAGAATTTTGAAAATTCCAATATGAAAAATGTTAAAATATATATTACCTAAACTATAAAAAATAAAGAGCAAAATATATATGTTTAAAACTATGATAACCATTTTCATTCATTTGGTGTCACAAAACCAAGTCAGTTTTGTTATTTTCGAATTGAAATAAAACCGATGTTCGAAGTTCGAAGCTGTTGTTTACATTTGTGTATTATTTACAATTTTTATTAATTTTCTTCTTGGCAAAATATAAAGCGGTTTTAATAAAAAAAATAAATCTTTTTAAATAAATAAATAAAAAAATAAGATTTTGTTGCTCCAGGAAGAGCGCTCAGAAAAGGTGAAAAGACAAATACTGCGAGATTGTAGCAACACACTGGATTTGCCGGAGGCATCTTACTACATCAACTGAAACCAAGAGACTTGAAACACAATTTTGCATATCTGGAATGCTGTTTGTCCCAAGCCCAAAATATCAAGTGTGAGAATTGAGTACATCAAGCAAAATCTGCGGCCAATAAGAATATTCATTGGATGGAATCAGAAGTGTGTGATCCACTATGAACTACTAAAACCGGGCCAGACTATTCCGGGAAACCTGTACAAGCAACAATTAATTCATTTGAAAAGAGCATTGACTCAATCAAAAACCATTTGAGAAACAGTGGATGAGAAGTTTTACCTCACCTACCATTGATTTCAGTTTCGGTCACTAGAAGATCTTATCAGAAGATGTTATTTTCCTTTAAAGGTAACTACTAGGTTTTAGTCTGAGCTTAACAGTGCACATATGCTATGTTTCTGGATTTGTAATAAAGTATGTGTCTTATGTATTTCGCGCATTCTTCTGCGCTACACAATCTTACTTCTTCGAGTACTCTTCCGCTAAATTCCTACCACTTGATGTAGCCAACTAACCACAGCCAGGCCATCTGGTCTCACAAAGTCCCATGAATAGCAGGATTAGCAAATGCGATATAGAAAGACATGGGTATTTCATGTTTTCCTCAAGTTAAGGATCTTATCTTATTACTTCGTACTTGGCTATACTTGTATACATATTATACTTTTTATACATGAGCGGCGGGACGTACAGTTTAAAGTCGATTCCGAATGACAGATTTTTGAGAAGCTTTTCATGGCAGTTTCATTTACTCTCAGAGTTTTTGCCAGAAATCTGCTGAGAGAAAGTCGCCGAAGAAATATTTTTTCATCTTTTCGTTTTGATGTCTGAACTGTGGTTTGAACCCGGGCCTTACGTCTAATAAGCAACACACTACCTACTAGACTACGACAACTTCAATGTACTTGGCTATTCTTCCCAATATTGAGAGACCGCTTTTGAATAGGACAGGCGAAGAAGTCTGCAGATGGTAAAATAAAACCTATTTATAAAGTAAAATTAAAGTTGTTTTTATTTTAGATAACAAACAGACAACTGTTAGCTGCTTGGTTTATTTCCAATAACAAAACCGATAAAAAGACATTCTGTGACACCTAAAACCGATACTTATTTAAGTTCGAAAACACCAAATTAATTTTTGTGTCGTTTTCAAATCCAATTCCGACATTATTGGATTCTGTGACATCCCTGACTAACATTAAATATAAAATTAATATTTCTTTTCAGTTGCGAATGAGTAGTCCTCATTCATATTATGACACTGCCATGTTACAATTTGAGCAACTTATTAGCAACAAATATTTCGTATTAACATTTATCGACATTTTGAAAGCGCAGAAATCTTTTAATATTCGAGGTAAGTAAGTATATAAATACGCTAAATAATTAGACATCATTTTATTTTATTTAGAGTTGGCTCACAAAGTGAGTGCCCGAGAAAAATTAAATTTGCAATATATAAAATTGAATTCTTTTCAGAACGTAATGTTTGTAAAAGATTGACATGGAATTCGGTCAGCACAGGGACTGCGCTTACCTGCAGTATCACAACGGTTAGCTATGCGAGGCCAACTGAGCTTTGTTATCAAAGCTACCACTCCAACCAACCTACCTCGACTTTGTCGAAATTTTAGAGTAAAAAGAAGATCAATACTAATTTCAAGCTTAAATAAGAATTCTTTTTAAAAATAGAAAAACGAAATAAAAAAACCGGACAACACCAAACTTAAAGGAAGAACCTAACTTAAGACAGCAATCTAAAGCTGCAGTTACTCACACGTAACGTAACGTACCGTAGCGAAGGTTCTCTTTTTAGCATATGGAGAACAATGTAAACTCTTACTGAAACGGTTTCTCTCGTTAGCAAAACGGAACGATCTGTAAAAAACGGAATTCTCCCACGTTTTTACGAGACATTTGAACATGAGTGATGATGAGCAGTGTTGCTATGAAAAATAATATTGTAACCAACATTTGTGAAAAAATCACCAAATAAGAAAAAATATAACCAAAATTATTTATTTATTTATTCATATAAAACCAAGGGAATAAATCCAAGGATTATATTTGGTTAAGGAGCACTAGCTGCAAAGGCCATCAGCTCGAATTACAAATTATATAAATTATAAACTACAATTAAGATTATTAAGGAGATACTATATACATATTTACAAAAATTTTAATAGTTATAGTAAGATTAAATGATTAGTTTGGAGATAAGAATGAAGTCATGTATTTTGATGATATTAGTGGAGGTAGGTTCTCTGAGGAGTTCAAATCCAGAGAAGTTGCCAAAAAGTTTACGTCTATGGTTTGAGTAAGATGGGCAATCCATTAAGATGTGTTTTATTGTAAGGTGACAGTTGCATCGGTTGCACGTTGGAGGTTGAGCTGGTTGCCATTGATGGGAGAAAATAGTGTGTCCCAAGCGTAGCCTAGAAAACGTTCGAATTTGTTGATTGTTGACGGAAGTGGGGTAGATTGGGTTAATGTGGTGTGGATTAATGATTGAATAATGGGGATGAATAATTTTTTTCTGATGGAGTTTCAAGTTGATGAAATTGGCGATATGACGGCGAATGTCGGTTTTTTCAAGCATGTTGTCCATTATAACAGGTGCGTAGGAAGCGTATTTAGCGGCAATATCTGCTTTTTCATTACCTGCAATGCCGATATGACTGGGAATCCAGTGTATTTTTATTATGTTGTTGTTTTTTACAAGACAGTCCCTGATTTTATTTATTGTTATCCACTTATTGTCGAATGGGTTACAAATTGCTTTCAAAACCGAAAGGCTATCTGAGAATATGACAGATTTAATCTTGTCCCTTTGTATTAGTCGAATAGCCTGGTAAATTGCGCAGGATTCCGCTGTAAATACTGATGAGTGTTGGTATAGAGTGCTAAGCAATAGGTTCTCACCGGAATCACCAACAACAGCGTAAGCTGGGATGTTGTTTTGGGATTTAGTGCCATCCGTGTAGAGAAAACGCCAACCGTTGTTTCTCAACCAGTCATTACGTTCTGATAGTAAGTTAAGAAAGACGGTCTTTGGTGTCGTAGTTTTATTATATTTGGCAAGAGACACATCGAAGCATGAGGCAATGTTTTTCCATGGGGGGTATTCACGAAGTATTTAAATCTGTGGAGAGGAATGTTTAGATCGGAGCATAATGATAAAGATGAAGCTATTGCAGATTTAATTCGTTTAGGCTTAGCGGCAGAAATAATAGAGGAGATATCACCATCGAGGATTGAGTTGGTACTGTTGAGAAGTTTAGGTATTAATCTGGCTTTCATTTCGTAAATTCTATCGGTTAGGGAGGGGAGATTGGCTTCCTGGAGTATGTTGTCTATGGGAGTTGTCCGGAAAGCGTAGATGCTGGACCTGACGGCTTGATGGTAAATAGGCTTTAATATGTTAATATTTGATTTACTGCTGTTGCCATATAAATAAAGACCGTAGTCCATTTTGTTCAAAACTAGAGTTCTGGTGAGGTATATTAAAGTATTGAAATGAGCAAAGCTTTTATTGGACAGATAGCGTATTATGTTGACGCGTGTGGTAAGTGGGCTTTTTATTTGAAGATAGTGGTCTTTCCAGTTGTAATTACGCGAAAATGTAAGGCCAAGAATTTTCAATTTTGAAACATTTTGGATTGAAGTGTCATCAATAACTATTGTGTGTGAAGATGAATCACAAATGTGCTTTCTGCAAACATGGAATTTTTTTGTTTTCAAAAGAGAAATTTTTGCGCCAAAATTAAATTCGCATTTTTTTTTATTTTTTTTTTCTAATTTAAATTGAGAAAAAAAACAAAAAGTAACGAAATAAAATTATAGTCTTACTAATTAATTAATTTTAACAAACAAAAAAAAGCTTTTTTATAAGGAAAATAGTAACCAAATCTACACATTGAACAAAAAATAATCAAAAACAGCAACACTGATGATGAGTGCAAATGTCTGTATACCAATTTCTTTGCATTGTGTTGTGTTCGTTTGTATGTTGCTTTGTGTTTTGTTTCGTTTTTATTTACATTCTTCGTTGACATATGTCCCGTTTTTAACGTTTCTATAACTATACAAACGTTTTTAAGGCTACGTACGTTACGATTTTACGTTTCTTACGTATGCATTACCAGCCCTTAACTTAAGACAAAAGTTTCACGTAAAACATGAAAACATAGAGGAATTCATTTTAGCTACATTCATTATATGTAAATTAAAGACGTACACAGTTAGCACATGTTTCTGTGTATATACTGAACTGAGTGCGTATAGATGAGTGGTTGTGTTTCAGTTAGAAGTTGGTGTTATTATTTGTAGCAGTTATGGTGTGCGTGGATGAAGAGAGAATAGGAGGAACATATTTGTATTCCTATATTACTCACAAGCAAATACTTGTAGTTGATGGTGGAATGCGATAAGTAATTTATTGTACTAGGCAAATAAAATTTCGTATGTATAATGAAGTCGCCGTAGTCTAATAGGTAGTTTGTTGGCTTATTAGACGTAAAGCCCGGGTTCGTATCCCAGGTCAGGCATCAAAACGAAATAGAAAAAAAAATATTTTTTGGGCGATTTCCTCTCAGCAGATTTCTGGGAAAAACTCTGAGAGTAAATAAATCTGCCATGAAAAAGTTTCTCAAAAATATGTCGTTCGTAATCGACGTTAAACTGTAGGTCCCGACACTCATGTATAAAATTAACGAACACAACATGAGTGGTGTGAGAAGTTAGGGCGTAATCCTGACTGAAGGGTTGTAATGGCCAATTATGTATGTATGTATGTATGTATAATTTATATGACGATTGGTGTACAGTGAATGTAGAAATGAATAAGTTTGAAAACATAGGATCAAACAATTTTTTTGGAATAGGTACGGCTTGGAGATATACATACATAATTGGTCATTACAAGCCTTCAACCTGGATTACACCCTAGCTTCTCACACCACTTATGTTATATTTGTTAATTTTATACGTGAGTGGTGAGACCTACAGTTTAAAATCGACTCCGAACGACAGATTTTTGAGAAACTTTTCATGGCAATTTTATTTACTCTCAGAGTTTTTGAGAGGAATCTGCTGAGAGGCAGTCGCAGAAGAAATATTTTTCATATTTCGTTTTTGTTGGAGATGTCTGACCTGGGGTTCGAATCGTGGTCTCACGTCTAATAAGCCAACACACTACTCACTTGTCTACGGCGACTACGTTTGGAGATATAGTGATGTGAATTTGGCGGGCCTAGGTTGTGGGCAAAGTGCTTTTCCCCCTTAAAGTGATGGCGTGTAAGTTGATGGTGAAAGGTTCTTCCATTAATTGCAGGTCTCGCGACGGCCTATCGGTGGTCGTTTATCCGGGAAAGTTTACTTTATGGCCCTGATTATGGTTCACAACACATAAATGTTGTGTTGTAACAGAGACAACACAACATTTATTATTGTGTTGTAACAGAGACAACACAACATTTATTACTTTCTTGTTTATGGTTTACAACATCTAGATGTTGTGTACACCGTATAACCAGTATAGAAACGCAATTTCGACGTTTACCAGCGAATTATGAAAGGGACAGCAAATATTACCAAAAAGTAATTCTGTCCCTCTCTGATTGTCTGTCTTTATTGTTTATTTATTTTTTTTTGTTTTCGGGGTGGGTTTTTTATATTGGCGAGAGTTAATAAAAAATGTAATTTTTGTGTGAAACTATTAATAAATAATAAAAACAACTAATAACAATAACAAATTTTAACTTTTCCTTTCAAGAAATTAAAAAATATTGGCATCTTTCAGCAAGAAAATTTTTTTATGAGCAGTAGGTCTTATTTTGATCTTGTAATATTTAGCTTCTTAATTACCTCTTGCAAAAGAAACTATAATCATTGTGACCGAAAATCGCCCAGTTAAAAGAAAAGTTAAGCGCATAGTGTTTAAAAAAGTTAAAATATAAATAATAGACATTCTTTGATGATGATGAGGGTACCAAGAAAGCGCACATGAAATTCGGGACAGTTTCACTCTTTGGAATTACCAGATACTGAGTACGTAAAATTATTCAATTATAAAATTCAGTATTGTTTATAGCATTTCTTTCCTTTTTATAAATACAGATATATGTACATATGCATGTATGCATTTTATTTGTTAAGGTGACGCAGGATACCAATGGAAACGGGTTTAATAACTCCGTTTCGAAATGCCGCGGAAGGATCACCAAAGCTCTATTTTAATACAGTTCATTCCAAAGCAAGAAACTTTATTGAAAGAACGATTGGTGTAGAACAGAAAAGCAGATTTCGATGTTTGTTTTCTGCAAGAGGTTTGCACTATTCTCCTGAAACTGCCACTAAAATTACAAAAAATGTTCTGCTTGATTATATTTTTTTGTTGTATGTATTGCAATAAATTCATTTCAAAAGTACTTAAAATTACAATATATAAATGTCAGGATTTGCTCTCATTAACTCGACCATCTTTTCCATCAGTTTCTTATTGGTTATTTTTCTATAAAATATTTACAGTTATGCATAATTTTTAAAATTTCCACAAAAAATAATTTGCACTGTTGTATAACTTAAAATTTTTTTACAAATTTTTCTCCACTTCCTTTTTTAAACTTACCGCGGCAACAAGACAACAGCTAATGAGCTGTTGTAAATTTTTGACAGTTCTGACAACACCTAGAAACAACTGTTGTAAATCATAATCGCAATTTTAAAAATAAAAAAATTAAATTTACAACTGTTGTAAACCATAATCAGGGCCTATATTTGTTTCACCATAAATATTTAAAAATACCTATGGTCACAACAGTTACATACTCTAGCAAAACGATAATAAACAACTGTTTTGGTTTTTAAGAGTATAATGTGTATGCAAAAGCAAAACTATACAATATCAGTTACACTCATTCTCTCATTTATATCCATAGTAACTGTTATGTATATGGTATATCTGTTTTGACAATTCTTTAAGTTACAATCTTGCACGCCTACAATGTACATAAATGCATTATTTAAAATAATTGTGTATTTTGAAAGGTTTGATGCTTAGAAAATGCGCAAAGTTTGGGCTTCAGAATTACCAAATAATTTTATTTATTTATTTATTCAGGCGTAAATAGAGTACATCAAGATATAATCTTATTTAATAGTACCGCTAAGGATGAAGGCATAACAAAGTTTGAGAAATACAAAATATAATAACCTTAAAAATAAATTAACAAAACAAATATTATTAAAACAAAAATTTACAATTATATTAAAAAATATGATTAATTAATAACATTTGTACATTATTTTGGTATTGGTACATTGGTGTAAAAGTGTCTCCTACTTACTGAGTCACAACTAAAAAATAGTTCACATCCGTACAGTAAAGTTGCGATGAGATATGTTTTCGCGAGCAGCATACGAATATTAAATATTACGTTAGCCAAAGACTCCGCAATATGGCAACTGTTTTACCACAAATAGCATTTCCATGGTTGGAACAGTTAAGGCTATTGTTAAAGATAACTCCTAGATTCTTAACGTTATGTACTGTCTCAATAGCAGTATTATTAATCTGTAATGGTGTAAGCTGTGCTGTAGAGTCCACCTTGCCTATTGTCAAAGCTTTCGATTTCCTCGGGTTGAGGCAAAGACCATTAATCGACGCCCATTGAAACACATTATGCAGATCACAATTGATTTTTCCTATACAATTTGTAATATCAGACGGCAGGCAACTAATGTATAGCTGCACATCATTTGCATACATTTGTACATTGCAGACTTTTAACTTAGATGGCAGATCATTAGAATAAATTGAATATAAAAGTGGACCAAGAATCGAGCCCTGTGGTACACCTCTAGATATTAAAAAATTGTTTGATTTGTTACCATCATGATACATAAGTAGTATGTTTATGTACCTTCGGGACCACTTACTCCATACAAAATTTGGCTCATGCATAGCTGTAAAAGAGTAAAAACATTGAAGCATTGTGAAATTAATTGTGTGCGATCGGTCTTTAGGTTTGTAACATGTATTATGAAAAGGTATTGCTTTTTAATGTGTATGTGTGTGTGTGTGTTAAAATTTGTGAGAATGCATATCTGGAAAAGAATTAAATCATTTTAATTTTCAATTTTTCCCTACAAATTTGGTATTGCTTTTCAAACGAATGGTTGGACGGACAGAATGAGTATGTGCACGTTTCCTCATCTACATCCCAGAGTATAGAAAGACTGTAATGTGAAAATGTATATACGTATGTATGAAGTTTGGACGGACAGAATGAGTGTGTGCGTAACATGTAATGTGGATCTACACCTATATAGTTGTTGTGTGTTTTTTATTTATTTTTTTTTGTATATTTAATTAGAAGGATCTTTAATTTTAAATGTGATAAGAAAGAGTAGGTTGGTTGTGCGGTTGTTTTTATTTTTTGTGTGATTTAATTAGAAGGATCTGTAATTTTAAGATGATAACAAATTCTTGACACGCACTGCTCATGATCACAGGTAGAAGAAATAGAAATATAAACTGATAAGAAAGGGTAGGTTGGTTGTGCGGTTGTTTTTAATTTGATGAGAAAGAAATGTATAGTTTTTTTTTCACGTATAAGTATAAGTAATATCTGTTTTCACTAATTGAATTTACTGATTGATCTACAACACCCCAGAGTATAAATAGACTTGTTTTAAGGATTTAGATTTTTTTTAGTTTTACTGTTTTGAATGAATAAAATTATAGAATAAAGGGATTAATTAAAACAAATTAGTTTTTTATTTTTTGAAAATTTTATTAATTTCTTTTTTCAGATTTTTACAGATTCGAATTTAAAAATACGTTTATAAAGATTAAATAGCTTAAGTGTTAACAAATATTGTGTATAGAATGTTTGTCATCGACAAATGTTGAAAGATTGTGAATAAGTATTTTCACAGTTAGATCTATGTATAATATTATTAACACATATAAATGGATAATTTACATAATTACAAGTTCTTAATTCATTTATAAGTTTCATAAATAAATCTATATGCTCTTTATCAATCTGATTACTATGCTTTGTTAATAGTTCTTCCAATACAGCTGATGTTACCATTTTTGTTCCCCTTCTTTAAAAATTTAATAGTAGGTTGTGTTAGTGCGGGACGATGTACTCTGAATTATTTCATTTTAATTTATATTTATTGAATAAAAATTTTAAACACAAGTGTCCACAATTAAATGTATTAAATTTTTGTTTTCGTTCATAATTATATTCAATAGGAAATTTTAAGTAGTTGACAATCTCAAGTGGTGGTTGTAAGTTTCCAAAGCTATCAAAGTATTCCTTATAGTTGTGGTTTTTATAATATGCTACCCAATGTGTTCCCATACCATTTGAATCATCTAAATTAACAATGCCGCATTCTTGTTTGAATGGTTTTTCAGGTAAAGAATCACGCATGAAAACACCCCTAAAATGTTTGAGATGTTTTCCATATTTATTCAAATCCAAATCCAAATGGTGAAAGGTTCTTCCATTAATTGCAGGTCTCGCGACGGCCTATCGGTGGTCGTTTATCCGGGAAAGTTTACTTTATGGCCCCGATTATGGTTCACAACACATAAATGTTGTGTTGTAACAGAAACAACACAACATTTATTATTGTGTTGTAACAGAGACAACACAACATTTATTACTTTCTTGTTTATGGTTTACAACATCTAGATGTTGTGTACACCGTATAACCAGTATAGAAACGCAATTTCGACGTTTACCAGCGAATTATGAAAGGGACAGCAAATATTACCAAAAAGTATTTCTGTCCCTCTCTGATTGTCTGTCTTTATTGTTTATTTATTTTTTTTTGTTTTCGGGGTGGGTTTTTTATATTGGCGAGAGTTAATAAAAAATGTAATTTTTGTGTGAAACTATTAATAAATAATAAAAACAACTAATAACAATAACAAATTTTAACTTTTCCTTTCAAGAAATTAAAAAATATTGGCATCTTTCAGCAAGAAAATTTTTTTATGAGCAGTAGGTCTTATTTTGATCTTGTAATATTTAGCTTCTTAATTACCTCTTGCAAAAGAAACTATAATCATTGTGACCGAAAATCGCCCAGTTAAAAGAAAAGTTAAGCGCATAGTGTTTAAAAAAGTTAAAATATAAATAATGGACATTCTTTGATGATGATGAGGGTACCAAGAAAGCGCACATGAAATTCGGGACAGTTTCACTCTTTGGAATTACCAGATACTGAGTACGTAAAATTATTCAATTATAAAATTCAGTATTGTTTATAGCATTTCTTTCCTTTTTATAAATACAGATATATGTACATATGCATTTTATTTGTTAAGGTGACGCAGGATACCAATGGAAACGGGTTTAATAACTCCGTTTCGAAATGCCGCGGAAGGATCACCAAAGCTCTATTTTAATACAGTTCATTCCAAAGCAAGAAACTTTATTGAAAGAACGATTGGTGTAGAACAGAAAATCAGATTTCGATGTTTGTTTTCTGCAAGAGGTTTGCACTATTCTCCTGAAACTGCCACTAAAATTACAAAAAATGTTCTGCTTGATTATATTTTTTTGTTGTATGTATTGCAATAAATTCATTTCAAAAGTACTTAAAATTACAATATATAAATGTCAGGATTTGCTCTCATTAACTCGACCATCTTTTCCATCAGTTTCTTATTGGTTATTTTTCTATAAAATATTTACAGTTATGCATAATTTTTAAAATTTCCACAAAAAATAATTTGCACTGTTGTATAACTTAAAATTTTTTTACAAATTTTTCTCCACTTCCTTTTTTAAACTTACCGCGGCAACAAGACAACAGCTAATGAGCTGTTGTAAATTTTTGACAGTTCTGACAACACCTAGAAACAACTGTTGTAAATCATAATCGCAATTTTAAAAATAAAAAAATTAAATTTACAACTGTTGTAAACCATAATCAGGGCCTATATTTGTTTCACCATAAATATTTAAAAATACCTATGGTCACAACAGTTACATACTCTAGCAAAACGATAATAAACAACTGTTTTGGTTTTTAAGAGTATAATGTGTATGCAAAAGCAAAACTATACAATATCAGTTACACTCATTCTCTCATTTATATCCATAGTAACTGTTATGTATATGGTATATCTGTTTTGACAATTCTTTAAGTTACAATCTTGCACGCCTACAATGTACATAAATTGATGCTTAGAAAATGCGCAAAGTTTGGGCTTCAGAATTACCAAATAATTTTATTTATTTATTTATTCAGGCGTAAATAGAGTACATCAAGATATAATCTTATTTAATAGTACCGCTAAGGATGAAGGCATAACAAAGTTTGAGAAATACAAAATATAATAACCTTAAAAATAAATTAACAAAACAAATATTATTAAAACAAAAATTTACAATTATATTAAAAAATATGATTAATTAATAACATTTGTACATTATTTTGGTATTGGTACATTGGTGTAAAAGTGTCTCCTACTTACTGAGTCACAACTAAAAAATAGTTCACATCCGTACAGTAAAGTTGCGATGAGATATGTTTTCGCGAGCAGCATACGAATATTAAATATTACGTTAGCCAAAGACTCCGCAATATGGCAACTGTTTTACCACAAATAGCATTTCCATGGTTGGAACAGTTAAGGCTATTGTTAAAGATAACTCCTAGATTCTTAACGTTATGTACTGTCTCAATAGCAGTATTATTAATCTGTAATGGTGTAAGCTGTGCTGTAGAGTCCACCTTGCCTATTGTCAAAGCTTTCGATTTCCTCGGGTTGAGGCAAAGACCATTAATCGACGCCCATTGAAACACATTATGCAGATCACAATTCATTTTTCCTATACAATTTGTAATATCAGACGGCAGGCAACTAATGTATAGCTGCACATCATTTGCATACATTTGTACATTGCAGAATTTTAACTTAGATGGCAGATCATTAGAATAAATTGAATATAAAAGTGGACCAAGAATCGAGCCCTGTGGTACACCTCTAGATATTAAAAAATTGTTTGATTTGTTACCATCATGATACATAAGTAGTATGTTTATGTACCTTCGGGACCACTTACTCCATACAAAATTTGGCTCATGCATAGCTGTAAAAGAGTAAAAACATTGAAGCATTGTGAAATTAATTGTGTGCGATCGGTCTTTAGGTTTGTAACATGTATTATGAAAAGGTATTGCTTTTTAATGTGTATGTGTGTGTGTGTGTGTTAAAATTTGTGAGAATGCATATCTGGAAAAGAATTAAATCATTTTAATTTTCAATTTTTCCCTACAAATTTGGTATTGCTTTTCAAACGAATGGTTGGACGGACAGAATGAGTATGTGCACGTTTCCTCATCTACATCCCAGAGTATAGAAAGACTGTAATGTGAAAATGTATATACGTATGTATGAAGTTTGGACGGACAGAATGAGTGTGTGCGTAACATGTAATGTGGATCTACTATATCTATATATATCTACCTATATAGTTGTTGTGTGTTTTTTATTTATTTTTTTTTGTATATTTAATTAGAAGGATCTTTAATTTTAAATGTGATAAGAAAGAGTAGGTTGGTTGTGCGGTTGTTTTTATTTTTTGTGTGATTTAATTAGAAGGATCTGTAATTTTAAGATGATAACAAATTCTTGACACGCACTGCTAATGATCACAGGTAGAAGAAATAGAAATATAAACTGATAAGAAAGGGTAGGTTGGTTGTGCGGTTGTTTTTAATTTGATGAGAAAGAAATGTATAGTTTTTTTTCATGTATAAGTATAAGTAATATCTGTTTTCACTAATTGAATTTACTGATTGATCTACAACACCCCAGAGTATAAATAGACTTGTTTTAAGGATTTAGATTTTTTTTAGTTTTACTGTTTTGAATGAATAAAATTATAGAATAAAGGGATTAATTAAAACAAATTAGTTTTTTATTTTTTGAAAATTTTATTAATTTCTTTTTTCAGATTTTTACAGATTCGAATTTAAAAATACGTTTATAAAGATTTAATAGCTTAAGTGTTAACAAATATTGTGTATAGAATGTTTGTCATCGACAAATGTTGAAAGATTGTGAATAAGTATTTTCACAGTTAGATCTATGTATAATATTATTAACACATATAAATGGATAATTTACATAATTACAAGTTCTTAATTCATTTATAAGTTTCATAAATAAATCTATATGCTCTTTATCAATCTGATTACTATGCTTTGTTAATAGTTCTTCCAATACAGCTGATGTTACCATTTTTGTTCCCCTTCTTTAAAAATTTAATAGTAGGTTGTGTTAGTGCGGGACGATGTACTCTGAATTATTTCATTTTAATTTATATTTATTGAATAAAAATTTTAAACACAAGTGTCCACAATTAAATGTATTAAATTTTTGTTTTCGTTCATAATTATATTCAATAGGAAATTTTAAGTAGTTGACAATCTCAAGTGGTGGTTGTAAGTTTCCAAAGCTATCAAAGTATTCCTTATAGTTGTGGTTTTTATAATATGCTACCCAATGTGTTCCCATACCATTTGAATCATCTAAATTAACAATGCCGCATTCTTGTTTGAATGGTTTTTCAGGTAAAGAATCACGCATGAAAACACCCCTAAAATGTTTGAGATGTCTTCCATATTTATTCAAATCCAAATCTGTTAATGGGCGATTGGGAAGGTTATCTAATAGTTTTTTGGAGCTGGACTATAATAGAGACCATATCCAGTTTTATATGGTTTGAGGTACAACCCTTTACCCATTGCAATTGATGCCATATATCTATTATGACGGTTAGCTTCAGCCAATTGTTCTTTTCCATTTTTGATAGCATTTACTGCTTTGACAATAGCGGATCCTCCACTTGCCAAACCACCAAGCGCTGACAATGCTGTTAGTATGGGAATAAGTGGAAGAAATCCTCCAATTTTCGGTACAGGTATAACTCTCGGTATTATAATGTCTGCTCGCTTTTTCCCTTTAAAATTTGAATGAATAGCCTTTTGAGCTATTTTAACAGCATCATTTATATCAAGGGGTTTCTGTTCTTTCAATTGTTTTAAAGTTTTTCTCACAGTAGCTGTGAATAATTTCTTATTACACTTATTCATTTTTCCTTTTCTTTTCTTATGTCTCTGCTCCTTCAAACCTAATCCAAATTTCACTTTAGTTTTCATAGCGTTTGTCACAAACAACGCGTTAGCACGTTCTTTAATATCACTATCTTTAGATTTAACTCGTTGCCAGGCTTTTTCAGCTAATATTTGATCTGCTTGATGTCTTGTGTCTATATCTTTTGATTGTGAATATGCAATATCGTGCTCTCTACAAGCTGCGTCTAATAAATTTATACCCTTATCTCCTCTTGCTAAACGTTTTTCAAGTTTTGTACCAGGTCCACAAAACTGATAACCAGGTAGATGTAATTCAACAGGTACTTTATTTATTAAGTTGTTTACAAATCCTCTTCTCATCTTACACTGGCTGGGGTTTTGTTTTGACTGTAGATTATAACAAATTTTTTCGTTACTTTTATACCTCTTCGCAAAAATAGCTGAAATCAAGACGATCTCCTATATATACAGCAATTCATATGATTTCAGTATGTTAATTTTTTGATATTGATTTTGATCTGCTTTGTATCTGATCACGATCTACTTTACATCTGATCACGATCTGCTTTATATCTGCTCACGATCTACTTTATATCTGATAACGATCTACTTTTTTGGTTTTTGGTTTTGTCTATTCTATTTTAATTTTTTTTTTATTATTTTTTTTTTTTGACATTACCATGTTTTAGATAAACATGTTCTACCTCAATGTTGAAATTGTTTATTTGATCAGCTAGATCATCATATATTTGTGTTATATATTTTTCGATTACAATATTTTTGTTTTTATGGTTATATTTATTAAAACTTTCTCCAAATTTATTAATATAATACATCTCTTTCACTCTTCTAATAAATTATGTTAGATTCTTTAAGTTCTTCGATAATAGAGATTATTTCGTTTTGATGATTGTTGTGACCAGCACCTTCCGATGAGAGAAGTAAACGTAGTCTGTCAACTAATTCATTAGGATCATCCCAATGTATGTAATTTGATTTCAGATTATTTTGTAATTTTAGCATTAAACCACTGCCTTTTGTTAAAATGTTTGTTGTTGTTTCGAATAAATGTTTAATTATTCGTATATATTTGAAGGCTCGTGTTCCTTTCACTTGTTCATTAGGTTCATAGCGACGTTTATGTGCATTGGTATTAATTAAAATCTCTTTATATTTTTTCAAATCATTTTTAGAATAATGGAGAGGTATTTTATGAAATACTAGTTCAAATAATCCAGGCGTCATTTTCAATTTCATATTCCCTATCTGCATAGTATTATCTCTATTAAATATTAATTTTTCCTTGCCATATCTCCAACTACCGTCTACATCTTGATTAAAACCATAAATTTTATCCAATTGCTTATTATTAATAAGTGTTTGTATATTTTCAAATAATGGAGAATTTTTCGTCAGCCTTAAACATTGTTTTCTTTTCAAGTTCTTGATACATGTACTTGATACAGGTCTATTATGGTCATAGTTTTTTTCATCATCATTATCATCAGTTGAAATATTTTCATACTGAAAATCGTTATTATCACCGTTTACATCATCGTAATCATCGTCATCATCAATAGTGTTGTCTGTATCCTTATGCTTATCTTCAAGTTTTCCGATGATTTCATTATCAGTATTTACGTCATAATAATCGTCATCATCATCAATAGTGTTGTCTGTATCCTTATGCTTATCTTCGAGTTTTCCAATGATTTCATTATCACCATTTACGTCATAATAATCTTCCTCATCATCTATAGTGTTGTCTACATCCTTATGCTTATGTTCAAGTTTTGGGATGTTTTCATTATCATCATTTACACCATCATAATCATCGTCGTCATTAATAGTGTTGTCTATATCCTTATATTTATCTTTAAGTTTTCCAATGATTTTTTTAAGTGGTTTTGTTATTGGTTGAAAGGTATCTTCTAATAAATTAACTCTATCTATTTGATTCAGTTTAATATTTTTTAACTTTTTCTTTAGAACAGCCCTTGTCTTTACAAGATCTTCCAACACTTTATTATGGTAATTTTTAGACATTATAATAATTTTTTTTATTGAATTTGATCTGGTTATGATCTGCTCGCTATCTGATTATGATCTGCTTTGTATCTGATTACGATCTGCTTTATATCTGATCACGAACTGCTTGCTATCTGGTCACGATCTGATTTATACCTGATCACGATCTGCTTGATGGCTTGTGTCTATATCCATTGATTTTGAGTACGCTATATCGTGCTTTCTACAATCTGCATCCAATAAATTATTCCTTTGTTTCCTTTATTCTTGCTATTCGTTTTGAAGTTTTGCATCAGGTTCACAAAACTGATAACCAGGTGGATGTAATTCAACATATAATTTGTTTATTAAGTTGTCTACAAATCTTCTTCCAATCTTACACTGATTAGGTGTTTTTCTTTGACTGTAGTTTATAACCATTTTTTTCATTACTTTCATACCTCTTCGCATGAAACACTACACCAGCTATACTAGCAAGCTGTACTAGCTATACTAGCAAGCTGTACAATCTGTACTAGCTATACTAGCAAGCTGTACAATCTGTACTAGCTATACTAGCAAGCTATACAATCTGTACTAGCTATACTAGCAAGCTGTACTAGCTATACCAGCTATACCTGCTATACCTGCTATACCAGCTATACCAGCTATACCAGCTGTACCAGCTATACCAGCTATACCAACTATACCTGCTATACCAGCTATACCAGCTATACCAGCTGTACCAGCTATACCAGCTATACCAGCTATACCAACTATACCTGCTATACCAGCTATACCAGCTATACCAGCTGTACCAGCTATACCAGCTATACCAACTATACCTGCTATACCAGCTATATCTGCTATACCTGCTATACCAGCTATACCAGCTATACCAGCTATACCTGC
Organism: Sarcophaga subvicina; assembly: GCA_936449025.2. Classification (NCBI taxonomy): domain Eukaryota; kingdom Metazoa; phylum Arthropoda; class Insecta; order Diptera; family Sarcophagidae; genus Sarcophaga; species Sarcophaga subvicina. The sequence continues at coordinate 14,939,385 of OW388085.2, read as the reverse complement.
TATACCAGCTATACCAGCTGTACCAGCTATATAAGCTATATCAGCTATATAAGCTATATCTCACACAGCTATTGTCAAGAATTTGTTATCATCTTAAAATTACAGATCCTTCTAATTAAATCACACAAAAAATAAAAACAACCGCACAACCAACCTACTCTTTCTTATCACATTTAAAATTAAAGATCCTTCTAATTAAATATACAAAAAAAAAAATAAAAAACACACAATAACTATATAGGTGTAGATCCACATTACATGTTACGCACACACTCATTCTGTCCGTCCAAACTTCATACATACGTATATACATTTTCACATTACAGTCTTTCTATACTCTGGGATGTAGATGAGGAAACGTGCACGCACTCATTCTGTCCGTCCAGTCATTCGTTTGCAAAGCAATACAAATGAAAGGACCAAGAGAAGCAGGTATGATCCCAAATTTGTATGGAAAAATTTAAAATTAAAATGATTTAATTCTTTTCCAGATATGCATTCTCACAAATTTTAACACACACACACACATACACATTAAAAAGCAATACCTTTTCATAATACATGTTACAAACCTAAAGACCGATCGCACACAATTCATTTCACAATGCTGCAATGTTTTTACTCTTTTACAGCTATGCATGAGCCAAATTTTGTATGGAGTAAGTGGTCCCGAAGGTACATAAACATACTACTTACATAAATTGACTTCTCTCCCGTAAATACGACGAGATTAGCATAACAGAAACATAAAATTATGTCATATTGTTATCCGCCCTTAATCGCAACCCTTCTGAAACATCAATGAGCGCAGAAATGCAGCTGTGATTAGGTCTGAAACCAGACTGCCTCTCAGAAAGCACGCCATTGCCATACAAGTATTGGGTAATCTGCTTATAAATTGATTTCTCGAAAATTTTCGACAAGTATGACAATATTGCGATTGGGCGGTAACTTTTATCCTGTTTAGGCACAGGTATTATCTTGGCACACTTCCACATTGCAGGAAAAGTAGATGATGTAATTATCGTATTCAGTAAATGGGTTATGTACGGTAGAACATATGGCAAAATTAATTTTATAAACTTGGGATCAATTTGATCACTTCCGATGGAGTTAGACTTAACGCCTAGAATGCTCTGAACAACATCATCTTGTGTAAGGTTACTAAATTCAAAATTCGGTAGAATCGAGTGATTAGTAGTAGAGAAGGCATAAGATGCGTTGTAATACTACAAGTCAGCATCAGTACACGATATATTTGAAAATTCTAAACCGAGTTGATTTACATCAACCATTTCATTTGATATAATATCACTATTCACTATTCCCAACGATTGCATATCCCTCCACTTTCTCCTGGTGCTGATATGCGATCGAAATTTATCAGCAAAGAAACTCGAGGAATAACAAATGTGAAACGTCTGAATATGATCATATTAACATTTTAAATGTTAACACATAGCTTTAAGTTTTATCTTAACATATAATCTTTTTTTTTTCTTTTCAAGGGTTTTTTTCTTATTAATTTTTTCCTAAATTTTCTTTAATATTATTATTATAGTATCAAATATTATTCATTGTTGATTCTAAATAACTAAGTAGAAAAGGTTACTAGTTTACCTCAACTCTTTAATACATTTTTGTTAATAATACTTTGTTAAACACCCTTTAATGTTAAATAAACAACAAACACAAAAAAAAAAGAAACTCGATTTTGCGGCTCTAATTTTCAGATTTCTGTCTCTCCTATATGTTTTAAAAATTTCGAAAAATTCAGCCGTCCTACATCTTTTCCATTTATGATAAGCATAATTGCTTTGAAAAATTGAGATTTTAATTTCGTTCGTAAATCATGGCTTTCCATTCCGTATGCTCCTAGTTCTCATCGGAAAATTAATTCTATTGTTTGGTCGATAAATCACACCTAGTAAAAGTTTCTGATGGCTATTAAAGAACTCAAGAAATAAAAATTCTACATTATTGGAGCTAGTATCAAGTTCCCCATTATCAGTAATTGTTGCCGTTCGACTATTAAAATTCACTTCGTCATCGGCCATATTGTCCACCTGCAAAGACTGTAATCCTGCTCTTTTACAAGAAATCGATGACTTTACATATATTGCCACACTTCCGACATTCGATACTCTATCTGATCGAAAAATGCGATATCCTTGCAAATGATAATAACTGTCAACATTAATACGAAATCAAGTTTCTGATATACAAATTACATCCATTTCTGACCCTTCAAAGATAAATCGAAATTCACCAATTTTCCTGTGAAGACTCTGGGCATTAATATGGCATATAAAGTCTTATAAAGTATTCTGACCATGGTATAAAGATTTTCTCTAGAATGAACTACACCATTTTCACCAAATTGTGACATCAATATCAGAGAAAAATATTAATTTAGCAATGCAAGCGCAAATAGAATGTACAATACTATAATAAAAATTGAGGTTTGAGAAAAGAATTTTGAAAATTCCAATATGAAAAATGTTAAAATAGATATTACCTAAACTATAAAAAATAAAGAGCAAAATATATATGTTTAAAACTATGATAACCATTTTAACCGATGTTCGAAGTTCGAAGCTGTTGTTTACATTTGTGTATTATTTACAATTTTTATTAATTTTCTTCTTGGCAAAATATAAAGCGGTTTTAATAAAAAAAATAAATCTTTTTAAATAAATAAATAAAAAAATAAGATTTTGTTGCTCCAGGAAGAGCGCTCAGAAAAGGTGAAAAGACAAATACTGCGAGATTGTAGCAACACACTGGATTTGCCGGAGGCATCTTACCACATCAACTGAAACCAAGAGACTTGAAACACAATTTTGCATATCTGGAATGCTGTTTGTCCCAAGCCCAAAATATCAAGTGTGAGAATTGAGTACATCAAGCAAAATTTGCGACCAATAAGAATATTCATTGGATGGAATCAGAAGTGTGTGATCCACTATGAACTACTAAAACCGGGCCAGACTATTCCGGGAAACCTGTACAAGCAACAATTAATTCATTTGAAAAGAGCATTGACTCAATCAAAAACCATTTGAGAAACAGTGGATGAGAAGTTTTACCTCACCTACCATTGATTTCAGTTTCGGTCACTAGAAGATCTTATCAGAAGATGTTATTTTCCTTTAAAGGTAACTACTAGGTTTTAGTCTAAAGTAGGTTCCGCTAAATTCCTACCACTTGATGTAGCCAACTAACCACAGCCAGGCCATCTGGTCTCACAAAGTCGCATGAATAGCAGGATTAGCAAAAGCGATATAGAAAGACATGGGTATTTCATGTTTTCCTCAAGTTAAGGAACTTATCTTATTACTTCGTACTTGGCTATACTTGTATACATATTATACTTTTTATACATGAGCGGCGGGACGTACAGTTTAAAGTCGATTCCGAATGACAGATTTTTGAGAAGCTTTTCATGGCAGTTTCATTTACTCTCAGAGTTTTTGCCAGAAATCTGCTGAGAGAAAGTCGCCGAAGAAATATTTTTTCATCTTTTCGTTTTGATGTCTGAACTGTGGTTTGAACCCGGGCCTTACGTCTAATAAGCAACACACTACCTACTAGACTACGACAACTTCAATGTACTTGGCTATTCTTCCCAATATTGAGAGACCGCTTTTGAATAGGACAGGCGAAGAAGTCTGCAGATGGTAAAATAAAACCTATTTATAAAGTAAAATTAAAGTTGTTTTTATTTTAGATAACAAACAGACAACTGTTAGCTGCTTGGTTTATTTCCAATAACAAAACCGATAAAAAGACATTCTGTGACACCTAAAACCGATACTTGTTTAAGTTCGAAAACACCAAATTAATTTTTGTGTCGTTTTCAAATCCAATTCCGACATTATTGGATTCTGTGACATCCCTGACTAACATTAAATATAAAATTAATATTTCTTTTCAGTTGCGAATGAGTAGTCCTCATTCATATTATGACACTGCCATGTTACAATTTGAGCAACTTATTAGCAACAAATATTTCGTATTAACATTTATCGACATTTTGAAAGCGCAGAAATCTTTTAATATTCGAGGTAAGTAAGTATATAAATACGCTAAATAATTAGACATCATTTTATTTTATTTAGAGTTGGCTCACAAAGTGAGTGCCCGAGAAAAATTAAATTTGCAATATATAAAATTGAATTCTTTTCAGAACGTAATGTTTGTAAAAGATTGACATGGAATTCGGTCAGCACAGGGACTGCGCTTACCTGCAGTATCACAACGGTTAGCTATGCGAGGCCAACTGAGCTTTGTTATCAAAGCTACCACTCCAACCAACCTACCTCGACTTTGTCGAAATTTTAGAGTAAAAAGAAGATCAATACTAATTTCAAGCTTAAATAAGAATTCTTTTTAAAAATAGAAAAACGAAATAAAAAAACCGGACAACACCAAACTTAAAGGAAGAACCTAACTTAAGACAGCAATCTAAAGCTGCAGTTACTCACACGTAACGTAACGTACCGTAGCGAAGGTTCTCTTTTTAGCATATGGAGAACAATGTAAACTCTTACTGAAACGTTTTCTCTCGTTAGCAAAACGGAACGATCTGTAAAAAACGGAATTCTCCCACGTTTTTACGAGACATTTGAACATGAGTGATGATGAGCAGTGTTGCTATGAAAAATAATATTGTAACCAACATTTGTGAACAAATCACCAAAATATAACCAAAATTATTTATTTATTTATTTATTTATTTATTCATATAAAACCAAGGGAATAAATCCAAGGATTATATTTAGTTAAGGAGCACATTATAAACTACAATTAAGATTATTAAGGAGGTACTATATACATATTTAAAAAAATTTTAATAGTTATAGTAAGATTAAATGATTAGTTTGGAGATAAGAATGAAGTCATGTATTTTGATGATATTAGCGGAGGTAGGTTCTCTGAGGAGTTCAAATCCAGAGAAGTTGCCAAAAAGTTTACGTCTATGGTTTGAGAAAGATGGGCAATCCATTAAGATGTGTTTTATTGTAAGGTGACAGTTGCATCGGTTGCACGTTGGAGGTTGAGCTGGTTGCCATTGATGGGAGAAAATAGTGTGTCCCAAGCGTAGCCTAGAAAACGTTCGAATTTGTTGATTGTTGACGGAAGTGGGGTAGATTGGGTTAATGTGGTGTGGATTAATGATTGAATAATGGGGATGAATAATTTTTTTCTGATGGAGTTTCAAGTTGATGAAATTGGCGATATGACGGCGAATGTCGGTTTTTTCAAGCATGTTGTCCATTATAACAGGTGCGTAGGAAGCGTATTTAGCGGCAATATCTGCTTTTTCATTACCTGCAATGCCGATATGACTGGGAATCCAGTGTATTTTTATTATGTTGTTGTTTTTTACAAGACAGTCCCTGATTTTATTTATTGTTATCCACTTATTGTCGAATGGGTTACAAATTGCTTTCAAAACCGAAAGGCTATCTGAGAATATGACAGTTTTAATCTTGTCCCTTTGTATTAGTCAAATAGCCTGGTAAATTGCGCAGGATTCCGCTGTAAATACTGATGAGTGTTGGAATAGAGTGCTAAGCAATAGGTTCTCACCGGAATCACCTACAACAGCGTAAGCTGGGATGTTGTTTTGGGATTTAGTGCCATCCGTGTAGAGAAAACGCCAACCATTGTTTCTCAACCAGTCATTACGTTCTGATAGTAAGTTAAGAAAGACGGTCTTTGGTGTCGTAGTTTTATTATATTTGGCAAGAGACACATCGAAGCATGAGGCAATGTTTTTCCATGGGGGGGTATTCACGAGGTATTTAAATCTGTGGAGAGGAATGTTTAGATCGGAGCATAATGATAAAGATGAAGCTATTGCAGATTTAATTCGTTTAGGCTTAGCGGCAGAAATAATAGAGGAGATATCACCATCGAGGATTGAGTTGGTACTGTTGAGAAGTTTAGGTATTAATCTGGCTTTCATTTCGTAAATTCTATCGGTTAGGGAGGGGAGATTGGCTTCATGGAGTATGTTGTCTATGGGAGTTGTCCGGAAAGCGTAGATGCTGGACCTGACGGCTTGATGGTAAATAGGCTTTAATATGTTAATATTTGATTTACTGCTGTTGCCATATAAATAAAGACCGTAGTCCATTTTGTTCAAAACTAGAGTTCTGGTGAGTTATATTAAAGTATTGAAATGAGCAAAGCTTTTATTGGACAGATAGCGTATTATGTTGACACGTGTGGTAAGTGGGCTTTTTATTTGGTCTTTCCAGTTGTAATTACGCGAAAATGTAAGGCCAAGAATTTTCAATTTTGAAACATTTTGGATTGAAGTGTCATCAATAACTATTGTGTGTGAAGATGAATCACAAATGTGCTTTCTGCAAACATGGAATTTTTTTGTTTTCAAAAGAGAAATTTTTGCGCCAAAATTAAATTCGCATTTTTTTATTTTATTTTTTTTTTTCTAATTTAAATTGAGAAAAAAAAACAAAAAGTAACGAAATAAAATTATAGTCTTACTAATTAATTAATTTTAACAAACAAAAAAAGCTTTTTTATAAGGAAAATAGTAACCAAATCTACACATTGAACAAAAAATAATCAAAAACAGCAACACTGATGATGAGTGCAAATGTCTGTATACCAATTTCTTTGCATTGTGTTGTGTTCGTTTGTATGTTGCTTTGTGTTTTGTTTCGTTTTTATTTACATTCTTCGTTGACATATGTCCCGTTTTTAACGTTTCTATAACTATACAAACGTTTTTAAGGCTACGTACGTTACGATTTTACGTTTCTTACGTATGCATTACCAGCCCTTAACTTAAGACAAAAGTTTCACGTAAAACATGAAAACATGAATTCATTTTAGCTACATTCATTATATGTAAATTAAAGACGTACACAGTTAGCACATGTTTCTGTGTATATACTGAACTGAGTGCGTATAGATGAGTGGTTGTGTTTCAGTTAGAAGTTGGTGTTATTATTTGTAGCAGTTATGGTGTGCGTGGATGAAGAGAGAATAGGAGGAACATATTTGTATTCCTATATTACTCACAAGCAAATACTTGTAGTTGATGGTGGAATGCGATAAGTAATTTATTGTACTAGGCAAATAAAATTTCGTATGTATAATGAAGTCGCCGTAGTCTAATAGGTAGTTTGTTGGCTTATTAGACGTAAAGCCCGGGTTCGTATCCCAGGTCAGGCATCAAAACGAAATAGAAAAAAATATTTTTTGGGCGATTTCCTCTCAGCAGATTTCTGGGAAAAACTCTGAGAGTAAATAAATCTGCCATGAAAAAGTTTCTCAAAAATATGTCGTTCGTAATCGACGTTAAACTGTAGGTCCCGACACTCATGTATAAAATTAACGAACACAACATGAGTGGTGTGAGAAGTTAGGGCGTAATCCTGACTGAAGGGTTGTAATGGCCAATTATGTATGTATGTATGTATGTATAATTTATATGACGATTGGTGTACAGTGAATGTAGAAATGAATAATTTTGAAAACATAGGATCAAACAATTTTTTTGGAATAGGTACGGCTTGGAGATATACATACATAATTGGTCATTACAAGCCTTCAACCTGGATTACACCCTAGCTTCTCACACCACTTATGTTATATTTGTTAATTTTATACGTGAGTGGTGAGACCTACAGTTTAAAATCGACTCCGAACGACAGATTTTTGAGAAACTTTTCATGGCAATTTTATTTACTCTCAGAGTTTTTGAGAGGAATCTGCTGAGAGGCAGTCGCAGAAGAAATATTTTTCATATTTCGTTTTTGTTGGAGATGTCTGACCTGGGGTTCGAATCGTGGTCTCACGTCTAATAAGCCAACACACTACTCACTTGTCTACGGCGACTACGTTTGGAGATATAGTGATGTGAATTTGGCGGGCCTAGGTTGTGGGCAAAGTGCTTTTCCCCCTTAAAGTGATGGCGTGTAAGTTGATGGTGAAAGGTTCTTCCATTAATTGCAGGTCTCGCGACGGCCTATCGGTGGCCGTTTATCCGGGAAAGTTTACTTTATGGCCCCGATTATGGTTCACAACACATAAATGTTGTGTTGTAACAGAGACAACACAACATTTATTATTGTGTTGTAACAGAGACAACACAACATTTATTAATTTCTTGTTTATGGTTTACAACATCTAGATGTTGTGTACACCGTATAACCAGTATAGAAACGCAATTTCGACGTTTACCAGCGAATTATGAAAGGGACAGCAAATATTACCAAAAAGTATTTCTGTCCCTCTCTGATTGTCTGTCTTTATTGTTTATTTATTTTTTGTTTGTTTTCGGGGTGGGTTTTTTATATTGGCGAGAGTTAATAAAAAATGTAATTTTTGTGTGAAACTATTAATAAATAATAAAAACAACTAATAACAATAACAAATTTTAACTTTTCATTTCAAGAAATTAAAAAATATTGGCATCTTTCAGCAAGAACATTTTTTTATGAGCAGTAGGTCTTATTTTGATCTTGTAATATTTAGCTTCTTAATTACCTCTTGCAAAAGATCTTGTAATATTTAGCTTCTTAATTACCTCTTGCAAAAGAAACTATAATCATTGTGACCGAAAATCGCCCACATTTCGATTAATAATTAAATATTTAAGAATCTTTAAACTTTTCTATGAAGAAATTAAAAAATATTCCAAATTTTTCCTTTTTTAACACAAAATAAATGTTTATTTACATTTAATTTTTCTGCTTTATCCGCCAGTTTTCACTCTGTATATCTGTTGCTTCTAACACATGTGATTCGCAAAACTATAACATTTTTTTCTCCCTCTAAATTGGCTAGTAATTTGCTGCTATGAGCGTTTGTCAAACGTTTCTATACTGGTTATACGGTGGTTGTGTATGTCACAGGGTTGTTCTTCAATGTTAGTATACTTTTCCTTTAAAATACATCCCTAAGTGTATAAAAGTGTCAATTGAAAACAAAAATTATTACATTAAGGAAAAGTTAAGCGCATAGTGTTTAAAAAAGTTAAAATATAAATAATGGACATTCTTTGATGATGATGAGGGTACCAAGAAAGCGCACATGAAATTCGGGACAGTTTCACTCTTTGGAATTACCAGATACTGAGTACGTAAAATTATTCAATTATAAAATTCAGTATTGTTTATAGCATTTCTTTCCTTTTTATAAATACAGATATATGTACATATGCATGTATGCATTTTATTTGTTAAGGTGACGCAGGATACCAATGGAAACGGGTTTAATAACTCCGTTTCGAAATGCCGCGGAAGGATCACCAGAGCTCTATTTTAATACAGTTCATTCCAAAGCAAGAAACTTTATTGAAAGAACGATTGGTGTAGAACAGAAAAGCAGATTTCGATGTTTGTTTTCTGCAAAAGGTTTGCACTATTCTCCTGAAACTGCCACTAAAATTACAAAAAATGTTCTGCTTGATTATATTTTGTTGTTGTATGTATTGCAATAAATTCATTTCAAAAGTACTTAAAATTACAATATATAAATGTCAGGATTTGCTCTCATTAACTCGACCATCTTTTCCATCAGTTTCTTATTGGTTATTTTTCTATAAAATATTTACAGTTATGCATAATTTTTAAAATTTCTACAAAAAATAATTTGCACTGTTGTATAACTTAAAATTTTTTTACAAATTTTTCTCCACTTCCTTTTTTAAACTTACCGCGGCAACAAGACAACAGCTAATGAGCTGTTGTAAATTTTTGACAGTTCTGACAACACCTAGAAACAACTGTTGTAAATCATAATCGCAATTTTAAAAATAAAAAAATTAAATTTACAACTGTTGTAAACCATAATCAGGGCCTATATTTGTTTCACCATAAATATTTAAAAATACCTATGGTCACAACAGTTACATACTCTAGCAAAACGACAATAAACAACTGTTTTGGTTTTTAAGAGTATAATGTGTATGCAAAAGCAAAACGATACAATATCAGTTACACTCATTCTCTCATTTATATCCATACTAACTGTTATGTATATGGTATATCTGTTTTGACAATTCTTTAAGTTACAATCTTGCACGCCTACAATGTACATAAATGCATTATTTAAAATAATTGTGTATTTTGAAAGGTTTGATGCTTAGAAAATGCGCAAAGTTTGGGCTTCAGAATTACCAAATAATTTTATTTATTTATTTATTCAGGCGTAAATAGAGTACATCAAGATATAATCTTATTTAATAGTACCGCTAAGGATGAAGGCATAACAAAGTTTGAGAAATACAAAATATAATAACCTTAAAAATAAATTAACAAAACAAATATTATTAAAACAAAAATTTACAATTATATTAAAAAATATGATTAATTAATAACATTTGTACATTATTTTGGTATTGGTACATTGGTGTAAAAGTGTCTCCTACTTACTGAGTCACAACTAAAAAATAGTTCACATCCGTACAGTAAAGTTGCGATGAGATATGTTTTCGCGAGCAGCATACGAATATTAAATATTACGTTAGCCAAAGACTCCGCAATATGGCAACTGTTTTACCACAAATAGCATTTCCATGGTTGGACCAGTTAAGGCTATTGTTAAAGATTCTTAACGTTATGTACTGTCTCAATAGCAGTATTATTAATCTGTAATGGTGTAAGCTGTGCTGTAGAGTCCACCTTGCCTATTGTCAAAGCTTTCGATTTCCTCGGGTTGAGGCAAAGACCATTAATCGACGCCCATTGAAACACATTATGCAGATCACAATTGATTTTTCCTATACAATTTGTAATATCAGACGGCAGGCAACTAATGTATAGCTGCACATCATTTGCATACATTTGTACATTGCAGAATTTTAACTTAGATGGCAGATCATTAGAATAAATTGAATATAAATGTGGACCAAGAATCGAGCCCTGTGGTACACCTCTAGATATTAAAAAATTGTTTGATTTGTTACCATCATGATACATAAATTGACTTCTCTCCCGTAAATACGACGAGATTAGCATAACAGAAACATAAAATTATGTCATATTGTTATCCGCCCTTAATCGCAACCCTTCTGAAACATCAATGAGCGCAGAAATGCAGCTGTGATTAGGTCTGAAACCAGACTGCCTCTCAGAAAGCACGCCATTGCCATACAAGTATTGGGTAATCTGCTTATAAATTGATTTCTCGAAAATTTTCGACAAGTATGACAATATTGCGATTGGGCGGTAACTTTTATCCTGTTTAGGCACAGGTATTATCTTGGCACACTTCCACATTGCAGGAAAAGTAGATGATGTAATTATCGTATTCAGTAAATGGGTTATGTACGGTAGAACATATGGCAAAATTAATTTTATAAACTTCGGATCAATTTGATCACTTCCGATGGAGTTAGACTTAACGCCTAGAATGCTCTGAACAACATCATCTTGTGTAAGGTTACTAAATTCAAAATTCGGTAGAATCGAGTGATTAGTAGTAGAGAAGGCATAAGATGCGTTGTAATACTACAAGTCAGCATCAGTACACGATATATTTGAAAATTCTAAACCGAGTTGATTTACATCAACCATTTCATTTGATATAATATCACTATTCACTATTCCCAACGATTGCATATCCCTTCACTTTCTCCTGGTGCTGATATGCGATCGAAATTTATCAGCAAAGAAACTCGAGGAATAACAAATGTGAAACGTCTGAATATGATCATATTAACATTTTAAATGTTAACACATAGCTTTAAGTTTTATCTTAACATATAATCTTTTTTTTTCTTTTCAAGGGTTTTTTTCTTATTAATTTTTTCCTAAATTTTCTTTAATATTATTATTATAGTATCAAATATTATTCATTGTTGATTCTAAATAACTAAGTAGAAAAGGTTACTAGTTTACCTCAACTCTTTAATACATTTTTGTTAATAATACTTTGTTAAACACCCTTTAATGTTAAATAAACAACAAACACAAAAAAAAAAAAGAAACTCGATTTTGCGGCTCTAATTTTCAGATTTCTGTCTCTCCTATATGTTTTAAAAATTTCGAAAAATTCAGCCGTCCTACATCTTTTCCATTTATGATAAGCATAATTGCTTTGATAAATTGAGATTTTAATTTCGTTCGTAAACCATGGCTTTCCATTCCGTATGCTCCTAGTTCTCATCGGAACATATTTCTAAAATAGATGTATATTCCCCTGTAAAAAATTTATCTGGTCATCCACTGTAGACATTGAGCCATTTATTAAATGCAAACCGATGGCACTCATGTCCTCTGCCAAACCTCTATCCAAAAGAATGTTATTGAATTGAAGTCGCCTATTAAAATAGTATCCGTAAAACCCAAGGTGAGTGAGGACAATAAGGGCTTAAAATTAATTCTATTGTTTGGTCGATAAATCACACCTAGTAAAAGTTTCTGATGGCTACTAAAGAACTCAAGAAATAAAAATTCTACATTATTGGAGCTAGTATCAAGTTCCCCATTATCAGTAATTGTTGCCGTTCGACTATTAAAATTCACTTCGTCATCGGCCATATTGTCCACCTGCAAAGACTGTAATCCTGCTCTTTTACAAGAAATCGATGACTTTACATATATTGCCACACTTCCGACATTCGATACTCTATCTGATCGAAAAATGCGATATCCTTGCAAATGATAATAACTGTCAACATTAATACGAAATCAAGTTTCTGATATACAAATTACATCCATTTCTGACCCTTCAAAGATAAATCGAAATTCACCAATTTTCCTGTGAAGACTCTGGGCATTAATATGGCATATAAAGTCTTATAAAGTATTCTGACCATGAAAGATTTTCTCTAAAATGAACTACACCATTTTCACCAAATTGTGACATCAATATCAGAGAAAAATATTAATTTAGCAATGCAAGCGCAAATAGAATGTACAATACTATAATAAAAATTGAGGTTTGAGAAAAGAATTTTGAAAATTCCAATATGAAAAATGTTAAAATAGATATTACCTAAACTATAATAAATAAAGAGCAAAATATATATGTTTAAAACTATGATAACCAATCCTAATAGATTACTAATTTTCCTCTGGCGGGCGAAAGTATATATAAGTATAGGATCATTCTCATCAATCTTCTTTATGTATACAAGACCTCTATATGAATGCTGAAGATATAGCATGACTTCTTTTCAAACGACGAGCATGTTGAAAGATCCAATGATTCTCCGGTGTTAGATTTTCATTAACATAGAGTGGAACCGAACTATTATAACCAATATTATTCAGACGCAAAACATCCTTCTTCGACTTTTATTTTTAACATTTACGCGAAATATAGATTTAACATCAGGGGCAGTAATATTTTATTATATAGTAGGTGGTGTAGTAGGTAGTGTGTTGGCTTACTATTCGTAAAGCCCGGGTTCGTATCCCAGGTCAGACATCAAAAAAATGAAAATATGAAAAAAAAAATATTTCTTCGGCGACTTCCTCTCAGCAGATTTCTGGCAAAAACTCTGAGAGTAAAATAAACTGCCATGAAAAAGTTTCTCAAAATTCTGTCGTTCGGAGTCGACATTAAACTGTAGGTCCCGCCACTCACGTATAAAATTAACGCACACAACATGAGTGGTGTGAGAAGCTAGGCCGTAATCCTGACTGAAGGTTTGTAATGGCCAATTATGTATGTATGTATGTATTTATTTCAAATAAATATCAGCAAGGTTCTCATTTTTTACAAAAGGAATGCCATTGACACGTAAGTCATTCGCAACAATTGAAGATAGTTTTAAAGATAATATTTCCCTCTTCAATTCCTCATTTTCGTTAGTGATGTCTATAATTTTATCCGACACTGTATTATTTATTTCTTTTACAGCTGATTCTATTATCTGTACCCCTTCTATTCAATTATTTATTTCACTCGTTGTTATGCTCAGTTTCTTATTTATCTCACTCAAGAGACGATCTTCGCACTCTCTAAACATTGACTGTATTGTTGTTTGTAATTGTTCAGTTAATTTCTCGAATTTCTTGTCCATTATTTGTACGAAGCGAAATGGGGAATTAAGCTGGATTCACCCATTTCAAAAATTTTGTTCCGAAACAATTTTTTTATATGTAGTTTGGCGTTTCTCTTTTTGTGAGAGAGAGTGAAAGAGAGTAAGCTTGCTTCGGAACATTTTCAGTTCGAATTGGTTTAATTTTAATTATTGTTCCGAAACAATCGAACTGTGCTGCCAGCTACTTTAATTTTTTAAGTAAAGTTGAACTGAGCTGCCACATAATATTATATGTACATTTGTATGTATCTATTTATGTATGTATAATATCCATTATTATCAATTTTTTCATTTCAACAATTTCAGATTTGTTTTAATTTACAATTTCTTTGGAACACAATAAAAGATATGATCACACTCAAGCCAAAACAAACGAATTGCAATCATCTGCTACTGTGCTGCCTTATTGTAAAACTAAAACTCATCGTTTACAAAAATATTGCATATGGTAGCCCTGTTTTTACAAAACAATTGTTCGAAGCACAATGTACACAGTGACGACTCGGGATTTTGACATTTAACCGTATACTAAAAAAGGGACAGCAAATATTACCAAAAAGTATTTCTGTCCCTTTCTGATTGTCTGTCTGTTTGGTTTATTTATGTTTTTTTTTAGGTTTTGGGGTGGGTTTTTTATATTGGCGAGAGTTAATAAAAAACGTAATTTTTGTGTAAAACTATTAATAAATAATAAAAACAACTAATAGCAATAACAATTTTTAACTTTTTCTTTCAAGAAATTAAAAAATATTGGCAACTTCCAGCAAGAAAAATTTTTTATGAGCAGTACGTCTTATTTTGATCTTGTAATATTTAGCTTCTTAATTATCTCTTGCACAAGAAACTATATTCATTGTGACCGAAAATCACGCACATTTCGATTAATATTTAAATATTTAAGAATCTTTAAACTTTTCATTGAAGAAATTAAAAAATATTCTAAATTTTCCCTTTTTTAACACAGAATAAATGTTTGTTTACATTTAATTTTTCTACTTTATCCGCAAGTTTTCACTCTGTATATCTGTTGCTTCTAACACATTTGATTCGCAAAACTTTTAACATATTCTTTCTCCCTCCAAGAAAACGGTTAAGGCAGCTGATTTTAGCGTTTTTTAAACGTCACAATTGTCATCACTGGTTACATTGTGGTTCGAAGTGGGTGAATCGTTTCGGAACAATCTCTCAAAAACTGAATTTGTTCCGGAACAAGAATTTTGTTCCGAAACAATGGGTGAATCCAGCTTTAGTGTTCGCTAATCGATGAGAGTCGCTACGTAACAAACGAGAATTTTTTGGAGTGTTCTCCATTACATCCTCTCTTGAAAATTGTTGTTCGGTTTATTTATGCATGTTAGATTCCTCTTTACTTGTTTTCCTCTTTTTGTTTTAACTACGCAATTTAGCTTTGTACATCGAGTTTATTTTGATTTAACAAAACTGTATTTTTGTTTATTGTTGTCCTTTTGTATTTCTGTTTTATTAAATATTATCACTTTGCCGCGAACTGTTTATAAAGCCGAAAGTCCATACCATCCTTTTCATGCGCCTTGCGAATCTTGCTTTCTATGCCGATTTTATAGCAAGTTACACACAATGCGTTTATGCGACTGGTTTTTTGTTTTGATCAGCTGTTGTGGTAAACAACAAACAAGCGAACAAGAACATTTTTGGAAAAAATAGAAAATCAAATTGTAATTTTTAAAAAATTTTTGGCATTAATTACAAATTTATGAGTTTACATATGTGATATTTTGACATTTGAAAAACGCTCATAACATAAAAGGACAGGCCAATTTAGAGGGAGAAAAAAATGTTATAAGTTTTGCGAGGCAAATGTGTTAGAAGCAACAGAGTGAAAACTGGCGGTTAAAGTAGAAAAATTAAATGTAAACAAACATTTATTTTGTGTTAAAAAGGGGAAATTTGGAATATTTTTTAATTTCTTCAATGAAAAGTTTAAAGATTCTTAAATATTTAAATATTAATCGAAATGTGGGTGAATTTCGGTCACAATGAGTATAGTTTCTTGAGCAAGAGTTAATTAAGAAGCTAAATATAATAAGATCAAAATAAGACGTACTGCTCATAAAAAATTTTTCTTGCTGAAAGTTGCCAATATTTTTTTAATTTCTTGAAAGGAAAAATAAAAATTATTATTAGTTGTTTTTATTATTTATTAATAGTTTTACACAAAAATTACATTGTATTGTGCTGTTAAGGCCTACGAAAATCCTCAAAATAACACAAGACGAGTATTTTCATTTAATTTATCCTCCATTTTTCTTGTTTACAAATTGATAAATTCAAAATAGATGACAGACACTCAGTACATAAAAACAATCATATATACATATATGTATAAACAATCATCATATACATATTTTGTTCATGAAAGAAATTTGTTAAAAACTGTATTTTAATGTATTTTCCTCTTAAATTAGTAATAAACTTTATTATAAAATATGTTTTTATTAATATTTAGTAATGCAAAAAGAAAAATGCGAAAATACTAATGCACTATTTAAACATATTTATAGAAATCATTCACAATAGTATATAATTTGGCATGCCAAGTTTAAAAAACTGCTGACATTTTCCAACACTGCATTAGTCGCATAGAAAAGTAGAAAGCAATCCTTCTTTCTACGCGTCTATGCAATCTATGCTTTTTCTTCTGTAACTTGTCACAATCAAATACACTGATTCTACTTTTTCGGTATACGCATGTAATGCAAAACGCATGGTATGGACTTTCGGCTTAACACAAAATTGTTGCTTCAATTGTTTTATATATTGTTAATATTTTGTTATTGTTTTGTTTAGTATGTATATTGGATGGTTTTATGATATACAGTATTTTCGTAATAGAAGAGATAATTTGTTTTTATCAATTTAATCTTTAATCTTTATCTCGCACTATTTTGAGATATAAGATATTTGATTTTTAAGATGAAACGCACAGATTTAGTTATCTGTCGATTTGTTATTTTAAAAATTAATTATATGAAAAATTATTTTCGGGTTTTTTAAATTCAAAAATTTTCAAGAGAGTTTAAAAAACACGTCTGCTCACTTCGATGACTCATTTAATTTCTAATTCTAAAATGATTACGATATAAAGTGCTTTTTAAGGTTAGTCCGCAAATAACTTTTTTTATCATTTATACTGAGCGGTCTGGTTCTTATATGAACTCCCCTTCTTTTTTGTAATATATTAATTCATAAATGATATTAAATAAAAAATAGGACTTATGCATGTAGGATCTTGTATAAAGGAAAGCGGATTGAATCTTTGTTTTACCGTTGTCAAGTGATCTTCAGGCTGATCTTGAAACCATTCTCTATCTGACTCCATTTACTTATATTGCAAACATTGTGCGGCGCGTATTGCCAGAGAGTCATGATGTTGAAATTAGTACCCGTGCGGTTCGCCGATATTCTGGAAGTCTTTTCTCCGTCTAATATGGAGAGGAATCCTGGATTGATGGTTCCCGAAGATGTGTTTTTCTCCGTGGTGAAGATTTTCGTATCGGACTGCGTTTTGTGAATGGAATGAATGGAGAACTCTCAACATGGCTTAGTACACGCATTTCACGGATGGGGGCTTCTTTTGAGGATCCGTGACTTTAGCTTTATTGCAGACTGAATGAAAACTGCAGGGTGGTTCAGGATGAAATATTTGCTATTTTCAAGACTCATGAGTCTGTGACTGAGCTCGCTTGTCTTACGAGGTTTTTGTAGACCGTCAAGCTGCCCTAAGGACTTTACAGGGGTCTTTGAACGCGATCAGGTTTGTTTCTGTTGGGTTCTGGGATATGGTGGTAATCCCTAGAAACGAGATGGTTGACACCTTTTCTTGATTGGATTCTCACTCGATTGGTTTGTTGGTCTTAATGCTCAAATTTACTCTTTGGAAGAGGAAAGCTTGGTGCATAGATATGAAGATATTACGTAGCTAGAGAGCTGCGCCATATATTGACGAAGATAGAACCCTAGCAGAGTTCTATATGTCCAACGTAGGAATGTTAACTGTTTCTTACGGGACGTTGTGATGTCAGGTCGTTGACGTGGATCTCAAACAGATCTTGGCCGGAAATCTGCATAGCATGTTCAGATTAGGAGTTAAGAGACGATAGAGCATCTTGGTAGAAGGTTGAATATAATGAAAAAGAGTTTCTTTAAGGTTTAAACTGTGTGTCGGTATCAGATTCTCCTGAGTTTTATTATTTATTTTCGTTGGCGTATATCTCTTTATCCCAATTATATTTTTTCCTTTCTCCCTTCCATGGAATTTTTTAATTTGCCCTTATGGCGTATACATCCGCAAATCTACCTATCTATATACATAAGTAATATACATAAGTAAAAAAGTTGATGACAAATTCTACTTAACCGCCAAACCATTGTTAACAGGAGATGGAAGTTAGTGTGAAAAATATACATATATAAAAAACCGTTGGTGATCAACGTGTTGCTAAGGGCTTAAGCGATGATTAAAAAATAAAAATAAGAAAGAAAAAACAACAACAGTAATGGCAATTGAAATATATAGTATTAAAAGAAATGAACGTTTTGAAAATACAAGTGGGTATTTATAGATGTATTATAGTTGTTAAACGAGGACGAAATTCCAATTTATACAAGATCGTTTGAAGTATTTGGAGAGGATTAGAGGCTTTAAATTTGATAACTATACCTTTTCCAGGGTATGAATCTGTATTACTTGTTTCATGAAATATTGTTTTAAATTATTACATTTTATATATTATACTAAATTTCCTAAAATTATCAATTTAATGATAATGATTAGCTCTCATTTTATAAGCCAACTTATGTTAAATGTTTAATTTCAGCTTGTGATTATGTGTCTTTTGTGTCGTAAATGCTGCAGGATTCTTTTCGTGTGTAAAAGAAAAGTCTGTTCGACAGTTTAAGAACACTTTTTATATCAAGTATTCCACAATTTCACCAACCTATTTTTTTCAGAGTAAATGTTGCATCTCTTTTAATGATTGTGTTAATGAACAAAATGGAATATGCGACAGAAATTTTAAAATGCTTATTGCTTCGTTTAGGGCCATTATTACAACTTTTGGTTATACTTGGGTTTAGTTAAAGGTACCTTTACTGAAAGGAACTGTAAAGTTACCTTTAACTTATTTTCGTTATTGCAACTTACAGATAAAATAAAGTTAATTTTTTCAAAAATATGGCAGTGCCGGAGCAATGTCGATAAAACTGCTCAGACGCTTTTTGCACGTTGAAATTAGTTTCGAAACAAGTTTCAAAAAGTTTTGTGCATTTTCTTTTAAATTTCTTTCGCTTTTGCACGTAAAAAATTAATTTCACAAATTTTGTTTTCTTTTATCGCGCCATTCTGCTGTTTTTGACAGTTATAACTTTATTTGGCATTGAGATTTAGGTTCAAACACCACCAGACAATTCTTTAAAAATGAACATTATATGAATATTATATTTTTTTTATAATATTATAATATATTATACATATATTTATGTATGTATTATTATTTTTTAATATATTTACCTTATTTACTGATTTTTATAAATTAAAAAATTAAATTATATTCTTTTTGATTTTTATTTTTTCATTTTTATAATTAATTGTTTGGTACTAAAAATTTTCTTTTGCAAATGTTTTGATTTCAAACACAAAATAAACAAAAAGTAATGTTATTTTAAATAAGGAAAATTTATATTAACACGTTGACTGTCCACTACGAGATAATTTATAGTTGGCTCCCGGAACGCAATCTACGAGTTATGTTGTACACCTAATTCTCTTTTTACACGGTAGATTGGTTCCAGAAAAAACCGTGTAAAAGAAAACCGTGTAAAAAAAGATACTGATCGTATGCAAAAATAGGTGATGGGTTTCTAATCTCTAAAACCTATTAATATTAGTGAAAAACAAGGATTTTTTGAGAAGTTTTTTATTTGACATTTTCTTTTAGGGATTCATAAAATATTTAACAAAATTAAAAATATAAATAGCTTATTAAATATAAAATATTTTTTGGCTTACTTTTTATTTTAATGCGTTAAATTTAATGTAATGAGAGAAAAACAAATTCGCCAATAAAAAATTTCTTTACCAACACAAAATATTAACCCATTTCAATTGCTCTGACCTTTGTGCTTGTATGCACAAAAAGGAAATTCCCCTAAATTTGTGCCATATACATTTGCTTTGACCAGTAAATTTGCTTGTACGCGCAAAAAGGGAATTCCCTTAAATTTGTGAACATACTTTGCAAAAATTAAATTAGACAAAAAAATTTAAGCACAAAAAATTTTAAATCGTGCTAAATGGAATAAAATCGTATAAAAAAAATTAAAAATATTTTATTTTCAAACCGTGTTATATCAAAACCGTGTAAAAAAAGACCGTGTAAAAACAGAATTAGGTGTACTCATTAAACCACTTTTTCTCCTAAAAAAACATAATTTTTATTTTTGATGATAACTACGACCTAAAAATAGAGTTTTTTAAGTAATATAATGTAAAAAAATCAAATTGTCATTTTTAGCCAGTTTTATGAAAATTGCCGCGGCAGTCAGCAGGTTAACTTCACTATGCGAAACAAAAAATAAAAGAAAATGTGAAATCAAATACAACTCTGTGTATATACGAATAAAGAACAAAGCAAGTTTTGCGAGTACATGAAATTGTGAAATCACCCCCGTCGTTTTTCCCCTCTCTCCTACAAACTCAAGAGTGTTGAAATTTGTTTCGAAACAAATTTCAACGTGCAAAAGGCGTCCCAATTAAACAAGTTTTTGTTAAATCCAGTGCCAACGAGGGTCTCATTTTGCTTATATTTGAAGTTGCCATATTGAAAATAATATATAATATGGCAAGTTCAAACATAAAGTTAACTTTAAAAGTTAAAGGTAGGATGATCCTCCCTTTAGCTTCACGCTCAGTTCTACTTTATTGTCCACTTATAATAATGAAAAACAATTTATCTGCTCGTTAAAATCCTCCCTTTAGTTAACGGCAAGTTATAATAATGGCCCTTAGTCGACAAATCTGTGTGCAGTAAACATCCACAATGGATGTTACGTCGTACAGAAAGCGTTGTTGAAAAAATGTTAACGAATTATATGGCTATTAGTATGTACGATTACTTAAAAGAGTATTCCGGTTCGAGTTTGTTTTGTTGGAAACGTGTTTATCATTTGATTAAACCCTTAATGCCCGATCATTATATGAATATGAAGAATTCGGCAATATCATCATCAACCACTGCAAATAATACCAATAATTCTACATCGTCATGTGCTGCAACCGGCGAACGTACGCACAAAACAATACCCGAAGTGTATTTAACACGTCTTCTGGCAGCTAAAGGCACTATACAAAAATTTGTTGACAATTTTTTTGCTACCATGTTAACAGTTAATAAAGAGTTACCACCGGTTAGAGTTAGATGAAGCTGCGCGGCGCCATGACATTTATAATACAGATATAGTACACGATGGAAATCAAATAGTTTGCCTTTAAGATTTTGGGTTAATTTTATTAAAAATCCAGATTTTATATTTGATGTGAACAAAACAGTTACCGTCGATGCCAGTCTTAGCGGAATCGCTCAGGCATTTATGGACGCATGTTCTACAACGGAACATAGGTTAGGCAAAGATTCGCCATCAAATAAATTATTATTTGCTAAGGTACGTTCAATCAATTTTTAAACTACTAATGATTCAAATTTAATTATAAATCAAACTTTTGATTTCTGGTAAATTCTATCTATACATTTTTGACCAATCTACCAAAACGAAAGTTAAATTCCGAACTATTGACTGCATGAAATCACTTTCTGTAGACTTTTGTCTGTGTCGCATAAATCAGGAACAATTAATTTATTTAAGCAGTTTTTAACTGACGTAGTGCCGTTACCTTGGTCAAACTTATGGAAAACTTAATATTGCTAATACGATTCTACCTATAATCACTATTGCCTCATTTCAGACTACCAATAGTTAATTATGAATACTTTACTGTTCTTGGACATGAGGACGATTGCGATGTTGATGTCCTTTGATCAAAGTCTAAGGGAATATCTTTATCAACTACTTGACCAAATATCGGTTCTAGCTGGTAGGCTTTGAAAATCGGCAGCCTTTTTACAGTTGGTAGAGGTCTGGTAGTCCGGAAATGATTCGGAAAGTTTTTACGGCTATCTGGACAAAGTTCAGTGAAGTATGAAACTCATCGAAATGTTTTATAAATCTCTCAAAAAATTTCATCTGGTTTCTAATTTTCGGAAGTGCCCGTTTATGTTGACAAGTAAACCTCAAAGGCGGTCTTATAAATAAAGTTTAGTCATTGCGTATCTTTTCCAAAACCATCGATTTTGTATGAGTATGAGACTTATAGTCTCGGAGGTGCTTGGATCCCTTAGGAAGGGTACATTTTTATTGTTAGTGTTGCATCCCGTTTTAAACGTCTTTGGTAACAGTTTCGGTTCGGTTCAACAAACTAATGTCGAAACACCGGTGCATTTTGGGTTTTCATTAATTCATCCCATC